>OZ005659.1:220954352-221554352 GCA_963930645.1 Salticus scenicus | reverse complement strand
AAAATATTCCAAAAATATACTGGTGTGAAAAAGATGGTGGGGCTAACAATACTACGGAATATTAATTAGTTATGTTGGAAAGTATGAGTATTACCGACATTTAAGGAGTGCCTATACTTAATTTAATGAAATGCCATTAACTTGATATTAAACATCATATAGAGTGGTTGCTAAAATGGAAGGTTTTACACTTTTTTTTTTCACAAAATTAAATAAAACTTTTACACAGATATACGTTTTTCAAAAAAGTAAAAATTTGGCCCCCCAAAAGTAAAAATAGGACCAATCCCTGTCTTTGGTATACCATTATTATTCAGCTTGAAGGTAGTTTTTTTTTTTTTTTTTTTTTAAGTAAATAAAGATTGTTATGATGACTTTGAAGAATTTTGCATAATGAGAAATATCTCATTTGACCCATATCTCTTAACTTTTTGATGCACAAGGTAATTACATTCATTTAAATTAGACTGCCACCAGAATTTAGAAACATAATTAAAATACAAGCAAT
Source organism: Salticus scenicus (assembly GCA_963930645.1). Taxonomy (NCBI): domain Eukaryota; kingdom Metazoa; phylum Arthropoda; class Arachnida; order Araneae; family Salticidae; genus Salticus; species Salticus scenicus. Next base: position 221,553,844 of record OZ005659.1, on the reverse strand, counting down.
AAAGGATTTATACCACTACGCTAAGGTATAAATGTAAAATTTTTGTTAAATTTCTGGAATCAGTTTTTACAGTTGCAACTAAATAATTGCTTCCTTACATCAAGGACGCCATACATTAAGGGTTTAAATAAGTAACTGGTCATAATAAACAATACTAACGCTATTTTTAGTATTTGTTTTGTAAATACATTCCAATATTCTTATAAAACAGTAGTTGATTTGATAAATAATAATTAATTGGTAGGTTTCTGATTATAATGAAATAAAGGAAAAATGCCTGCCTAAAGAATTTATTTTAGAATAAAACAGTAGAAAGCTAAAAGATTAATTTAAAAATTGGTTGTTTGCTGTGTGAATGAAAAAGTAATTACTAGATGTTTATTAGTGTGAAATTCTGTAATACAAACAGCAATAAGTGGATGAGGAACAAGAGGGATGTTCTAAAAATGCACCACAAAACTGGCATTTAAAAGTAATAAGTACAAAACACCATAAAATGCAAGAACTCACAACAATTGTTTTGGATTGACAGAAAACACGACCCTTTGTCAGATTAACAAATTAGGTACGAGTGCTGCAAACATTGCTGCTTTGTTTGAGCATTCATGCCTGCTTTGTTTGCCTGACAGAGGATTGTGTTTTTTGCTGACCCAAACAATTGTTGCAAGTTTGTGCATTTTATGGTGTTTAAAGAATTTATTCTTTTAACAAAAGGCAAGCAGGGTGCAAAATACCCCTCTGGAACTCTCAAGAGAAAAACTCTGTTATTTCATTCCAAACAAAGTCTCACCAGTGGCTCAGATATTCTGTTCTCGAAGTTGGCATAGTTGTCATGTTAAAACCCAGGTCATGATCACCAGCCTAGGCATTTTGAGTTTTTCATGGTTTTCTCCAAAACTTGCAGGAATGCAGACTAGAAGGACCCCTTAAAAAGACCAACCAGGCCTTTGTTGCAAGTGCAGACAATTGGCCTTAATCACTGGATCATTGTCCTAAGTAATTGCTTCATGTTTTAGAATTTTAAGATGTTTGCTGCAAAAGTTATTCTTTATATTCATTTAAAAAAATATTTTGCTTCGAAATTTTTCATTCATACATATTTGTTATTAAAAGTTATAGTCATTATATTGTCCGATTCATGATCAAAATTTTATTTGTGTTTTTTATGTAGTAAAATTTTTGTTTTATGTTCTTAGAATGGGCATTAGTATAAAGCTTTTTTCTTAAATATGATACTTTCTCACTTGATAAATATCACGTGCATTACATTTGCCAGCATGGTAAAAATTATTTGTATTTATATACTTAATTTTGAATTATTTATATGAAAGCATAAAAAAAAGTTGTTCTTATTTATTTTTTGCTATCTGTTATGTAAAGCATTTTTGGTCTAATTTTATTAATTTATTCTAGAGCCCTGCATCCCAACACAAAATGAAGAAAGAAAATGATCTTTTAGAACAAGTTAGTATTTTATTTTTATGTATTTATGTATAAAATAAGTTTTTTTCAAACATGTTTTTAATCAAGGTGGCCACTGGTCAGGGAATTTAAGTGAGTCTGGAATAGCCAGGGAATTTTGCAAAAAAATTGTGGAAATAAGCTATATTTGAAAGCTCACTATTGTAAATTGCTAAATTATTTCGCTAATTTTGTAAAATTTATTGGAGGAAAAACAGCGTAAGTCAGGGGAAAGTTAGGGAAAATGGTGAAAAATAGTCATGGATAAGTCAGGTAATTCGGAAAAGTTCTAATGGCCACCCCGAATCAGACAATATGGTTAAATTCCTCGGCCTTTTAGTTTTAACACGTTCACGCCTTCGTGGTCCACCGGTGCTTCACAGCAAAAGCATCCGAACTTTAGCAATAATCCTTGTCCAAAAAAAAGTACACTTAATACTGCTTTGTTAAATAAATCCTTGTCGAATCATGATCTTAGTCAGTCTAAGAACATGATTCGACAAGGATTTATTGAACAAAACAGTTTTAAGTATACTTTTTTGATATCGGAATTATTGGCTAGTGCTCAGATACTTTTGAGAAGAATGCGGCGGTGTGAACGTGTTAAAGGGAAAATTAACACTTTGCCGGCCAAACAAATTGCACCTGAGTATAAGCTAGCCATCGTGCGTTTTTAAACAGCTACAGCTAATGGAATTTCTAAATGTAGACAACAATAAAGCTTTTGTAAACATTTGAAAAAACAAAATAATGATACTATAATTTGAATTCATGTATTTTAATTCAAATGACATAAATTTGATTTTATTTTTTTCCAATGCGAAAATTGTACTTTGAGAACTGCAAATGACTCCAGCTCAACTATAACTGAATATTGCATCTTCCTTCTTTCCTTTTATATTTTCTGCATTGACGTTTTTCTTTGCACGAAGCATTTATCAGCATCACTGACTATAATAACTTTCTATTATGTAACATTTTTACTCATTCTGTTATAATATAATATTTGTGGTGATAATTTAGTGTGATCGAAGAAGCGAAATGGGCAAGACCATAAGAAAAATCTATTGGAAATATTCTGAAAACCATACATACAGTATTGTGTTATATTACATTAGCAGCATTCTTTTGGGAGTTACAAGAGTTTCCAAACATGAAGCATTTTAACTTACTTTCTCAAAAGAATGCAGTTATTGCCAAACAAGGAGATCTTCCCGATTGGTCGTGTACTGATAGTTTAGAAAATGGGGATATCTTCCTGATCGGTTGGCAAAGTGTTAAGAAATTTTCCCCATCTATAGGAAATATTCTTAATTTTTACAGTTATATTAATTTTTTTACCACTGCAAAAGAAGTTTATTTTTAGGAAAGGTTGATTGTGTAGTTTATTATTTATTTACCAACTTTGCAATTTTCTGTTCATTTAATTTTACTTTTGACCCTGTTAAAATATTTTTTCACTATATTTACAGTTTAAAAAGTTTAATCTTATTGTCTCTTACTTACATTAATACTGTATTGTGTTCAATACTCTTAAATTATTCTTCATGTAAATTAATTTAGAAATGGATGATGTTTGGTAATTTTTTTTTTTTTTTTTTTTAATTTATTTACTCCCCCCCCCCCCCTATTTTTTTCTTTCTTTCTAATCATAAATGTTTAATTCATTGTTGAAATCTTTGAATTGTTGGGCAATGGTAGTGATTTTATATGATCTCATATATATATATCTAGGTATATATTACACTGTCTCTGAAGAAACATTTTTTATTACCCTGCTGCTATAATTGCCCTTGAAAAGATATAGCAATATTTTGGGAAATTTCAAAGTTATTTTTCAACATTTATTATGTTTTCAATATCCTTTGTTTTGTATAAAGCTTCATTTCTATATGTAATTGTTTACTGATTAATTCAAGTCTTCCAGGTGTTTGATAATTACAATGTTATATTATTTTATGTATATATGTAAGATGACAGGTAAAAGATGTTAACACTGAACCTAGTTACAGAATTTTCCCCAGGTTTAAAAGAGGGCAGGGCACTGCTAATTAAAAAAAGGCATTTTCTAGATTCCCGAGGGCAGTTTTGGATTCTTAAGGACACATTTAACATTTAAAATCGACACTTATTTTAAAATTTTGATTGTAGGTATAAATAGAAGAAAAAGTTTTAAACTTTAACTTTTTTTACACCTTAACTTTGCTTATTACTGATGTAAGAACGAATGTTGATTGTTATGCACAATACATTTATTTATATTTATAACATATCTTCAGTTTGAAGATTATTTTCAATAAAAGGCAGTAAGGGTGCAACTTTTTTGGATAAGGGGCAAGAAAGGTGCTAATTTTTCAGTCATAGGGCAGGCAGAGTGCAGTAGTGCCCACCTAAAACTGTGGTTAAAAGACAGGTGTTCGTGGCCAAAGGATTAAATTCAGTGATTTAAAATTACAATTGTTAACCTTTATGGACCGCAGATTAATTTGGAAATTCCTACATGACAAAAGAGTGCTGTTTTCTTGTTGCATTTGCTTTTAAGGCCTAATTTTGGTGCTCAGCTAGAGGCCTTAAACTCCTCCGACAATTTTCTTTTGGTTATTTTATATAACATAATCTTTATCTCTAATTGGCCAACTTCTTGGTGGAGACTTATTAAGATTCCCAGATTTGCTAAGTCATTAAGAGAAATGTTTATGAGTTAAGAATTTTTGATACAACTAATTTAAACACTAATTTCTCTCAGCTATTTTCAATTTAAAGCCATTAATAATTTATGTTAAAATTTTTCATCTAAACGCTGTGCTTTTTTTTGCATTGAATAATTTAATCATTATTTATTTAATCATGTTATTACAGGAACTTGTATTGGAGTGTTTATTTTAAAGCATCTTTAATGGATGATTTATAAGTTGGGCAGTCCTCAGCAAGATACTTAGAGCTAGGCATGTCGACTATATTTTACCCAATGTTTAAGGATAGATCTATTTTACTAGATAATCATTAAAAAATAATTTATTGACAAGTTTATTCAATAATCATTGGTTATGGGGTGAAATAGGAAATTTAAATTATAAGAAAAACCTTACATTACAGCTTCGTGGAAGTCTGTGTAGCCGCTTTTGCAAGGAGGCCCCCTCCTTCATCAACACCACTCTTAGTCCAAACCAGCTTTTGATTTGTTGCCATTGCAGGAATTTAAATTATGAATTATTTCTATCGTTTTGCAAAAGAAAGCATAAGTCTGGGTTGTTGTAGTTTGTGATTTTCATGGTTTGTCTAAATTGGATATCAATACTATTGTTTAGATGGGTTTTCGCTAGGGCGGTAGTGTTTTTTCTGTGTTTTGTAACGTTTTGGTGCTCTTTTAACCTGGTATTGATTTTTTGTTTAGACATTCCTATAGACCTTCTTTTTCTTTAAGGTATTTAAATGGTTTTTATAGATTCCTGCGGTCTCGAGGGTGGGGGGGATCTTTATCATTTCTTATAATTTGGTAAATATTACAGTTCAGTTTGATGGGAATATTTACATTGTATTTTTCAGCTGAATTTTTAATTTTAATAGAAACTTCCTGATCATATGCTATCAATATCGAATAAGTGAACTTCAGCGGGGGTTTTTCATGATTTTGAATATAATTAAGGTGACAGATTCTTTTTTTAAATAATTTGTTTACGAGATTTTTTGGGTAACCTGCTTTGATAGTTAACTTTTTAAGTTCATTTTTTAGATCGGTCTGATCGCTACATATTAAAATTGCGCAATTAATATAACTTTGAATTGTGTTAATTTTGTATGTATTTATAGGGAGTTTTACAGCAATTATTGATAATTTCCTGGCTAGATGTTGGATTTCTATAAACGGTAGTTTTTATATTATTGTCTGTACATTTTATTTTTACATCAGAGTAGTTAATTTCATTGTTAGTTTCAGTTTAATGTTATTGTCAAGTTGATTTAAGGTATTAAGAATTTCATTGATGTTTTGATCTTTGTGGACTATAGATGACATTTTTGCCGTAGGTTTTTTTTTTTTTTCTTCTTATCAAAGAAGCCAATACAATTAATGCTTTATACCTTTTTAGAATGAAATAATTTTCTAAAGCTGTTTAATTTGACATATACATATAAGGTTACATTTAAAGTTAGACATACCTATACTTTGAGCAGTAAAAAATGTACCAAAAGGTTGAACTCAAAGTACTAAATAATATGTTTTGTAAAACACCATAAATTGTTGCGGGGAAAAAAAAAAACCTTGTTGCTTTGTTTGCTGCACTCATGCTTGTTTTATTTGCCGTACCACAAAGGTTGTCATATTGTTTTGACCTAAAACAACTATTGTGAGTTTTTTTGCAATTTATGGTATTTTTACAAAGTTTTTTATTTAATACATATATTTTCTTGAAAAAAAAATATACATTTGATCATAATTATGTACTTAGTTTATATATTGAATTGCTTTGTCTTTAAAGTAAATTTACCTTTTTTTTTCTTTGTAGATGTTAAAAAAGCCTGGTCCATACCCCCTCATAGTAATGCCACCTGGAGGGGGTTATTGGATAGATGGTGTTTACCATAGCTGCCCATTGAATGCAAATGGGAAACCCATCCTCCCCAAATTGGAATTTGTGGCAAAAATTGAGCGAGATGAATCTGCTCTACTGTACAGAAAATATTTTTATGGAAAGGTAAAAATTTCTTTCACTTATACCTGCTACTATATACAAGGAAGGAGAATTTTCAAATTTTTACCAGCCAGTAATATATAACCCACAGTCAATAATCTTTACAACAAAATTTATTCAATTGTAAGGTGAATTGAACATTTAGTAGAATTCTTTCAAGTTTCTAGAGCTTCATTTCTTAAAAGAGATCAGTATAGAATAATAACTTGAAAGGTAGCAAAATAAGTAGTTGTCTGTTTAAATACTCTTCATGCTGTTAGGATGACATTCTTGGCTGTTTTACATAGACCTACTGCTATTTTTTACAGTTTTTTGGCTGTTCTACTTAATAATGGAATTATTGAGAAATGTTCAATATCGGTAACAAAACTAACAGGCTTAAAATCCACTGGCCGGTAAATTAAACATTTCTCCACCCCTGAATATATATATAAAAAAAAAAAAAAAAAAAAAAATTTACGATTTTTATTTTGTTAAAAGTAAGAAAATCTATAACTTTGTTTTAAATTATCACAGATTTATAGTTCAACCATTCGTTTTAAAGGTATTGACGAGATTTTTCGAAAGATACCCATCTTCAAAATTTAACCCCCCCCCCCCAGTGGGGGAAGCGATGCCCCTACATGCACAGAAATTTTTTCCTAGTTAACTACTACTATTATCAATAATTCATATTAATTTTACAATCACAAGTTAAAAATAACTCTCATTATGTACATTTATACGAAATTTTGTCCTATACTGCCATGTTAAAAATTTAGAAAAAATGAGATCACAGCGCCACCTGTTGAGCGATTGCTCCCCAAATGTAATCAGCACCAGTTTATGTCGGGGACCAACTAAATACCAAGTTTGGTTAAAGTTCGTTAAAAAAAAAAAAATAAATAAGATTCATTTTCTGTTTTTTTTTCGTTAAAAGTAAAAAAAAATCGATAATTTTGTTTTAAATTATCACAAATTTATAGTTCAACCATTCGTTTTAAAGGTATTGACGAGATCTTTCGAAAGATACCCATCTTGAAAATTTACTCCCCTGGAGGGGGGACTTCCCCCCCCCCCCCCCCCCGGGGGGATGGCGAGGCTCCTACACATACAAAAATTTTTTCCCAGTTGACTATCTCTATTATAAATAGTTCTTGTAAATTTCATAATGATTACTAAAAAATAATTCTCTTTATGCATATTTATACATAATTTTGTGCTATATCACCATGTTAAAAATTTAGAGAAAGCGGCATGGCAACGCAATCTGTAAGACAATTTTTACCAAAAGTTGATAGGCACTAATTTAAGTCAAGGTGCAACTGCATACCTAGTTGTATGAAATTCTGTGCAGTAGTTCCTGAGATACAGTTGCCACAAAATTTTGTCACACACACACACAGACAGACAGACAGACATTTTCTAAAAAATGGTCAAATTGTGTTCTACAGCTCTCAAAAGGTGTAAATCCATCAAATACACGAGGTCGAAAATTTTTACGATTCCAATACTTTCTTCTATTGAATATAGAAGAAAGTAAAAATGTAGATTCTCCTAATGCTTTTTTTTTTTTTCCTTCTCGAATATTACCAATTTGTATGCTTTTGTGATTAAAAAAATTATTAATATTTTGTTCAGATTATGAAGGATATGTGGAAATTATCCACTGTTTGGTACACTTTTCAAATATTGCTGATTTGTATGCTCTTGTCCTGTCCCTGGAATCGTTAAAACAGATTAAAATGATCCATATTTTGTTCAGATTATGTGAAAAATGAAAAAATCACTACTTGGGAACCATTTTAAATGTAGCCAATTTGTATGTGTTTGTGTCTATCTTTTGGAGTTAGATGGTTAGACAAAATGATTGACAGATTAAAATGATCAGTATTTTATTCAGATTATGAGGTTAGTGTAAATTTAACCACCACTTGGAATGGTAATCATCTCACCTCCTGAGGTTAATGAGACAGATTAAAATGATCAGTATTGTATTCAGATTATAGACAGGGTTGCCACGGTTCTTGAAAGTCCTTAAGAAGTACTTGAATTTCATTTTCTTTTTCAAGGGCCCTTGAAAGTACTTGAATTTTGTGCAAAGTCCTTGAAAATCCTTGAATTTTCCACTCCAATAGATGAGCTTATCGCGAATTCTGTCAAGGCTAAACTATCTCCATCTCCACATGTGCACGCCATTGTCTAATATAATGATTTTGTCATAAAATTCTTATTTCATTGTCTTGCTTTTGCATATAGTTTCAACTTATTTGGTTTTTTTTGCCAGTCTCATACCTGTTTGATGGACTGGTCATTAATTTTGAGCAGAAAGTGACTAGACAGACCAGGACTCAAACCTAAAAACTTTGGAATAATCATAATGATTCCAAATCTTGAACTAATCGTTTTTTGACTCCTGCAAAAGTTAATTTGGTCAATCCATCAAAAATGTATTGTGAAAACAGGCAGTTATTCTGATTGTAAAAAAAAATATTACTAATGAAAGTAGTTACTAAAGTTTTGTGTGTATGCCTAGCGTTCTGCAATTTTCCCCTAGTCCTTGAAAAATTTCAAATAGGCCTTGAAAAGTCCTTGAATTTTTTTCTTTTATAAGAGTGGGAACCCTGATAGAGGAAGTATAGAATTTTCCACTGCTTGGTATCTTTTTCAAATATTGGCAATTTGTATATGCTTTTGTTTATTGTATCTTGGAGTTGACATTCAGAAGAAAAAAAAAAAAAAAAAAAATTGTTGAATCAGTGTCTGAATTTTTCTCAGATCAATAAAATTAATTTATTAATATTTGTTTTATATTCAGTAATATTATTGTTAAAACAACATGCTTACCAGCTGTAGGAATCATTGAAAAACTGGAAATGCTAATGTGTGCTTAAATAAAATTTCATTAGTGTTGTTATGATTCAGATTAGCTTTGTAGCTTGAAGAAAAAAACGCACTTATTGATCTAGCTGATCAGAGTTTCCATGGTTTTCTCTGAAACTCGTGAATATGGGCTAGGACCCCTCAAAACGAATTCCACGAAAGCATCTACTTTAGGCCCAGGTTAGGCCCAATTAGCCTTAATCCAAGCACTGTCACCTTCAAGAAAAACAAAATTGTTACTTTTTTATTTATATCCAAAGCAACATTTTATCTTTTTTTTTTTTTAATTTAGTTCAAAAATAAAATCTTAACTGCATTTATTTTAATATTAACAAACTATGTATGTACATTGACTAATGCTTTTGTTATGAAAGTATGTTTTCTTTTTAATTCTTTAATGATTTGTTTGAAGTTATTATTACATTATATTTGGTGCAGGCTTAGCCGAGCAGTTACTTCGTTGTATTACAGACCAAAAATTACATTATATTTATAAAGTTCTGTTATTTTCTTTGTGAAAAAAAAAATTTGAAAAAAGGACATGTTTATCTTTACAGGAACATTACAATTTCATTGCAATTGATGATAATTGGGGCCCATTGGTCATGTCGCTCAAAGTTGATATTGTATCTAGTCAAGAACAATTAAGAGTTCTAATCAGGTATGGTGTTCACAGTTGTGTTGTAATTTAACCTGGAATATATATTGTTTTTATATATTTGACTGTATTATATTATTTAAGTAAAATGAACGTCTCAATTTCACCGAACGTATGTAGAAGCATCTTCAAATATATCCCGTAATAGGCAATAATTAGATAATAGATATGACTGTTAGATATTAACTGGTTTCTGAATTACCTTTTCTATTAAAAAATGAATCCCATTGTAACAGGATTTGCATAAAAGAGTATGATTGTGAGAATCCTACTATATTTTAAAACTTCTCACTGAAAATTTTGATACATACACGGACTTTTCCCATTGCTCAGCCAGCATTTTGTCAGTTTTTTTTTTTTTTTTAATCATTTGATAATTGCATTAAAGCCTATGATTCCCTTTCTTTAGCTTCTCTGAAATTTATTCACACACAGACACCTCTCTTCCTTCCCATTAAATTAATAAATAAAATTAAAAATGTTAAAAAATTGAGTATAATTATTTTAAAAAACTTCTTAATAGCTACAAAGTTTAAAAGTTTGAATGTTGTAATTTTTTTTTAAATACATATATTGCATCTATCTAGATGTATTGCAATAATTTATGAAATAATTGTGGATATTCTAGTTTAATCTGCTCCTGTCGAGTGCTATTTCATCATTCAAAATCAAATTAAAAAAAAAAAGAATTAAAACAGATTATAGATTAAAGTGATAAGAACTTGAGTAATCCCATCTACATTCATACCTGCCAACTCTCCGTTATTTCAACGGAGACTCTGTTATTTTGTGACTGTCTTCCACTCTCCGTTATTCTCAAACATCTCTCCATTATTCTGAAGATTTTAAAGTTATACCTATAATTTATTCAAAACTTCAACAAACCTTCATTTTTTAAGCAAGATTTTGCTTTTGTTGAAAAAAATTCTCATGAATCTCTATATATATATTACTATTTTTAATTAATAATTACTTAATTTTTATTTAATTAAATTTAACTTACCCGTATAACTTTTTGATAATTTAAGACATGGATTAAGCTATTAAAATACTGTCACGTGTCGAAAACACATCAATGTTTTCTAGGCCTGAAAATACCGCTTATAAAGTCTCCGTTATTTTGATTCTTCAGTGTTGGCAAGTATGCGATTTTGTTTAAAATTTAGGTTCTGAATAGTTTGATATAGAAGAAGCAACAGAGTTCTTTAATAAAATAATAATAATAATAATAAATCTGCAAAATGTAATTACTTGCTTAAATTTTGAAAAATCTCACTTTATTATTTTGTTATGATGGGGGAAAATCCTACTCAATTTATTTTTATTTATTGATTTGTTTTCTTGTGTGAACTCTGGTATAAGATACATATGTTATTTGATAAATTCAACTTATATACATGATATATGTGTACAAGATTCTATAAATCAGATATTTTTTTACCATGCAATTTTTCTAGTAGCCAATGTCTACCTATGTTACTTGTTATTCTACAAGATCGTTTTGCTTCCTTTTAAAATTCAAATTCTGTCCTACATATTTTTGTAATTAATTAGTATTTTAAATTTACTTTTGTCATCCTTTTACATTGGCTTTCATGGAAAGTAGTTAAGTTTATTCAGAGATATTAGATTAACCGAAAAGTTCTGTTTCAATAATAAGTCTTAGTTTTTTCAACACTAGAATAAAGGTTTAAAGTATAAAAAATAGCCCTCAATCATTTTTTCTTTTAATTATTGTCATAAGTGCATTATTTCTTCTTCATTTATATCCTGAGAAAACTTTTAATTTTGATTAATGTATAGAAATTTGATTGTTATTTTTTATTTCATTAAATATTCATGATATAGATAGCCCAGTGGCAGAAACACCGCGACATGGCGACATAGTTGCAGACACAGAAAAACGGCTGGCGGACAGTTTTTGTCTGCACTGATAAAAAAATTTGTCTGCAACTTTTGAATAACAATTCACTTGAAAAAAATTTCTGTATCAAAACTAAAACTAATACTTATATTATTTATAATTATTTATATTGTGTTGTGTCAAACATTGCTATAAAATATTTAATTGAATGAGATGAATTGAATGAATACAATTGTTTATACTATATTGTTTTGTAGTAAAATTGTATTTGTGTATTGTTGCAAGAGATCACCACTGATGTTAAGCCCCCCCCCCCCCCCCCATCAGCTTTCAGGCTTTTTGAGTGTAAGCCATTTTTACCCCTGATTGCACACAAATTTTGCAGACAGATTATGAAATTTTAAAAGCTTGTCGCAGACAGCTTCAAAACTTTCTGCCACTGGGATAGATTGTAGAACTGGATGGTGTATCAATATATATCAGGAAACACCGGTTTAAATCTAACATAATTAAACTTGTTTTATTTCTTTTGAAAAAAAAATATATATATATATTATTTAATTAAGTAAATTTAGGAATAAGTTTCGATCTCCAAACAAAATATTTAAATTTATTTTTTTTTCAAAAAATTGCTCACCAAGCTGAAAGGAAACATATTCAAAAAGTAATTGGATAGCATGGGAAGAAAGAAAGAGAGGATCTAACTGATGTATAGCCTTAATAAACAGTTAAGCATACTAAAATGCTCTTAATATCAATGTATTACTACACCACATTGACTGATGATACATTGCACATCATACATTCATAATAGACAGTTTACTTATCTCAGTATTTCACATATTTTCTCTGTGTATATGAATTATTTGTTTATTTTTATTAATATGTTACATATATATATTCAAGGGTGCAGAATATGTGCGAACGATGTTCGGGGAAAATTCTGGCTGTCTGGGGAAATTTTAAATATTTATTATCTTAGAATAAAATAAAAATGCAAACGGAAGTAAAAAAAAAAAAAAAAAATACTGAAAAAAACAAACTTTCTAATATTAAACTGCAAATTAACAGCTGTATTCTTCTGTTACGAGTGTATTCCCTTTAAATACCCATTGATCCCCCCCCCCCCCCCCCAAAAAAAAAAAAAAAAAGAGGTCAAACTTAAAAAAATAAATAAATAAATAAATAAATAAATAAACTTTCTGATAATAGGTTGATGCATTATTTTTGGGGAAATTTAGAATGTGTTCTGGGGAAATTTCAGAGGTCTGAACATTTTCTGCACCCCTGTGTATATTTATATTCCTAAATCTCTAGCATACTGCTAAATCATACAAATATTTTGTTTTATTACAGAACCAAAGATGGATTGTTACATGATGTATCTTTTGTTAATCATGCTACTATAAATTCTATAAATCCTGTATTAATATCAAAGGTAAATATATATTTATGCAAATTGATTTTAATTTTCAATTCTTATTTAAATATATATATATATATATATATATATAATGATCTATTAAGCATAGTAGAAGCCAAGCAACAGATACAAGATCACTGAAACACCAATGACCAATAACATTAAAAAAAAATGTCAGTGTAAAGGGGGCAGAAGGCTTGTTGCATTTACTTTGTATTAATGTGCAATATTTCTTATTCCATTAAATTTTCAGTTTCTTCATTGTTGAGTTGTTAACTATTCTTAAAAATCTAATCATACTATTAAACACATAGTAATCAATCTATAAATTTCATTGTTGCTTCATAGTTTCATTATTCTTTATCTGCTATGAAATCTTGCATTTTTTTAATCCATATGACTCCTATTCTGGTCTTGGCAGGCTGGGTGAGTGTTGCTGGCGTGAAACTAGTTTAACCCCACAGGCAAGTCACAAGTCTTGCCACTTGCCTCCTTCCTTCCTTTCTTAAATTTCTTAAATTAATTTAACATAAATTTTGATTTAGTTTTTGTTTTTCAGTTAAGATTTTGTTGAGTTAGTTTATTGTTTCGTTTGTTATGCAGTATAAGTGTAACGAATAGTGATTTAGCTGAACATCGAATATTCGGCGGCCGAATAGTTAGCTTTTAAAACAAGTTTCACTTTTGTTTGTAATTAAAATAATTTTTCAATTTTAAACTGAATCTTTATATATTTTTAAAAAAACTATAACTTGATGTGTTTTTAATATTGTAAATGAGTAATTCTCTGAAAAGTGGTCATTTCATGTCCCAGTAGTCTTGTGGGCATATTTTTAAAAGCACAAAAACAAAAAGCTGTCCAAACTATCAGTATTAATTGGTTTTACATATAAACTGTTATTGTTTAGTTATTGGAATTCAAATACAATTGTAAAACATTTTTTAAAATGCAGAATATCATTCCCTCACTGTGTCCTCATTCCCACATGTAAGTAGGCCCACCAGCGGCCGAGCGGTTCTGCGCTCAAAGCTGGTAGATGGGAGGTGCCGGGCTCGATCCCTGGTCGCGCTCATCGACCTAGCCGTTCGGAGTTTTCCGTGGTTTCCTCTGAAACTCGCGTAAATACGGGCTGGGACCCCTTAGAAAGACCCCCACAGAGGGCATTCCCCCTATAGGCCTAGGACACATAAGGAGTCAATCGGCCTTAATCCTCCAACCAACCCACATGTAAGTAAATAAAATGGTTTCTATGGTATTAAAGCATGTATATTTAGATTATTTGAACTGAAAAATTATTAAACATACTTTAATAAATATATATCCATTATAATATATTTATATATTATGCAATGAAAGAAATTAGAACACTTTTTATTGTTGTCCCTGGTAATAGCTATCATTCCCTCATCACACTATAATGGCACTCCTACTTACCGTATTAATGGCAACACATACTTTATATAAGTCAAACTTAATTTATATAGCAGCGAAGTAAAGAAACCATAATATATTCTTCTGCAGAAGATTAAGCTATTTCTGCATGACAGAAAACAATAATTTATTCATTTTATAATTAAAAAAAATGGGGGGAAATATATATATATATATATATACAGGTAAGTTAAGAATTATTAAATTTTATGTTATTGACTTCTCTCATGATTTAAACATGAAAAGTGATATAATGTATTTTGCATTTTATTATTAAAGGTTCTAATTCTTGTTTAACCCTATCACTGTGTCGTTTTGTAATACAAAATGACTACCTGCCTGGTGTCTGTCTGTGTGGATACCAGGTTACAGTGGTAGGGTTAAAGATAAATTTGTGACAAGAAAACATTCTTATATCATGTAAAATTATTAAATACAGTTATGTATTATGTAATTTTAAATGAGTAAATGCTAGCAGATTTTCTAAAAAATTAATACAGTGGAATGTAATTTTCAATATTTTTCATTAAATATATTTAAAAATATTTTTTTTATTATTAAGGTGACTGACGGTATTCGGCCAGGCCGAATACCAAATAGTGACTGAATATTTGTTACATCCCTATCATGCAGGCTGTTAATTGATAAATTTGGTTTTTTTTAATATGTGTATTTCATCCCCTGATGAATTTTTTCACCTTTCTGAGCTTCTCCTACATACAGAAATTTTTCATTCTTATTGGTCTTTGTGGTTTCAGTGATCTTGTATCTCTTGCTTGGCTTCTACTATGCTTAATAAATCATTATTATTATATATGTATATATTTATTTGTAACATTTCATTATTTTTTTAGACAATGTTAGAAGATATAGTTACTGAAAAATTTACTCCAGTTTTATTCCCTCGAGTAAGTGGATTTCTATGCCTTATTATTTTAATGCTGTTAGATTTATTTTAGAATTGTTTTTGAGGAAAAAAAGCTAAGGTCTAGTGCATTTTTGTAGATTGTTTTATTCAAGTAAACTATTGACATAAGTTGCCCTATACAAGGATAACTGAATCTTTTATGCAAATAAAAAAATTAATAAAAACCTCTCGAGATTTTAAAAAGTATAACTTTCATTGATTTAAAATTTTTCTTGTGCTCTTGGTATTAATTTTACTTTTAAATATTGAGACTCAGTTTGTTTGCAGGATTAACTTTTTTGCACAGGATATGCAAAATAATATTAATATTTTTATGACATAGATGTTAATTTCATATTATTATTAAGATTGAAATAGTTTTAAATTTTAAATGATGTGTATAGTCAGGGTTGCCACAGGCTACTAAAAGGCAACTATTTTCAGCCTGAGGAGACTATGGCAACTTTTTTGACCAAAAAAGATTGAAAAAGCAACTATTTTCACAAAAAGGCAACTATTGGGATACTATTTTTCACCTTTTGCAAAATTCTTCCAGAAATATCAGGAAAATCTTTCGGAGAGAAATATTTTCTATTCATTTTATAAACAATTCCGTATCTTAATCTTTTCACATTTTATTTATTTATTTTTTACCACTTTAAAGTATGGTATATCCCTGATGTTGACCCAGAAATAGGTGGAACATCCATCCAATGAGAATGTAGAAATAGCACCAGGCATGACATATGTACCTATTAAGCTGGCCAATTTGCTTATTGCAAATGGCTATTAGTACACTCCTGTGACCTGTTATGTCCTTCCTCACCCTAATTTCATATAAGAAAAAATAACAAAATTATAAAAGAAAGCTGTTTTAGTAAATCAGAAAAGGAAGAATACAGCAAAGGAAACATAAGCTCCTAACAGTGAACAATACTTAATCTTTTCAACAACCAAATCCCATGTTATTCTATGGGAAAATTTGTTTCCATAATGACTCATTGCCTAAAGTATTTTTTTTTAATTCAGTTTTCACATTCAGAAGTTTTTTTTTTTTTTTTTCTTTCTTTAATGGTATATTTAAATTGAATAGTAAGAAAATGTGTATGGTTTTTATTCCTTAATGATTGTTAGCATGTGATATTTAAGCTAGTATATATTGGTCACTAGGCTACTATTTAGGCAACTATTTTAATGCTTCTAGGCTACTAAAGCAACTATTTTTGTTATATTTCTTTTGTGGCAACCCTGTATAGTTCATTTAGTTGTTATTAATGAAATTCACCATGCTAAAAAAATTTTTACTGGGTAGATATAAAATAAAATTAATGGATGATCTTTATTTTTTAGGCTTCAGAAATGCTTATGGCATATGATGAACATGTCCTAGTCAACACATTTAAGTTTGGTGTAATTTATCAAAAATTTGGCCAGGTAAATCTGATTAAATTCGTTTCTTTTTATAAAACGTATAACCAGGTTCTGTTTATTATGTTTTATTCATAATTGTCTAGTCATGATCAAGATATGGTTAATTTTTATATGAACAACTCTTAATAATTTGATTATTTATTTTTAATACTAGTTAATAATAAATAGTTATGATTTTTTATGAAAATAATCATTATTATATATATATGTCACGTAATTTCGTTAGTGGAAAAAAACTCTGTCTTAAAAAACAAAACTAGAGATCTTATATATCACAATTAAATTTTAAGTAATCATTTATAGGCCAGGTTCATCTTATACATTGAATGAAGGTTATGTCAGAAATGTATGTACATTGAGGGTACTTACCAAATCAGCGGTGTGGCATTTCAGTGATATATGATGTCTCACAAAGAGAAATAGGCATGACAGTGTATTACACACTACAGGAACCACAAAAATCATTTTTTTAGAACTGGATTATTTTATTTTACTTGATTAACATGTTGCATTTACATTTTGAATCTATATTATATACTTCACAAATCCTTTAAAAAAAGGTGCAAAACTTATCACTTTCTGCTGCATTGCAGAATTCGTATCGTACCATAACGCAACCACATAGTAAGATATGCCTACTGCAAATTAAAATCTATAATCATCTTTGTAGATTTAATTATACGAGGGTTTCTTTGTAACCATTCAATTATATTTATTTTTCACATAATGTTTTTAATTTATTTTGGTGACTTTACATTACTTCGATATTGTGATGAGATTATTAAAAAAAAAAACTACGATGCTATTTCACAACACGCTATCTTCCCCGTTAGTTCATCTTTCATGCAAAAGCCCGCCCGCAGTCGTCGCCATTCTTGGGGAAAGAAATCAGTGTAGCGGTTTAAGCCACACCCCTTTGAAATGGTGACACACAAGCAAGTTCATGTAGGCAAAGTGTGTTTTGCTAGACTATGTGGTGGAAATCAGTGCCAAGTGGTGACGTCAAAGCTCACAAAGCAACTTCCTGTAGACAAAGTGTGTTTTGATAGAGTATGTGGCGGAATTCAATGCCACAATATATATATATATATTTTTTTTTTTTTTTTTTTTTTTTTTTTTTTTCAAACTAAGATTTCATTTTCAGGAGATAATTTTATAGGAAATTGTTTTCATTATTATAATACATATTATTCATGCATTTTGTTGAAATTGTTATTTCATGTGGTCTGTTTGATATTTTCTTTTTTGTTGTCAAATTTAACTTGTCTTTATCTGTTCAAAAATATAAATCGAAAATAATTTGTAAAGTACTCCTTTAATTGTACTTTTCCAACATGACTTTCAGATGATAAATTGGGTTTCTATTTACTAAAAAATAATAATAATAATAATGTTCTCTAAAACCTCCAGTCAATAAATTACTTTTTAGTGATAAAACTTAAATCACAAGCAAAATTAAATCTCCCCTCTCCCTCTCAAAATATAACAATAATAAATTAATTCCTTCATATTATGAAGTAAACATTGTGATGAATTCCTTTCAATAATACAAATAGTATGAACAAGTGATTAAATTATTCATTGGATAAAATGATGTCATTAAATTAAAGATGTTTATGTAAAAAAGCATAAATAACTTAAATATTAAATTAGTTTTAATCTTTTGCACTATGAGGTTAACTCTGATGTAACAAAACTATTTTTCCCCCAAAACTCTTAATTCACTTCTGGCATGACAAAACTATATTTTCTTATAATTCCTAAGTCACCTATGACATGACACTTCATATAGTTAATAAAACAAATTAGTGGAAAACAGTTTTTTTTTTTTTTTTTTTTTTTTTTTTTTTAACTCTGTAAATCATGAATTGGCTGAGAGCGAACTGAGAAAACAATTATAGTGCAAAGGGTTAAATTATTGTTGTTGGAACTCCTAAATATTTATCTAATAGCCATTCAGGACTTTTCTGAATCCAAAAGATATAACGTATTGAATATGAAAATTATATCCACTGATCAGTGGAAAATAGCAGTTGGAGTTTGTGTAGTACAGAAACTAAGAGTTTAAAAGCATATGTAAGAAAAAGAAGAGTAGTCTTTTCACCATATAAGAGTTGCCAAAGAAACCCATGGTGTTCTGAAGGGCTGGGCCCAGATTTTAATTTAATGATATGATTTTATCTACTGAATAATTTAATCACTTGTTTATACTACTGTATTGTTAAAAGAAATTTATTGAAATGTTTACTTTGTAACATTATTAAGGAATTAATTTATTTTGGGGATTTGTGCATGAATTTGAACACTCAGGATGCTATTATCACACATGACACACCTCTAGATTTATTTAGCAACTGATTGTCAGGACAAAAGTTGCTGTATGTTGCATGCTGACTGACTTTGTAATTTTGTAGCTTCTCACTACAATGCCGCATTTATTATTTTTAAAACTTAATAATGGTAGCCAGGGCAGAGAATATTTATCATAAAGCAAATTCATACAAACAAACAAAATAAATGTATCAATTTTTTGTTGTGTAAATTGCCAATTATATATAGTTAATTTTAATTCATTTTGACTTTCAGTACAGAAGAAGTTTTAGAAAATAATATTGTATTATTTATTGTCATGAAATATTTTCATTGACGATTACTTCCCCCTCCAATAAAAAGTATCTTCATTACAAAAGTTGCTTTTGAAAAAAAAAAAAAAAATTGAGTATGTGATAAAAATTAATCTACCCCCCATTCATATGCACATACATACATACATTAAAAATAATAATAATAATAATATGCCCCACCTCACATTACAATCTTCCATAACACAGTAAATTTATGAAATATGAGTTTTCTGTAATTTCCCCAAAAAGATTTTTCTTTACCTCTCCCCCCTCCCCCCTTCAAGATATGTTCAGATTAAATCCTAAAACCGATGCAAAAATGATAAACAGTTCAGATACTTAAATAATAATAATAATATTGATAAATAGAGTTATCTTTGGCTCACACTAAAAAAAAATTAAGACCACTGCAAACGAAATTATTCTAGAATTAGATTAAGCTTGCTTAACATTAAGAGATTATCTGATCTGATCCAGTTCTGTAATTAATCAGATTCTTTAAAAGCATGTATTATTTATTGTTCTGCTGTTTCATAACTAACATTAATTATGCATGATGAAATCAAAACTTGATTTACTTGTTTTGTTTTCAGACTACAGAAGAAGAGTTGTTTGGAAATAGAAAACACAGTCGTGCAATGGAAGAATTCCTAAACTTTTTAGGGAATCGAATCAAATTAAAAGATTTCAAAGGGTATGTTTATTTATTTATTTATTTATTTATTTTTATTACCATTTTATCACTAAACAGTATTATAGTAAATGTTTCCGTAAAATATTTAAAATATAAAAAAATGTATTTAATAATAAGTATTGCTATTAAATAGCTTTTTTTTTTTTTTTGCTTCCTTCTACAAAGTATAAGAAAGTATTATGAGGCAGATTTACAAATGGATTTTTTTTTTTTTTTTACTTGAATAATTCAAATGGTTAGTCTTAGATTGTTACAATTTTATATTTGTGACCAGGAGTGCAGGAAATGTTCAAATCTTGGAAATTTCCTCCAAAACGTAATATAAATTTCGCTCAATAACACAAAAGTATTTTGTTATACAAAGCTATTTATTCTATGTAATAAGTGTTTAAGAGAATAAATATACACTGTAACATAAGAATGAAGCTGTTAGTTTATATTGTAGGCATTGCAAAGTAGTAAATTGTTATTTTAAACTTACATTTTTATTTTTCCCAAGAAAATATTCAAAATTTCAGGAGTTCAGACTTATTCTGCACCACTGTTTGTGACTACAAATTTTTATTTGTGTTATAACATCCACCTCAAATTTTAATTTTTATATGACCTTCCACTTTAGCGATATTCTCGATTTTGCAAGATTTTTTGTGCATAATATGTATGTATCTTTCATAACTCCAAAATGGTTGTAAGTAGAACATTACAAATTTGTTATAATATTTTGTTGCACCACCTCCATTTTTGATCTTCAGGTAACTTTTCGTTTTGGGGTTATCTTTAAAAATTCAAAAATTTTGATCATTATATGATTTACAATCTTAGTGACTGCAACAAAACCCAGTAATAGAATCCATAATAATATTATGAAAAATTTTTATTTTCTTGCATGTAGAAAGCATGTTAGATTTTTGTCAGTGAATAAAATTTATTTAATGGATATTCTCAAAACTCCAATAAAATTATTACTCATACCACTTTAATCAATAATTAACGAGTATTCTCAAAACAGCCCAATAAAAGTAGTTACTAGTACCACAAAAGTCAAGTAAACAGTATTAACTGCATTGCCAGTAACGGAACAATGACCAACCTTTTTAACACGCTTTTATTAGCTTCACCTGTATGTATGTATGTATGTTTGTATGTATGTTTGTAACCGCTCTGGGAGCAAACAAAAAATCTATATTGTAAAAAAAGTCTTTCTCTGCGTGAACGTTATGGCGTTGAGGTATAGCTCTGCGCTACGAACCTAAAGGTCTAGCGTTCGATCCCAGTCAGGGGAGATTTTTAAAAAATGGTTTTTGTTTAATTCTAAATTATTTTAATTAAAGATTTAAATGTATGTAAATATTACGGTGTGTCACTCACACGATTTTCTCTTACCCTGCATTTTAATACTAAGATAGATATTTTGTGCTTTTTATTTCACATTTCTATAAAAGAGTGTTCTTTAATTTTTTAAAACTATAATATTATTAAGTACAATCTATCAGAGAGTGACCAAAGTAGCTTAAAATCTAAAATAGCTCTCCATGAGTGACTGTTCCCTTTTAGAGTCTTAGTCATAATTGATAGAACTTTCAAGGTAGTTCTGCACCAGAAAACAATAGATTCTTTCGAAAAGTTCTAGAACTTGGCTTCAGTTTGAAAATAGAGCTTCCAAAATCTGCAATTTTTCACCAAGGTGAACTTTTATGCAGGGAAAAAGATTTCTTTCTGTTGTTCCACTTTAACTGTAAATCTACTTTTTCTGCTACAACTTTGATGCAGGGAAGAGGTTTATTCCTTTGCAACAATGTTGTTACAAAGGATAAAACTCATTTTGTTTATTAGAATTGATGTTAGAGTGGAAATACATCTAAAGGCACGAGGAACATAAATTGCATTTTATTGATTTCAGCCAAGTGCAGCCTTGGCTATTAACTTGGCAACTTGACAAGATTGGTGCACAAATTTTGCAGAAAATATTAGTTTAGGGTTGCAAGGATCTGGAAGCCCTTTCATAAATTAACAAACTTTTTTGATAAAATGTACTGTTTCTGACTGCTAATTTTTGCCAAAAAGTATAAAATAAAGCCATCTACAATCAGATGAATTCTGTTGAACTCTGAGCTGTGCATTTGTCCATGAGAGATTCTGCAATAATCTGTTCATTACTGTTCCTGAGCAAGTGATATTCAGGTCCTACAGTATATATAACGCTATTATTGTAACTTTTGTGATGGGAATAATAGTTGCTTTGTTCCAGGTATATCTGTCGAATAAAATGAATTCATCGACTGGAACTTGCATGTGTATTTACAAACCATTTACCACATATGAACAATTTTGTTTTCATCAAAATATGTATAATTAAATGAGTGTTCAAAAATTCATGTGTGGTGTTCACATAAGATTTTTTTGTTTTTTAAACTTTCATAAATTTTACGTTTTGTTTCAGTTTTCGGGGTGGTCTTGATGCACAACATGGTCAAACTGGTGAAGAATCAGTTTACACAACATTTCAAGACTGTGAAATAATGTTTCATGTTTCTACATTACTGCCATTTACTGAAGGAGATGTACAACAGGTAGGCATATATTTTAAAATATGTTTTTTGAATACAAATTCTTACATCCAATATTTGGTGAAAATGCTATGGCTTCTTATAAAAAGTAAATTAATATTAAAAATATGTATCAGAAAAACCGTGGGTGGTATATGTGCCTTAAATTTGAATGCTGTGAATAATGTAAAGAATGTTAAAGAAGATTATGTTTTCTAGTGAGGTAATAGAATACAAAGGTTTTAGTTTATTTAGCAAAAAAAGAAAAGAAACTTAAAAAGTAAATTTTAATTTCTGTAGTTGTTCACATAGCTAATACTATATACAGAGTTCATACAGCCTAGGAACAATCTGGGATACTTGAAGAGTTGAAATTTCAGTTCCAATTCTTAGAGAAAATTTATTTATTTGGATATGTAATCATTACTTTCACGTTGGCCATTTTGATCTCTGTATGATAAAGATTGCCTTAATTTATTAACAGAATTCTTGTGTGGTTTCTGGCACTGGTACATCGCGATTGAGAAGGCGCTGCCAAAAGCATCAGGGACATTTATTTATTAAAGTTTTGATTGATTATGGAATTTCATTTGAGATTATATTTTTTGAGATTTGATGCTTTGAAGTTTTAAATTATGAAATTTTGTATTTCTGAGTCCCTCATTTAAATATAGCAGACCTAGGAGTGGTTAGCTATTCTAGCTATTTGTCTCTTTTTTGTTCAATTAGTCTTTTTTCTAGCTTTTTTTCATGCTTTTTCCGATGATATTTTTTCTTTACCCATTTTTCCTCAAAGATTCACTTTCAGATCAATGTAATAGATTTTAACTCTTAAAGAAGGATGTTAAAAATATTATATAGAATGTAAAATACAGAATTAAAAAAAAAAAAAAAATGAAAATTAGATTCAAGAAAAAAGGTTGCACGTTAAGGGCACATCATATATATATTTTTAATGTAAACTCAAAATTGCTATTTACTTATATTACGAGTTTTTGTTACCTATTAAAGTAGCAAACTTGGACAAACATTTTTAGGTCACAATTAAATTTCATTTTACTGCAGGTTGGTAAGAAAATTTTTTTATTGGGCATATCATGTAGTACATGTAATGTAACTGTTATTCTGTCTTAAGTTTCCAATTTTATATTGCTGGCTGGTAAGATTTTTGACGAATTCCCCACCTCGTTACGTATGTACCAGTACCTAAAGTGTTATTAAAAATTATTTTACGTATAAGTAACATACATGCTATTCTTATTTCAGTATTCAGGAATTAGAATTTAGCAGCATATGTGATGCATATTTATTTAGAACTTCCATAGAATAATTCTGTAAACATTTGGATTCTATAAGATTTAGCAAGTACTTGTAATACTGGTATTACTATAAATTTTGTTACAAAGATAATTTTTCTTACATACGATGCAAGCTCACATTCAGTTTTGTAAATAATACATTGTACACATTTTTATTTTTCCCATGTAAAATATTTAAAAAAAAAAAACAGTATATCAGTGGCAGACTTACAACTATAGAAGCCAGGTACAAAATTCTCACTGGCGGCCTCATTTGCCCTGCCTTATTTAGGATTTGCAGAAATATAAATGAGTTTTCTTTTGGTTTTGGAGTTGTCGCTCTATGGTCACATTTTACACTTTAAAGCTCCTTAGACAGGAACCTACAACTTAAAATGGAATTGCAGGGAAGAAAATAATAGCGCGACAGCTTCACTAGACATATATACTTAAAGATTAAGTTTCTTCGGAGACCCCCCTCATGATCAAAGGCCCAGGGTGCCCACTCCCTCCACCTTCCCCATGGTATGCCACTGCAGTATATACATTAATTTTACATCTTTGTTCGTAATATTCATTTATTACAAAAAGCTTGTCTCTTTTCAGTCTCTTTTTTAAATATTTTAGCCTCTTTTCAGACATTTTAGTCTCTTTTCTCACTTTTTCAAGAGTGTTTTATCACTCCTAGGCCTGATATAGTGATCAGCAAAGCAGACAAAGTCTGTTAGTAATATAATAAAATTCAATATTAATTTTTATCAGCTGTGTTTCTGTACTCATTTTTATTTTTTTTGCATTTATTGTAGATGTAAGATTAATTTTTATTTACTAAACTTCCATTAAGCAATTAATTGGATCCTGATTCTAAAGTATTATATTAAAATGTAATTGGAATTTTAAATTGCTGAAAGTTTACAAAAAAAATTTCAAATTTTTTAACATTTCTATTTGACTTTTTTCTTTAAGCTCCAAAGAAAAAGGCACATTGGTAATGATATAGTTGCAATAGTTTTCCAAGATACAAATACACCTTTCCTTCCTTCCATGATTGCCTCTCATTTTTTACATTCATATATCATCGTCCAAGCTGTGGATCCCCTTACACCAGATGTCAGGTAAATAATTTTCAAATATTTATTATTGTAAGGAGTATATTTTATTTCTAAATTTTTTTTTTTTTTTTTTTTCTAAAAGTTTTTTTTTTTTTTTTTTTTTTTTTTTTTCCTTTGATTTACTCAAATATTTGATTTTATAATTATAAATTTGAATTATTTTTGTAATTAAATTTTAGTATAAACCCTGAAAATTGCTTTTAACCCTTTGAGGTTCACTCTATATTTCCTTTTGGAAATTACTAAACTAATTCCAAAATGACTATTAGACACATAGCTGATAGTATGTTAAAAAAAAAAAAAAAAAAAAAAAAAAAACATTTTTAATTTCTGAAAATTTTTTGGTTTGAAATATTTGTATGTTAACCTGATTAAATTCAAATAATAATCACCTTTATATGCAAACACTATAAATTATAAAAACTCACAACAGTTGTTTCAGATTCAAATAACAGTACGCCCCATCATCTAGTGAAAATAATCAAACTGAAGTGCATCATCCAAACAGCAAATTACACTTCCGCCTACTAAGAAATTGAACGAGATTTCTATTTATGACTTTTTTTTTTTTTTCAAACATTATTTGTTAGCTTTTGCAGCAATGCTGTTATCTAACGAACACAGAAAGAACAAAGCTTTAAAAGGCGATTAAAACAAGGAAAAAAATATTGAAAAATGTTCAATGTTTGGTTTCATTACAAAATTAATGAACACCTAAAAGGGTTAACTTTTTTTTTTTTTTTGGAAGGGGGGGGGGGGTATAATATTGTTGTTTTATGTTAATAAAGTAATTATATTAAAAATACTTAAACAACAACTGTATGCAGAGATGCCAACTACTACGGTTTGTCCGTAGTTATTACGGAAATATGGCGGTAATTACGGCCATACGGACAACATATAAAAATTACGAATTATATGCTTTTAAAAAAATTGTGGATATCGTTCATTTAAAAAAAAAAAAAAAACTACTAATGATCAATGATCAAACGCACGAGGAAAGCCTTCTGATTTCCAATCTTTCTCCATCCATAATATAAATGTCAATATTCATTTTAAACTTGCTTTATAAGATACTAGGAACTATAAAGAAAGAGAATTGTTCAATATTTCTGGCTCATGAAATTATTTTTTTACCCCACCCCTCACTTTTCTTATCTCCAACTACTAACGATCGTCGATTAAAAGCTCTGCAGAATCCTTTTTTTTCCCTAATCTTTCTCAATCAGCAATATGTTCATTTTAAACTTGCTTTATTAGGTTCTAGAATCTATAAAGAAGTAAAATTGTTTCATTTCTCATACATCTATTTATTTTTTGACTGTCCTCCTCCCCCCAACCCCCCCTTCTCATCTGCAGCTAGTGATCAAGGAATATCTATTTACTGTGAATAGATATTACATTACATGTATAAGATAACCAGATTTGTTTAGAGTATATCAATAAATTATTTTGAGTGATTCGTTCTAGCAGTTTCGCAATTCTGATACTTTGTGCAGATGTTAATATAACAACAAAGTTTTGAGTTGTGTAGCATAAAATTCAGTGTTTGAATAATTCATAATTATTTTCTTCATTTATTTTTTAAGAAAAGTTAGATTTTTTATGATTTTTAAAAGTAAATAACAAACCGAATTTATTAGTCTAGTGCATAATATTTAAAATTGAGTATATAATATTTAAAATATTTATACTTTCTTCTATGTTCAATAGAAGAAAGTATTGGATTCGTAAAAATTTTCGACCTCGGGTTTTTGATGGATTTACACGTTTTGAGAGGTGTAGAACACGATTTGACTATTTTTAGAAAATGTCTGTCAGTCTGTCTGTGCATGTGTGACAAAATTTTGTGGCAACTGTATCTCAGGAACTACTGCACAAAATTTCATACAAATTGGTATGTAGTTGCGCCTTGACATAAATTAGTGCCTATCAACTTTTGGTAAAAATTGTCTTACAGGTTGCATTGCTATCCCGCTTTTTCTAAATTTTTAACATGGTGATATAGGACAAAATTTTGTATAAATGTGCATAAAGAGAATTATTCTTTAGTAATCCTTATGAAATTTACAAGAATTATTTATAATAGAAAGAGTCAACTGGGAAAAAAATTTTGTATGTGTAGAAGCCTTGTCATCCCCCCTGGGGGGGGGGGGGAAGTCCCCCCTCGAGGGGAGTAAATTTTCAAGATGGGTATCTTTCGAATGGTCTCGTCAATACCTTTAAAACGAATGGTTGAACTATAAATCTGTGATAATTTAAAACAAAGTTATCGAATTTTTTTTTTTTTAAACGAAATTTAACCAAACTTGGTATTTGTTGGTCCCTGACATAAACTGGTGCTGATTAGATTTGGGGATCAATCGCTCAACAGGAGGCGCTGTGATCGTATTTTTTCTAAATTTTTAACATGGCAGTATAGGACAAAATTTCGTATAAATGTACTTAATCAGAGTTATTCTTAACCTGTTATTGTAAAATTAATATGAATTATTGATAATAGTTGTAGTTAATTAGGAAAATAAAATTGTGTAAATTTTCAAGATGGGTATCTTTCGAAAGGTCTCGTCAATACCTTTAAAACGAATGGTTGAAATATAAATATGTGATAATTTAAAACAAAGTTATCGATTTTTTTTTTTTTTTTTTTTTTTTAATATTGTTACTGAATGAATTTGTATAGGAAAATATAGAAGAAAGTCTTGTAGTGGCCACAACATACTAGTTTTATTCTGAACTTAAATTTACATCAGTTAAGACCGACCGACCAGACAACTGACAAGTACCCAAAACTACTGAAATTTTCCTTGTCTACTACTGAAAATTGTCCTACAAGGTTGGCATTTCTGTAATATATAATACATGCACTCATTCTATTTCTTCTCTTTCCTATATACTATAATAGAAAACTTCTAGAAAATATAATTTTGTACTTTTGACATGATCAGATTGGTAGAGGTCAAGACTTAAAATTTGTAGAAGTGGCCAGTGGCCGCTGGACATGAGGAACTTAGTGGCCACTCTTGAGCTGTCGTTGTTATACATTGGATTCATACACATAATATATATATGTATGACATATAAGTGTCTGTGCATAAAAGCATAAAAACACAAATTATATGGTCGGAAAATTAAATTAAGAAATAGTGCTCTTTATTGTATTATTTTAATAATAATACAATAGTCATTATTATTAAATGACCATTGTATTATTAGTCATTTAATAATACAATAAGCGTGTATATATAATATATGTGTGTATTTCTGCCAATAAAAAAAATAGGTATTATTTGAAAAAAAATATTATTTTGAAAAACTTATGCACTTCTCTAGTTTAAATTTTTCAATATCTGAAATGAAAGGAGGTAGGAGGAAGATAAAATAGATTGAGTAATTGAATCATTGAAAAGTGATTTGGCTTTTGAGGGAAGATATGACCTCGTTTGAACTTCCACTGAATGCTTATGATTTTATTCTTGTTGGTGTTTTAAGAGTGAGTTCTATAAGCATGTAGTTATAATAGCATGTAATCCAGCTTTTTTTAAATGCTATTAATAACGATAGTACTTAGAAAGAAGACTTTAAAATTCAAAGTTTTAGTAATGAGGGAAAATATATGGACTTTCATAGATAAATATTAATACATGCATTTTGCTACGGAACACAGCAGGCTATAATGATGATATGATCTGACAATGTGATTTCTCATACACAATTTGTGTTTTACAAGAATTTTTATTTTATGCCCCATTGCAAAAGAAATAGAAAAATTTGATTCATTTAATAAATATCACCTAGTCTGGCACTTCCATCTGCAAATGGAAAATAATTATGATGACAAAAAATTAAAACAAAATTATTTTGTTTTAAACCAAACAATTTTGTTTTGGGACAACAAAATTATTTTGAGACTGAGGAGGGGGTGGGGAGGCAAAGAATCTGTACTAGCCTATTATAAGAGGTTTAATTTTTTTAACTGGCATGTGATTGCTAAAATTAGAAATTTGCTGAAAATTTTCTGTAAACATGATTGGTTGGACATTATTAGCATCACTTTCAATAAATTGACTACCTAAACAGTTATATATAGCTTTTAAACTGCAGTTACTTTTATATCCACATAGAACCTTATAAAAATTTCATACCATCAGAAAAACAAATTTTTCAAACATATATAGAATAAAATTTTTATGTATGTACATTAATCATACATTAATATATATATTATTTAATTATCAGTTTTAAACACATATGAAATCAACTGAGCATTAATTTTCATAAACTTATTTAGAAAAAAATTTTTACCTAAAAATCTGTTTTTCATCCCCCTCCCCCATTTGCACATTTGGTATAGATATGAAATATAAATATATAATTGAGAAAAAAAAATATATTCATTAAGTTATTGAGCACTTCTATCGCTTTATTGTTTCTAGAATTGATCATTTATCACTATCTAGAAATGGGGAAAGGAGGGGGTGGGTGGGGAGTGGGGATTAAAAGAATAATTACATTAATAAAAAATATTAAATTCTCAATTCTACTTCTAGAATCTAATAAAGCAAGTTTAAAATGAATATTGCCATTTATATTATGGATGAAGAAAGACTGAGAAACAACTGCAGAACATTTGATCGGCGATCGCTAGTTGGAAATAAGAAAAGGGGGAGAAAGGCAAAAAATAATTACACAAACAAGAAATATTTAACAATTCTATTTCATTCTAGATTCTAGAATCTCATAAAGCAAGTTTTAAATGAATATTGACATTTATGTTGTGGATGGAGAAAGATTGGAAATCTGAAGCCACGATTATCATCGAAATCCCATTAACAATCGCCGATCGTTAATGGGATTTATTTTTTTCTAAACGAACGATATCCGCGAATTTTTTTAAAACGGAAGAAATATTTTCGCGCATTCGCTAAAAAGATTGTGATCATACCAATTTTTTTTTATCACCACTTTTTCAAATTAAGTCGCCACGTGGCGACCGTGAGTCTTGACCTCTACGATTGGTCATTTATTATTTCTTTTTTTTTATATTTTGAAAACATATACCTGAAAGTTTTATGGAGATTCACAGAGTTAAACAGTGTTAGTTCCAGCTGATTTTTTGTTAAAATTGTCTTTGTTATTTTAATTTAGTTTAATTCTTACTAGCTGTTTATAAAGTTATTTTTCCATCAATTTTTAGGTATAATGTATCAATTGCAGCTCGGGAAGGTGTTCCTACATTTGGACCTAATTTACCAAATCCTGCAGTTTTCCCTAAAAGTCAAGAATTCAGGGAATTCCTTCTTACAAAATTAATTAATGCAGAAATAGCTTGTTATAAAGCTGACCAATTTTCAAAGTTAGAAGTAAGTATTGATTATTGGTAGGAAGTTAACAGCATTTTATAATTTTTATTCCAATATCAATCTTTCCATTTCTGTCATTGATAGTTAAAATATTTTTCACTCATTTGCTGTCCCTCATGGAGGGCATTCCACCCAGGCCTAGGACCTATGTATAATCATTCAGCCTTAACCCCCTACATTATCACCAACCCCAGATCACTCTAGTCAACCTAGCTGTTTGGAGATAATTGTGGTTTTTCTCAAAAACATGCATTAATATAGACCAGGACTCCTTAGAAAGACCCCTGCAGAAGACACTCCACTTAGCTCTAGATCCTTAGTGTAAATAATTGGTCTTTATCCATACACCATACCACCTTTATTTCATTCCATATACTTTTTATTTAGTACAATTATTATGAATCTATGGTGTTCTTATTATTACTTTATCTTACCCATGTAGTGTAGAGAAAGTATTGCTTTTTGGGTCAAAGTTTTGAAATTAAGATTTTGTTACATTTACACATTTTGAGACCCTCTGAATTCAAAATTATGGTTTTTAACCAGGGGTCTGAGTAGAGGTAAAACTGGGTCCTTTGAAGGACCCTTTGCAAACTTTTATATCCTTAAAAAGGACCCTTCACGAAATTTTTTATCCTAAAAAAAGACCCTTCACAAAAATTTTCCTCTTAAAAAGAGACCTTTGATAAATCTCTTTCATTTCGAAAACTAATTTTCCAAGCAACTAATGTGCAGCAAAAGGCCACATGAGTAATCTGATGTGCTTTGCTATATTTTCTTGAAAAAGCTGCTATTCAGTTTCTAATTAATAAAAGGTTTCTGTGCATGTGCATGTGCATATGTGTGAGTGTAGTTCTATAAAAGTGAACCATCATTGTCTAAAATGAAATCTTATTTTAATTGTAATTTTATTTTGTAAAATTACAATTTTTTTTTTTTTTTTTTTAATATAAAGAGGACAGTGGACGAAAAGTTTAATAGGACTTGATTTTCATACTAAATATTTTATTCCCAAAATTACGTGTAGATTTTTCACAATTTCTCAAAAACAGGAACCTGTCTGAAAAGTCTAGACAGATCCCTGTTATGAGTTGACTTTTATCTGTTTTACCAATATGATTCAAGGTCAAACACCAAGAAATCCATACTCGGTATTCTAAATCTCCGTTATATTTGAAACTTTTTATTGAAATAGTTTAAATGACTCATGTACAAGAAAGTAGTGTATAGTGTATGTCACACCAGATTATTGAGAGTCAAATAACTTATTTAGAAAAGTGTTTTTTTTTTTTTTTTTTTTTAATGCTTATCTAAAATGTTCTAAGACTTCATTAATATGCAATGTTAAATAGTCTATCACCTTCAAATGATTTTTTTTTACTTCTTATTTCAGAAACGCACACGGATGTCACTTTTACAGTCGTTGTATGATGAGTTGCGGAGTAAAACTCAAGAATTTTGTAACATTGTTGGTGACAGTGGTAAAACTGAAATAAATGGGAATAGTAATCGCTTTTTGGACTCTGTGCGAAAAGCTATAACTAGTCGCGTTCGCAGTCATTCTGTTGAAACAAATATAGCCAATTCTGTGATGAAGACACGCTCATCCTCTAGTACAAGTAATAGCAGTTTATCCAGTATAGTAGCTGGTGAAGTACCACAAAATGTAAGTGATTATATTTTTGCTTATTTTCATATTTTTATTAATTGATAAAACATGTTTTATATTATATATATGAAAGGATAAAAAGAATTAGGATTTTAAATTATTACTTAAAATTAATATTAAATGATAACTTAATATTAATATCTTAGAATAACTCTTAAATTTAAGAACATCTTAACGGGAATTCTATTGTA
Organism: Salticus scenicus; assembly: GCA_963930645.1. Classification (NCBI taxonomy): domain Eukaryota; kingdom Metazoa; phylum Arthropoda; class Arachnida; order Araneae; family Salticidae; genus Salticus; species Salticus scenicus. The sequence goes on along the minus strand of OZ005659.1, from coordinate 221,521,618 downwards.
AGAGCCCATGTAAAATTGGTTTTGCAGCAGAGCACGTCATAATGCAGGAATAAGATTTGAGAACAACTTTTAGAATATCAATTACACAATCGTCAATTTTAGCAGCAAAACAATGCAGATTACTTAATCCTAGATATCCAGGTTTGGCTAAGCTGGCCAGTGATAAAGCGTAGGCGGGAACTAACTCAGCTAAATGTTCAATAGAATTCGTAGGAAGATCTTAGGTTCGCGCAGAAATAAGTAGTATTTAAGTGAGAGCATGCAAAATCCGGGGCCTTTTTCCTATGTTGCCTTGTTTAATAAACTTGCGTTAAATCTTACTGCATTATGTAATACTTACTAACTAAACTCGCAGCCCTGTGGGATCCACCGCTACAGCGAATAGCCGTCCATCGGCACTGTAGCATGACCTCTCAGGATGCCTAATGCCTGGCCAAGAGACTGCATCTTGAACTTAATGATAATATTAGTTAACATAAAGACTCCTCATCCTTCCTAAGATGCTTACATTCCCCTATAACCGTTTCATATATGTTTGTATGCCATTACAATTACAATAATCAAACACAAGAAAGGAAGACTTAAATTAATCAAGAAACAACCACATGTGGAAGTGAAGCCTTATATAAGGCAACAGATATTGAAAAAGTTAATGAGTAGTTTTGTAAACATTGATAGATGAGATCATGTATAACAAATATGAATGAAGTCTAACAGAAGAAAATAATAATTAGAAGAAGAAACAAAGACCTGCCTCCACGACTTAAAATGGGTGGAGTGGGTTAAACGTATAATAAATTCTGATAAAGTTTATGGTTTTAAGTTAAGATTTGTTGTGTTAGTTTATTGATTCGTTTGTTTTGCAGGCTGTTAATTAATAAATCTGGATTCTTTAAATATGTGTAAAAAGAATGAAAAAAGATTTTTTTTTTTTTTTTCATTTTTCTGAACTTCTCAAAGAAATTTTTAATCTATTGGTCATTGGTGTTTCAGTGATCTTGTATCTGTTCCTTGGCTTCTACTATGCTTAATAGATCATCATCATTATTATATATATATATATATATATATATATATATATATTGCAGTTGTTAAAGCTTCTTTCTACTTCATAGAATTTCCTCATCTCCTGCAGTCAAATCTCATTTTATTCTATGAGATGATTTATAAATAGAAATTTTTTATTTCATTTTTTAAATTTCCCCCATAGAATAAAATGAGGTTTGGCTGCCACTGACAATGAGCTGATTGGGTTTTACCTTGCATTAGTGCTTCACTGTGGGCAATTGGCAATAGTCTGGGACTCAGCCCTAGAGAAGGTCCTGAGACATGCCATCACAATCTTAATCCTCCACAGAAGGGATGGCTCTTCCGCTTCGGTATCCCCCAGAGGTATAATTTTGTGGGAACATAGAGGACATTGCAGCCATGACAGATTTTACATGCACCAGCTACCATTAGCCACTGACAATGAGTCAAAAGTCCTCTTAATGCCATTTATTCCCCTAATTCTCAAACCAGATATACCTTGTACATTTCCCTATGTTTTCAGCCTTTAAACCATTGCTTTTTGATGTTTACTTCTGTTTATTTTAACATATTTGTTGGGTTCCCGCTAACAAAGAAAATTTAGTAGTATTGTGACAGTTTTAAGTACAATAATGGTTATGTTAAAAGTTAAATAATAATATTTCCTAATAATTACTGATTTTATCTATTTAATTATTATTATTATTTTCATTCTTTCTAATACAAATATGGAAAAAGTAAAGGCAGATTCGGGGAAGGGGGGGGGGGAGAACTGAATTGATACACACCAAAAATAACATAAATCAATTAATTTCCTTAGGAGGGAGAAAAGAAAGAAAGAAACATTGATTAGTAGTAGTATTTACCAGTTATAATATATTTATTTCTTTACTTAATTATTATTATTTATTTATTTATACATTTTTTTTTTTTTTTTTTTTTTTTAAGATTGTTGTTAAAATAAGATATAGTAGTTATTTAACCCTCCGAGCAGCTGATATGCATTTTTCCGTACTCTGAGCAGTAGTTTTTTCCTTAATACACTTATAATTCAAAAATACATAATTATGTATTCTTAGCTTGTTTTTAAAGTATGAAAGTCACATATAATAGCCATAAGGTTTATCTTGGCATCCATAGTCTTTTTTTTTTTTTTTTTTTTTTTTTTTCAAACTGAAATAATTATTGCTTTAGGACATTTTAAAAACCTTGCAGGGAAAACATTAAATTTTTGCTCTTTTAGAACATGCTTGTCCAATCCGAAACACTTGATGGGCCGCATTTGAAATCTGTTTTATTGAAGCGAGCCACACTGTATGTATGTATGTATGTGTTTGTTTATATGTGTTTGTAAGTGTATGAATCATGTCTTTTTTCAGAAGAAGACTGAAGAGAGGGTGAAGATTTAGAGCAAAATTCATTAATATTAAATTATTTTCATTCATAAATTAACAATAGAAACATAAAAAATTTATGACTATACATTAATAGCCATAATAAAAAGAATGAATAATGGATAATAATAATATATATTACAACAGTATGTTGTTTGTTTATTTAGCAACTGTTGAAAGATATTTTCACTTCAAAAATTCAGAACAGATTTATTAATAGTTAGCCGAAGTTCTCGAACTTTAAATATTGAAAATTTCCTCGCATGCCGCAAAATATTACACGACGGGCTGTAGGTTGGCCACCCCTGTTTTAGAAGACGCTCAGTGGGTTAAGAAAACATGAAAATAGTAATAATTAAGTAAATAAAATTAGTAATTGAGGAATATAACTTATAGTTTAACTTTTTACATAATCATTACTGTACTTATAACTGTCATGACAGTGGTCTGAAAAACCATCTAGGTTTTAGTGGCCCAAAAACATAAAATGTGGACAAACATGTACAAGCAAAAACAGTACAGATACTTCAATTTTATTTATATTACAAACACAAACTGTTTGTACTCTGAAACTTGTTTAATATAGTTTTTAGTATGCTTAGTTTAAATATTTTGCCTTTCAGATACACAATACAAGTTTACCGATATATTTCATTCTTATTTTTTTTTTTTTAAGATTTTGGAATTATTACTGATTAATTTATATTTCAAATAATTTAACAGGCTTTTTAATTCCAGGTATCCAAAGTACCTAAAGAAACTTTACTAAAGATATCATCACCTAATTCTGCTAGAAAGTATGTAACTGTTCTTTATTATTGTATTGAATTTGAACTATTTAATTTTTTTTATGTATATTACATTGATGAACTCTTATTTGTTAACTACATAGATTCAGAATTTCAAATATCTTTATTTTTTGGTGGTAGATTGCTGAATTTCATAGCAATTAGTTTAGACTTTATAGTGTGAGAAGGAAGAATTTGTCTATTAATGGCCCTCTTCACTTACTGTCACCGGAATCCCGAGCCAATGTTATTCTATGGGGAAATTTCCTTTACAAATAACTTATTAACTAATAAATATTCTTAAATTCTGTTTTCACATTCAGAAAATTCCCAACTGTTGAATTCACAGACCTTTTTTAAAAATGTATTTTTTTAATTTTTAATAATTTATTTTGAAATTGCAAAAAAAAAAAAAATTCACATATTGAAAATTTGTATTTTGCAGCTTTAAAATAAAATATAAAAATGAAAAAAAAAAACTTTTTTTTTTTTTTTTTTTTTTTTTTTTTTTTAAAGTCTGTCAATTTAACAGCTGGGAATTTTCAGAATGTGAAAACAGAATTAAAAAATATGTATTAGTTAATAAGTTATGTGTAAAGAAAAATTTCCCATAGAATAACATTAGCTTCGGCTTCCGGCAGCGGTGAGTGAAGAGGGCCCTTAAGATAAGATATGACTGCATATTTCAAAAATAGGTCTCTAAAAAATCTTCAAATATTAAATAGTGGCAAAATATTCACGTATTTCAGCAGTTGCTAGTAGAAAAATTGGTATTTCAAAAACTAAATGCTGAAAAAGCACAAATTTTATAAATGTAGTTCTCGACAGTCAACTTAAAAATAGCTAATATTTCTTAAACATCCTCAAAAAACAACATGTAGTTTGTAAATCAGTCATATGAAAGTTTTATATTTTAGCAGTCGGTTACAAAAAAATAAGAGATTGTGTATTTTGACGATATCAGCATAAAATATTTCTTTAAAAGTAAAAAAAAAAAAAAAAAGTTTATTAAAAGTGTTGCCGGCGTGAAACTAGTTTAACCCCACAGGCAAGTCACAAGTCTTGCCGCCTGCCTCCTTCCTTCCTTTCTTAAATTAATTTACTATAAATTTTGATTTAGTTTATGTTTTTGTGTTAAGAATTTGTTGAGTTAGTTTATTGTTTTGTTTGTTATGCAGGCTGTTAACTAATAAATTTGTTTTCTTTAAGTATGTGTATTTCATCCCCTGATGAATTTTTTTCACCTTTCTGAGCTTCTCCTATATAAAGAAATTTTTCATTCTTGTTGGTCTTTGTGGTTTCGGTGATCCTGTATCTGTTGCTTGGCTTCTACTATGCTTAATAAATAATTATTTTATATATATAATAATGATGATCTATTAAGCATAGTAGATTCACAAAACTTAATATGTGAAATAGATATGAAAAGTAAGATATGCTATATTAGTTAAATTTTTATGCACATTAACTGGTACGTGATGCTATTTATAAGACTGATATAGAACGAAGTTTTGTGGTAAACATAATATGCTGCTTTAAAGAGACTTATTCTTATTGACTTCTTAAAAATATTAAAAGGAAAACTATCCCGAAATCTGTCTTCTAGTGAAATTCTTCAAAATACATATTTATTTATTTTTAAACTCTTTAAACATGTTTTTAAAAAAGTTTTTTCAAGTAGATTTACATTTGCTATGATTTTTTCTATATAACAGTAATCTTAAATTAAAGAAGTTACAAGAATTTGAAAAGAGAGAGAGTTGAAAAGGTTATTTACATTGAATCCCATATACTGTCAGGAACGTATTTTATCCTCAATCTTTAAATATAAAAATAACCATCCGTTTTTTGACAGTTCCATCTGTCAATAGAACTGCTAAAGAAAAGTATTTGGTGCATATTGAGATGTCTTAAACACAAATTTTGTTCGTAAAATAACTCTAGAACTAATACACAAAATTCAGTAAAATGTGGTATTTGCATAAATTCATTGTTACATCAGTTTTGGTGTATATTTAGGGATGTGGGTTTTCCGGAAAATTTTGAAACGGAAAATTTTCTGGAAAATTTACCGAAAATTTTCCGGAAAATTTTCAATCTCTAAATTACGAAGGTTTTGTAAAATAAAACTAAATACATTGAAAGCTACATGTAAACAAAACTATTCAAAGAAAAGTATGAATAATTATTCAATTCAAAAAGAAATTAATAAACAAAACACAGAAATTATGATTTAATGGTTTATTAAACAAGTATAAAGCTAGAAAGTTATAATTTTTAATGACTGTTTTGCATGTATAATGTTTAATAATCGATATAAAAAAGGTACCTGTGAACATTCTCGTTCTGTAGCTGTCAGAGACCCTCACATATCGCTACCAACAGCTGAACCTCATTTTATTATATAGAGAAAATTTTTATGAGAATTAATGATTTTTTTTTTTTTAAATTATCAAAAAAAAATCTAGAAAAATTAAATTTACCTTTGTTTTTCACAAAATTTATTTATTTAATTTTTAATACTTCATACTGGAGTTACAAAGTGGAAAAAAAATGATCAAAGTTCTTTTTTGCACTTTATAATTTCAAAAAAAAAAAAAAAAAAAAAAATGTTTTTGAAAAACAAGAACAAATTTAACAATTGTGAATTTTTTGAAAGTAAACAGAATAATAATAAAAAAAAAAGGTAATTATCATAACAAATTTCTGTTTAGAATAATATGGGGTTTGGCTGCTAGTGGCAGCAAAAGTATTGAAAAACACATTCACTTTTTCTTTTCTTTCTTTTTTTCCCTTTACTTTGATCACTAATTTTTATCACGAACTTACTTTTTTATGAACAATAAAAGACCAAGATCATGACTCAATAAATATTTACTTAACAAAATAGTATTAGGTGCACATCTTTTAAATAGAAATTATTGTTAGTGCATCAATAATTTTGCTGCCGACTGTACAAGGTAATTAGTAAGGTGACCATGCAAGATGACCTCAGACCATGCAAGGGTTCATTTCATCAAAATTCTTTTGATTTTTACTTTTTTGGATTTGTTCTATTTTTAAGCATAGTTTGCAAGCGCAAAATCATATTTTTTAATAGTTGGTAAATATTGGATAATGGATGTAATCCTCTATTAAAAAAAATGAATCTGGAAGTTTGAGATTTTATTATTATTATTATTGTTGTTGTTGTTGTTATTTAACTTTAATTATAACACCTTTATGAGATTTTTCAAGTACACTTCAATTTTGGATATTTTAAGCAAATAAAGAAATATTGAGTTCTTTCAACTAAACATCCAGTTACAAGATATGATATGATTCATTTTATCTATTTGATTTCCTTAAATTTTAATCAAAATCTTGCTGTTTATTTAGGCAATTAATTGTATTTCCTGTTGCTTGCATTAAAAAACTTTTTTTTTTTTTCCACATTAGAAATTAGTTTTAAAAAGTGTTTTAAAATAATTAAAAGATAAAAAAAAAACTTTTTATACACCATGTTTATAATTTTTTTAATGTTCACGTTTAATTAAATGTATTTATTTTTATGTCGAAAGAAAATGAACTCTTAAATTTTTTTTTTTGGCAACCATTAAATTATAGCTTATATTTTAATGGCTATTTTAACGCTATTAGGATGTTATTATTTTAATACTTTAATTAATCATAAGAAAACTAATCAAAAATTCGAAAATCTGACTTTGAAGTATTGTATTGTCACCGGGTTCTGAGCTACTGTGAAAGTTTCAAATGTCTAGCTAGTAGGGAAGTTAGTTAAAATTCGATTAAAAGGTTTGTACCGGACAAACAATCAAACAAACATACATACAAACAAACAAGAATAGAAGTTAATAAAAACATGGTAAAAATATAATTATGTTTTTATATAAGATTTTTCCCTAAATTTTTTCAACAATGCCAATTCTGTAATTAAAGCAATTTTTTTTTTTTTTTTAAGTTTTGCTCTGTTTTTTTTAAAATTATTATTATTATTGAATATTTGTCGAAGATTATGACAATTTCCTAAGTTCCTGAGTCACTCTCAGAACCAGAGACCATAAGGTGACCTAAGTCAGAATTTCTGCCTGAGTTTGAAAAACATCGGCGTATCATCATTTATCAAATGAATATTTTGAAAAATAGATACACATGCTCAGCAGTATAGTAGTGTATTAATTTATCGATGTATTCTTTTTTTGTTATGTTGCTAAATGCTTTATAATTATGTTCTTACAAACTTATTGAATGAACATTTAAAATTCAGATTAACAACCACAGATTTGTTGTATTATAATAAATAACCTTTCTCGAGCAAGTTGCTCAAAACATATATCTGGTAACTTTCTAAATGATGACTTTAATCAGAAACTTTTGTTTTACACACTGTATATAGCATTACTATGACTAATAAAAGAAAATTTAAATATATCATGCAAAAGATTTACTAAAAAAATTGTTTTTTTAGTTGGAAAATTTTCCGGAAAAACATAGTAGAAAATTTTCTGGAAAATTTTCCAAAAATGAAAATTTTCCGCGGAAAATTTTCCACCCCACATCACTATGTATATTGCACACATGTGACTATCGTTCAGAATGTGTAAAGTATGAATTATACTCTAAATAATACTGGTCATCAGTTTTACAGGTGTTCAGTTAAATATTGGTTCAGTTAGAAATGTTCATGGCAGTTCAGAATCTATTTAAATCATATATGTCAGTCGAATAAGCTTTAATGTGCAATAATAATAATAATAATAAAATAAATAAATAAAAATAAAAGTGACATCCTATAACAACTAGTTATCAGGGTGGCTTGAAACTTGGAAATCATGGAAAAGTGAGGGAATTTTGTAACAATGGAAGAGGTAAGGAAATATCAAGGTATTTGATAAAAATCTGTAAAAGTCTAGGAAATTTGACTGTAAATCTTGCAAGAAAATTATGAAACTTCAATTGCAATCAAGAATTCCTGAGAAAATGTTTTATATAATGTCATGCTAAAATTAAAAAAAAAAAAAAAACCTGGAAAAGTTTAAAAAAAAAAATAAATAAAAAAATTACCTTACTGTAAAAGTTAGGGAAAATGAAAAAGATCCACCCTGATAATATATAACTAACTTTCATCATTAAACGTAGAAAAATATAATGAAGTCAACAAGTTACATTAGCTTCATTATTTTATGGTAATGATTTTTAAATGCATATCAGTATTTCTGTAGCTGTAGTGTTAAGGATTATTAAAAATAATTTAATTTGAAAAATGTTTTGTTATTAATAAGCATATTCATATTTTATTATCATAAAATTCATTATTTTATTGTTTTGTATTTAAAAATGTTTTCATTTAAAAAATATATATATATTTTTTTTTTTTTTTTTTCTTTTGCAGCAGAGAATTCCGAAATAGGAGTTTAGACTCCTTGAATTCTGGTAATACACCTCTCTGGGTTAGGACAAATAGTAGTCCTGGTACTCCTATATCAAGTCCTGACACGCCTCCACCTCCTCATTTTAAACCTAGACCATCTGAATCCGACTCTTCCAGTGTAAACAGCCTGGAAATGGAACAAGTTCAAAATGGAAATCTAGACTTAATTACAGAATCAACATTCAATAGTAGTACAGAAAGTAATTCAAATGCCCCTGTATGCTCTCAGTGTTCAGATTCTGATGGTAAGATAGTTTTATCTGTAACAACTTTTTATTTAATGATGCAATAACACATGACTTTTCGCACAACGTTTGAGCTGATTGTCTCCTCAACGTTTAGTGAATAAGAGTTAGGAGTATTAACGTTTTTTTCCTGGCTACTCATGAAAAATTTGTCCCTATGAACAATTTCTTCTGCAATTTTCTTTTGAATTTCAGCCTTCAGAAATTGGAGGAATAATTGGCTCAAAGAAAAGTTATGCAAAAAGTTATTGTGTGTAAAATCACCATAAGCAGAATTTCTTTGAGGGTTAGAAAAAAAACCAGGGTAGTAAAAAAAAAAAGGGTGCTGGGTTGGGGGGGGGGGGGGGACCTTTGGATTCTTAAGGGCACATTTAACATTTAAAATCTGGACACTCATTTGCTATAAAAATTATAATAACTTGGTATAAATAGTAATTTAAAATGTATAACTAATGTGAAATTTTAATTTTTGGAACTGAATTTATTTTATACTAGTTAGCAGGCTATGCACGCTTCGCTGGTCTCTAAATTTAAATGAATTTTCAAAAGAATTCAATCACTATTTATTTTTTTTTATCACATTTTGGGCTTTGTAACATAATTAAAAATTCCTTTTAAGATCAAAAAACCAAAATAACGTATTACAAATTAAATTAAATTAAATATTTCTTCTGTTGCGTTCATTTTGCAACAATGCTCTAATAGTCTTATGTGAATGATTCTCGAGAATGAATCAACAATTGTTTACAAATTTAATGGATTATGTATGGGAAATAAGTATGCTGTAATTTAAAAATTGCAGCTCTTAGCAAAACTGATAGTAATTAAAAAGTTATTCATTATTCTTTAATATTAGACTGTTTTTTTTTTTTTTTTTTTTTTTGTTTAATATTAGACTCTTATTTTAAGATAAAAGCAATCGAATGATATTCCGTTGTGTAACTTTGCCACATAAAATCTTTAAATCTAATAACTTGTTGTATATAGTGTCCTTACAAAAAATGAACAGTTTTTAGAGTTCTTTTAAAAAAGTATAACATCTATGTAGCATCTTTTAAAAAAATTCATCAGTTTTTACTAAAAAAAATGGTTGACTGTCATCAGCAAAGTAATTAAATCTAGACCAATCAAAAATAGGAGTGGTCCACCCAGTTGTGTTCCGCCGACAAACTCTTTGCTGTATAGATGAGAGTAAGTCCTTAAGTATGTCACAAATGCATTGAATGAAAATATTTTATTGTTCTAACTGCAAGAGTGAAACTTTTCAGGGTCTATCACTGAATTCATGGTTTTTGAACATTTTACTGTCTCTGAATTTCATATTAAATCATTTGGTTTTTATAAAAAATTCTCATTTTGAATGTTTAATTTGTTTTATAATATATTTAGAAACTCTTCAAGTATATAAATAAATATTTTTAATAATAATGATAAAATATGTCATTAATAAGTCTCCCTTCCCTATTCATTCTGCAAGCAAGTTCAGTTTTCAAGGTTTTTGCATGTTAGGTAGTTTTACCCGTGCAGCAGTTATGATCCCTCATTTCTCATAATGGACAGAGCATGTTAATTTTTACTTAAAAATTCAATTAATAATAGGAATATGTAACTACATTTTTAGTTTCGTAATACAATTAAAAATACTCATTATAATTTTTAAAATTTTAATATTTTTGTGAGTTCTACAAAATTACTATAAATAAATAATTAACATAATTGTAAAAACTTATGCAAGATTAAGATTTTACTTAACTAATCATTAAATTTTTCGACAGTGGCAAAACAGATGGATGTTCTAAGACAAGAAATCGACAAATTAAAGAGTGACAAATTAGAACTATTGAAACATAACTTAGTAAGTAAAATTATTATGTTTACTTTATGTGAAAGGAAAATTTTTACAAAATGCTATCTTAATTATGGAATTGCTTTGGAAATTCATTATGTGTGTGCATTTATTTATTTTCTATTTATTTATTTTTCAAAATTGTAGAAATTCACTGTATTTTTACCTTAAATGTAATAAAATAAACCTTCTAAACTCTGGGGAAAAGAGAAAGCGAGGGGGGTATATTATTTATTTTATTTAATTCAAGACTTTAAGTGTCATGTATTTAAACAAAATTTTTGATTTACTGTAGTGTACATGCACACATACACAAAATAAATATGATTAATTAATTAATAAAATAATAAATAATTTGGAGTAGCATTCATACTACTTTCTCTTACTCTACTTAACTACAGAATGCTATTTGAGGTTGCTACGGTGCCTGGAATTCAGGAAAAACTTTGGAAAATTCAGGGAATTTAGAAATTATTTGGAAAAACATGGAAATTAGAATTTCTTGGAAAAACATGTTTATTTACTTTCTCTATGTAATTTACTTTCTCTATTTATTTTCTCTATGTAATCCAATGGGATATTTGTTGCTTTGTATTATTAGGATTATAGCTTTCAAAAATAATTTTTTTTTTTTAAATTCTATTCATCGAACATGTCACCTTTTATCTTAGTAAGTAATTAAATATATATATATATATATATATATATATATTTTTTTTTTTTTTTTTTTTTTTTCGAGATTGAAAATTAGACTCTTAAGTTTGCTTAATGAAATAAAATATTTAAATATATATTTAAAAAAAAAATACTCTCTAAGAAAAATATCGACATGTTTGAAGGGTAAAATTTAAAAAACAACATTAAAAAAACTTTACTTTTGATCAAGATATCCTGATAATACAAAGCATCTAAAACCCTATGGGATTACATGGAAACAGAGAAATGAGAGTATCTGACTACCAAAAACCCTTAAGGATATTTGGATATTTAAATCTAACTAATTTGAAACTTTCCAGGGTTGTTACAGCTCCTGGAAAACTCAGGGAATTTAAAAATCTATTAAAAAACAGGGAAAACTCAGGGAATTTTCAAAATTTATTGAAAAAACAGGGAAAATCAGGGTATTTTGAAATTTTTTGGAAAAACGTTGAAAAATTTTTTCATAATCAAATATTTAAAAAAAATTTTAGTGCTTTATAATGAATCAATTGTATTTTTTCCCAAATATAGTAAGTTAATAAAATTAATATACCCTAAATATGTTCAATTGACTTGTAAACATGTTAGATTCTAATGCTGCATGATTCCATGTCATCATTTTACAAAAGGGACAGGAGAAACTCAGGGAATTTTTTTCCTGATTTGCAGGGCCTGATTATCGCACAGGCCGACTAGGCCTCGGCCTAGGGCACCTTTATCTAGGGGCACCAAAACAGTTTTTAAATTTAAAGTGCTATTTTTGGCAAAGATTTCCTTAAAAAAATTAATTGAAAGTTAGCTAACGATAATATTCTTTAGTTGAAAAGAGGGATTTTTTAAATACCTTTTGACCAATTATCCAATTACATTAAAAAATACAGCATTAGCTAGATTATGAAATGTACCAGTTCTCGTGGAGATCGGTTGAATGGATATAATTTTTTACAGCGGATCTAAAAATCCAGAGAAAGTTTCACTGACAGATTTACAGTTATATAATATAAATTAAAGAACTTTGTAGCATACCAATGGAAAATATCTTTGCATTTTCTATAGTATTTGGTCATGTGTTACATACCCGCTGACTTTGTATGGTTATGAATGAGATAGATTAGGATTAAAAAAGAAAACAGCATTATAAAGTATTAAATAATGTAAAAAAATACATTTTTATGGAAGCGATTTCCAACAGTCATAGAAGAAAAATATCCCCTCCTACAATAATAATAATAATAATGATTTGATGTCTCTTTGCAAAAGAAGTGAAAATTAATTTCTTATGATGGTGACGCCTTAACTTTGTTGCCAGCAATCAAACTTAGTGCACAAATTAAATTAAATAATAATAAACTTTAACTTGTTCGGGGAGGGGGGGGGGGGCACCAAAATCATCCTGGACCTTGGGCCCCAGCAGGTCGTAATCAGGCTCTGCTGATTTGTGTAGCAACCCTGCTTTTGAAACTATTATAGATATTTAAAATTTAACTAGTAATTATGCTTTACTTTTTTTAATCTCTAAAATTTTTATTAATTAATAAACAACGCTTTGTTCTTAAACTTTTTTTTTTTTTTTTTTTAAAGGCTTGCCAAAGAGAAATTAAGAAACTGAAAGAAAAAGAAGTAAAACTGACAACAGATTTATCACTAACAAAGCGGGAGATGACGCATCTTCGTGTTCAGCTTGCAGAGATGACTGTCGCTGACAGATACACAACTATTTAATGTTATAAAAATATTATATTGTTCAAAGTATTTCTGTTTAATGTGTATGAATGTCTGTATTTCAAGCTTAACTTCACGCATCTGCTTTTGATTTTTCACTGAATGCTGTCTACCTAAGAATCTATTATTTGTAAATTACAAGTTTCACTTTGTGGCATTCAGATAATTTTTTAAAGAAAAAAGAAACGATTGTATAATTTTTTTTTTACTTTTGATGTTAATTTATATTGATAAAATGTTTATATTTTGTTATTTTCTTTTTTTTTCTCCAGAAATAATAGCAGTAGAATCATAGCAAGCTAAATTTCAGAAAATGTTTTTTTTTTTTTTTATATATATATATATAAACATGTAGTAAAACAACAATCGTTATGTGAAAAATATAAATATATTTTTGTTAACTGAATTTTGAAGATTTTTATCTTCTGCATTTCTTTAAAAGTGAGAAATTGAAAAATTAAATAAAAATAATAATAAAAGAAAAAGTTTGAAGATTTTTAAAGATTTAATGAGAATTTGCAGTAAAAAAAAGTATTAAAAATAATGATGATTGTAAAATAGTAATTAACGATGCAAAATAAGAACTTTGTGAAAAAACAAAGGAAAAAAAAAAAAAAAATGCAAAAACAGACAAAATAACTAAGAGCAACCTTTGATAGGGATCTTGATTATTTCGATCCATAAAAAATGTTGCATGATTTTTTAATTTTTTAAAGTGCTGGCTTAACAAAGTTCTAATTCTGCATTTAATAATATATTTCTTAAATAGCTTTCTATGTTTGCTACATGATGTTTGATGAAATTTAGCTTGCTGAAATTCTATTTGTTGTTGTTGTTGTTGTTATTGACGATTCCAAAGAGTTTCAATCGCATTTTAATGTTTGTCATCTTTTTCTCTACAACTATTTTTGAGTCAAAAAACTTCAAATTTGCATATCTGTCTTCAGATTGATATATTTCTTGCTTTAAAGTGAATTTTAAAAACTTTTTTCTTTCTAACTGGGTGCTTCTAATGGCATTTTTTGCACTCATTTTCTCTGATGTTCATACTGAATGTAATTTTATATGCGTTAATATGCAGAAGGTTTATCCGAAACAAAAATTTTAAGCATGATTATTTAAACTAAACTCCATAGTGTTCCTTATGTAACTAACTAGCTTGCTCAATTTTTATAGATCTATTAATTTTAGTGTCTGGAGTACTTTTAAAATATATTTTTTATTAATGAATATTTCTAATTTGACTTTCCTAACCATTATAGATTCTCAGGACTTACATATGGTTATTCATTTTAATAATAATAATTAAATATTCAGCCCTGCATTGTTCTGTATTAATTCTGTTGGTTGATAGCCTTTAACGGCCCTCTTCACTTACCGTCGCCGGAAGCCCGAGGCAATGTTATTCTATGGGGAAATTTTCTTTACAAATAACTTATTAACTAATACATATTTTTAAATTCTGTTTTCACTTTCAGAAAATTCCCAACTGTTAAATGGACGGACCTTTTTTAAAAATGTATTTTTTTAATTTTTAATATTTTATTTTGAAATTGCAAAATGAAAAAAATTCACGTATTGAAAATTCGTATTTTGCAGCTTCAAAGTAAAATAGAAAAAATGAAAAAAAAAAAAATTTTTTTTTTTAAAAGGTCCATCAATTTAACAGCTGAGAATTTTCAGAATGTGAAAACAGAATTTAAAAATATGTATTAGTTAATAAGTTATTTGTAAAGAAAAATTTCCCATAGAATAACATTAGCTTCGGCTTCCGGCGGCGGTGAGTGAAGAGGGCCCTTAATATCAGGGATTTAGGCATGTGGAAGTTGTTGGAATTACTTATATTTTTTCTTTTGTTACTTTTTCTTCGAAAATGCAAAAACTGCAAAATATAGAGAAAATCTATATTATTATTGAACTGTATAAAATATTGTTTTAATCTAAGTAAAAATACTTTGAGTACTTATTAATGAGATTATAAATATGCATTTATTTTACCAAAGATGTTGTATGTCGGTTCTAATATAATTGTAATAGAAAATGGACTATTGCCAATTTGTTGTGACTTAAACTTCTTTAATTAATGAATGTTTTTATTTTATCTGAAATCCCCTTTCTGTGTTTGGTTTTATATATATATATATATCTAACATGTTTTACATTCCATACTATTATTTATTTAGTTTTTGTGAAATTATTTGTAGGAGTTTTAAATTATCTGTATTTCTGCTGCAAACTTAAGAGTTAAGAACATTTTATTACTTTGAAACGTTTCTGAAGTGTTTTTCAAACATAGGACTTTATATTTTAAATTATTTATTTGTAAATCGTTTTGAAATAATTTAAATGAAAAAGCATGCCTACGTATTATTGTATATATTAATATTTCAAATGTAGTTGAACTCTGTTATAGCATCCTTCCTTATATTTGTTAACTCTCTTATGACATCAGAAATATTTGTCCTATTGAATCATTCATGAACTTGAATATTAACACAACTTTTTGACAACATCATATGACCTTGGTTTTAAATTTAAAAATATACGCATTATTAGTTTGATTAATTTCCGAAATATGCTATGTTTTTGCCCCCGATTTTTGAAATGCATCAGGATTTTGCTGCTGTTTGATTAATTTACTTGAATTACCGAACTACACAATGAAATTTATGCATATGAAGGTCACAAGAGGGGAGGGGGTGTATGTGGCGAGTTTTTTAATCTTTTTAAGTCGCCATTTTATTTCATTTAGTTGCCATGTGGCGAGTGATTTTTTTTTTTTTTTTTTTTTTTTTTCTTTTCTAAGTCTACCTGATGCATGTGCACTAAAAAAACTGCCAAATGAACGCTTTTTTTTTTTTAAAGAATAAATTAACATTTTCCTAAATAATAAACAACTATGAATGTATGATTTTTACAAGATTGTTCATTAATGCTTAATGTTGCTGAGAAATATTCAGAGATTGATTAAAAGTAATGACTTTATGCAAATTCCATCTCCCACAATTTCTCTGACTAATTCCCTGACCATTGATTAAAAGTGAGTACCTTATACTAATTCCTAACTTAATATGTTCAATCATTGAAAGTAATGACTTTATTCAAATTCCTTAACCAAACCCATTGTTTTAAACTAATGACCTTATACAAATTTCCTGACTATATGTGTTCATTCCTTGAAAGAATGACTTTGTACAAATTCCATGACTAAATATGTCCATTGACTAAAAGACCTTATACAAATTCCCTGACCAAATATGTCCATTTAATCATGTTTAAACTTTTCATAGCTGTCTTTCATAACAGTTCCCTTACAGTCTATAACAATGTTAGACTTACATGCCATTATGTAGTAGCATATTTACATTAAATACTGTTTTAAAATGTATACTATTTTAAGAAATATAAAAATTGTTAGGTGTGGTTTAATCTAAAAATTAAAAAGAATATTTGCTATTAAAAATATTACATATATTTTTGTAGTGATCTGTTATTAAACTGTACATTACCAATATTGTATAGAGTTCAAAATGAAATTATTTAGAAGAAGAAAAAAATGTATATAATAATTTTTACAGAGGTAAAATAATATATTGTGATAATTTGACCCGTGAATATATTTAGTTACAGGTGTTACTTAAGTGGCAAATATGCAATTTTATTCACCAGATTTTATCTGTATTATGCTTAATATGAGAAAATGTCGGTATATGCATTTATTAATGTACAATTTCAGATATGAATCACCTGCCAATTTTCATTACCTGAATAAATATGTGTGGACCATATTCAAGTAAAGCTTACAAATTTGCTTTGGTGTTATAACTGTTTTTTAAAGAAATAATTTCTCTTATCTATGTCTTATAATGTACTACATAATCTTATTGACTTTTATCTGTGTAATACAATGAATGCCATTATAAATGAAAGTCATAGATAATTCATACAATTAATAACATACCTTAGATTTTAAGAATATGCTTATTGGAATTGTGCTTGTGTTAGCTGAATGGTAAAAACATTTCTCTTTTAGTACTGAAAAGAAAAAAATAAAGAACATTTTTCTTTATCATAAAATACTTACTTGAAAAGATCAGAAAGTTCCTAATGTAAGTTGAATATATTACAGGGTTGTTTAGGTTTTGGACATGGTAATGAAATCCATGGTTTTCAATAGGTTTATCTAAAATTGCTTTTTGGAAGTAGTATTTTAATAAAACAGCATTTAGGTTACAAAAATTTTTAATCCTCATTTAAAAAAAAGAATAAGTTTGACAAGATTATTACTATGCAGTGATAAAAAAAATAACAGACAAATATCATCTAACTCAACCTTGGCCCCTATCATTGGCCAAAACTTTCGACTTTCGAAGCTGGTAGACATAAAATGCTGGATTTGATTCCATTTTGTGCTTGTTGGCTTAGCTGTTTGGAGTTTCCCATGGTTTTCTATGAAATTTGCATGAATACAAGCTAGGATTCCTTAGAAAGACCTCCATGCAGAGCAAAATCCCCAAACTTAATACCCTACTGCAGTTTATGGACCTTAACCCTAATATCAACACCTAAGTCAGCCCTAAAATTTTTTTGTTACCCTTTCACCTCCTGCACTAAAAGGGGAGATCCCCCCCACCCCCCCTCTCTCTCTCTTTCTCTTAATATGTGTGTATATTAGAGGAAAAGAAAGAAATGTCCTCATTTTTTATACTTTAGCTGTTTATTATTATTATTATTGCAAATATTTTTATTATATGTTTTAGGCAATTTTGGATAGTAAAAAACCACTACTTCTGTCCAAAGCCCCCAACCCTAATTAGTAATAGTAATTCTTGTGTTTTACATGTATCATCTTTGTATATTTGTGGAGTTTTTGTTTAAAATACTTTCTTATTCATTGTATAAACAAACATCGTTTACTATTAAGGCATTATAAATTGTTTGTCTTTTTTGTGCAAATATAATTTATTCAACAAAAAGAAACCTCTTGAAAAATATTTGCTACAAACCTTACTATTGCTTGATTTATACTTTGGGGGGGGGGGACTTTTTTTTTTTTTTTAAATGTAGAGAGAAGACAGCATTAATTGTTAAACAGAAGCATGTATTGCTCAAATAATTTTATTTTTCTTGTGTTCCTAGCGCTGTCATTTTCTCTCCTTGCCAATGTAAAAGACCAATAATATAAATATGTAGGTTTCACGCTAGCCATTTTTCATATATATTTATGCAAATACAGAACAAATACTTTAGTTTAGAGATATTCTATACATAGTTTTTCTGTTTTATCAATACTAATTCGCACAAAGGCAAAAGAAAAAAAAAATCAGTAATTAAAAGTATAAATTATTAAATCCAGGTTTTTTACAATTTTCTGTGAAATGCTCTGAAAAAAATTGTGTCAAACAATGAAGAAAGAAAACAAATGTACTAAATTACAAAATTGCATACAACATTTGTTTCAAATCAAAATACTTAAGGAAAATCTATCATCAGGCACAATCACAGTATGAAAGCAACAAATATAACGTACCAGCCTAAAAGTAACAGTGGTATAACATAATCTTGAAGATAAAAAATAAAACTTAAATTAAACTCTTGAATTATTATTGACATTTACCAAATGCATATTGAAAATTCAGGTATGTGTTTGTTTGAACCATGGATTTTGATTTCTGAAAGAATATTTTTACCGAGTTTTTTGTAAATATCAAAATACATTTGTTACTATTTTTAAAAATATATATAAATAGAAAAAAATAAGTAAATAAATAAAAGAATATCTTATGTGACAAATTTATCATCTATGTATGTGATTTTGAGGACATTTACTGTTGAATTGGTGACAGTTGTCGCTATGTCACCCTATAAATATATTAAAGCTGATTTGCATTTTCCATGATATTTTTTCAATCATTTACAGAAATTTCAAGAGATCTATTGAGAGAGAAAAATTAATAAATTTTAAAATTACGATTTTCAGTAAAATTACATTTTTAACTTAAAAAAAATAATAAAACTATTATGATAATATATAAGAAACTGACGTTTTTCAAATGTGTAGAAAGCTTTTCAACAGCCAATATCTGTTATTTGTATTTTAACTATTTTATAATAATTATTTTAATGCACAAAAATTTACTAGAAATGCACAAATATAATCTATATAATTTCCTTAGAGCCAGAAAGCAGATAACTAACTGCCTGTGTCGTGAGCTATCTATCCCATTTCCTGTTGAATTCAAAATGGTTGTTCTCTATATATTACTATAAAATCACCAGTCTCTGTTAACACATTATTGACCAGAACTTTTTCATATAAACTAATGCATGGCGCTCCATGCATACAATTTTAACTAAAGATAATGAAGAAAGAATATAAATATGGTTAAATACAAAGGACTTTTTTAAACTTCTCTCAATGTATGTTTAAATTGCTGGAAACATTATTTTAACCTTATTTAATTCGATAAAACTCACCTAGACAGTTGAACCTCGTTAATGCAAAATCAAAGGGACCACCAGAATTATTTCATATTATCGTAAAATTCTGATTATAACCCCCCCCCTTTCTTTTTAGAAACAAAGATCGTTAAAATTAGAAGGTGTGATATTATCGAAAAACTTTTAAAAAGCTGAAAATTTAGGAAAAACTTCAGATTGTAACATCGGAGAGGACGGAAGGTTTTTGAAAAAGGAAAACATCTGAAAATCACAGATCAAGGTATAGTTGGGGGTGGGGTTACTATCAGAATTTTACAGTAACTGAATTTCATGTTATCCAATAATTTTTTTTAAATTGCATTTTTCCTTCAAAATCTTTTAAAAAACTATAAGAGTTAGAATGCAATGCGAAGTAATTACCAATAATTTTTGTTAAGAAAAATAAATAAATGCAAATTCATAGCATTACAATTTCATATCTAGTTTTGGCTAAAATAATTTGTAATTTACTGCTGCTCCATTTTTTTTTTTTTTTTTTTGGATGGAGCAGATAGTAATTCCAGAATTTCTACATTTATTCTATGCAGTACTTTGCAGATAAAGCATTTTCCTGCTGTCAAAAAAAATTCTGGAGTTTTTTTAATGCTTTTGTGGCTTAGTTAAGCAATTTTATTGAAACCCAATGGGCTCAGTTGAGCCTGGAACAGTTGGTGGTGGGCTCCTGCGCCTTTCCCCTTATCAATATTTTTGCAGAATTCTTCATTCAAATATGTTATTTTTATATTAGGGACGGTAAGGAAAGGAAATTTTTCATATAATAGAAGTCAGCCGGGAACGGTGGCGTGTCCCTGTAATCCAGCTTCTTGGAGGCTAGAGTTGAAAGTTGGGCTGAGTTCTGCCCTACCATGAGGATCGGAATCTGATATTAGTAATATTGGCCATATAATAGAAGTCAAGGATAGGATATTAATAAGCCTATAATAAGATTTCATATAACAGGAATTAAGTGAATGGCCAAAAATCCTTTCATGTTAAGCAATTTTTCGTGTCAATAAATTTGTAGTATTATGCGTACGAATTAACGTTGCTATATATTGCTTTGACATTGTTAAGCATACATTTTGTGTAAAACTGTATTTCATGTTAATGAGGTTCAGCTGTATGTTTTGTTCCTGACAACTTATACATCTTCAGGGTGAAAGTGATATTTTCCTAGTTACAACAAATGACTTTATCGTCATCCAGTGCATTAATTTTAAATTTTGTTATCAAATTATTTTTTTTTTTTTTTTTTTTTTTTAAAGACTACAGTAGGCCATGTAAACTAACTATCTTAAATTCTTATCAATATGGTGTAAGACATACAGGTTCTTTTGTGATTGGAAATAATTATTTTCAAGAAATAATTTTGCCATTTTGCTACTATGAGTAATATTTTAGTAATTATGGCAAATACTTTTGTAGAGTTTTCTAAATTTTGCCTTCCTTTCAAATCCAGTCTACTGTAGAAATAAAATTATGTCTAACTTCATAAAAGTTTCATTTTCACAGTCACTGTCAATCACGAAAGTTTACCAGTTTTTCAGTGGTCTCATGTTTATATCATCCAAATCAAAACTGTATTCTAAAAAACTGTCATCTTCTGAATCACTAGAATAAATTTTATTTAGACAGTCAGATAAATTATCATCACAAAATTAAATGAGAAATTTCTTTTCCATTAAAAAGTCATGATGTGTCATTTTTAAAAATTTAATGTTTATTAACATGTCTGAAGCAAATAATATAAGTGAAAACATTAAGGCAATCCAATCAATTATGTTTGGTCATCAAATATCATTGCATTTTACAATGTCTAGAAGATCATATGACATTGCCCGTAAACAACAAATGATTATTAAAAATATTAATTATAACATACAATCTCTCTGTCAATAATGTGTTAATATTGCTGTGGAAAGAGAGCAGATAAAAAATGAAATCCAATAATAAAAAATAATTACAAAAGCACAAAATTACTTTATTATTTTATCTTCGTGTGGATCTTTTGCAAACCTTCAATGACTACTTGAATTTTTGCTTGCATGTATATAATCTTTATTTTGCTTTTTTTTTTTTTTTTACATTAGTAAAAATATGTTTGTTTCACTGGCAGCTGTACGCATAATTTTTTTTTTCTTTTTATATTGGTTGCAATAATATATTTTTTATTTGAAATGTCACAATTTGTAAAAGTTTGTCTAACATTTCATCTATATGTTGTTGTTATTATTATTTCTATTGATATGGTTTGCAGATGATTATGAGCAATAATTTTATATTTTATGTCAAAACATATGATTTTGTTTAGAAAAATGACACAAGTTAAAAACTCAGGAAGTAGTTAGTATTTGCACCAAGCTCTTTTAGAGCTTCGTTATTTACCTGTTTATTTAAATAGGTTTTCTCATAAATGTATATTGGCAGAATTTTAGCTTATTATTTCTAAACTTTAAAATAAATTGAATTATATAGTGTCAAAAAATGTTGATATATTTAGTATGCTCTAAATCAGAGGTCCCCCACTCTTTTTTCAACTGCTGTGCTAGGACGACTAAATTCGCAATGTTATATCCCACAAACCACTAACAATATTTATTAGAAACACAAATACATTTATAGAAATTATTATCAAAGAACACACCCATTATATAAACATGAAATTACATACAAGATGCTGTTGGAAATTGAGTAAAAAAAAAAAAAAATTCACTCTATCGAATGTTCACTTTTTTTTTTTTTTTTTTTTTTGGGGAGGCAAAAATGAGATCTTGATATGGACAGGAATTCAAAATTTGTTACTGAATAGGTTTAATTTTTCCATTTGTGATTTGTTCAACTTTATAATGATTCGTAATTTGATTTATTTCTGTCAGTAATTATAAATCCATTATATACAATGTTGTGAAAAAAAAAAAATATATATATATATATATATATAGATATAGATATTGATTTATTTAGGTAGGAGTAATCATCTAAAAAATTCTGAAGCTGAAATCAACATTAAAAATCAGTGTAACTGCTAAAAAGGGAACAATCTGTTGCTAAACAATTTTTGCCAGTCTTTATTAATTTTTCCCAATTTCCTGGTACTTCTGCAAATATCAATTACATATGTAACAAAATTTGTTAAATTTGAATCTAAAAATTTACATGCTAAATTTGTCTTTGAAATCTTGATTTTTATGTTTTTTAACCTATTTGAGATAGCACTTTTTACTTATTTATTTTATTTATTTAATTATTTTTTTCTTTATTTTTATTTTTTTTTGGGGGGGGGGGGGAGATATCTTTACTAGCCAAAATTTGCTTTTGCTTTTTATTGATCATATATCATTGCATTTTGGTATGCATGCATTGAGTCTCAAATGCATAAATGATAAAGAAGCAGTAAACTAATTTAGTTTTGCATTCTGTGAACATTTATTTTGAATTTGTGGGGGTTTAATATATAACTCATTTTCTTGCAAAATTCTGCCATTATACATCATATATCTGCACTATTATTTTATTAATGCACACCAATGTTTATTATAATCAAGTACTTCTGACTTTCATTTTTTTTTTTTTTTTTTTTTTTTTTAATGAATTTTGTTGAAAAAATGAACACTTTAATTGTAGTCATTGCAAAAATAAAATTCCTTTTTAATTGTATCCTTAACGTAATCTTGAAAGTTCATGCTGTATTTGGAACTGGCACTTTTTTTGCTTTTATTTATTATACCTTTGTGTATTTTTCAAAGTAGCGAAAGCCTTTTTTGCAGTAAACTGAAGATGATTTTAATATTTTTTAAGTTAAAATTATGGCTAAAGTCCTAAAAGTGTTTTTATTTTATATACATATGTGTTATCATTTATTTTAAAATTTACATTTCCCCCCCCCCCCCCCTTAAACTGAAATAATCTCTTTAAAACTATCAAAATCTGCTGTACTGAATTTTTGCAATCCCTCCAATTAAAGTGTTATATATTGGTTGATATTTAGCTATATCGTTTTCAGATTAAGTGATATGCAAAAAGTTGTGATAATTGGATATGCTATTATTATTTATAAGAGCATCAATTTATAGATTTTAAGAATAAGTAATTTGACTTATGCTTTTATATGTATGCATGTTTGTTTTAACATTTAATGTTGCATGAAAAATGAGCTGAGTATGTCTTTAATGTATACATACATTATTATGATTCTCAGGGGAAATATCAGTTATAATGATACCTCAAATAATGTGCAATAACATTTAATCTGAAAATTCTAGTATAGATTATTATATCTTTTATTATTTTTTATTTTTTTTGCACTTTTAAATACAATTTAGTAAAATATTTCTTATTCTATAAGAAGAATGTGAATGCTCAAATATACTTTATTTTACATTGATGTAGCGATTTATTTTCGAGAATTTATGCAATACTCAAATATATGTTCTTTATTTAATGTATGATTTTGCATCATTCATGTTTTTAAATTGTATATTTTTTTTATATTGATGTGTACTGAACAAGTATTACATAAAATTTTGTTTTAAAAAAATGATTTTTCTTTTATTTGAAATTGGTTTAAAAATCTGTTGTTACTGCCTCGAAAAATTATACTGAAAAATTGTAATTATAACTTTGTTTTAAATGATTTAAAAAAAAAATCTGTGTCTTGTTTTAGATTTAATTTGCATATTATTTCTATGTTTATGTTCAGAATTTAAGTATAATTATCATATTTGTCATTTTAGTCAGCGGAGGGTGGTTTTTATGATTTTGTTCTATAAAATAAAATATTTATAGTCATTTTTTTAAAGCTTTTTTTTTTTTTTTTTTTTTAAATGAAAATTGAGCATTGGTTATATAGTTTTATAGTTTTTTCGATTTCATTGGTTGAGATTTTTTTATTTGCAATTTTAAAAATATATTTTTTAATTATAAATGAAAATGTTTTAACATTTTTTATAGAAATTACATTTTTTTATAAAATATATTTATTGTGCAATATGTATAGTTGTTAAGTTTTTTTATACTAATTTTTTTTTTTTGTAATTTCTTTTTAATTATTGTGTGAGGTTTTCATAATAAATATTTTAAACTCGTATATATTTATCATTTTTTTCCCCCTATATATAAAAATTGTAGTTCTGATATTGATTTTTCTAAACAATGAAAAAATTATTGCATGATTACAAATACATAGCAGTGGTTATATATATTATAAATTTATTCCATATGGATTTAAAATATCTATCTATCTATATATCTTTATTTACTCATGTGCTTTATTTATAGTTTACTCATAAGATTTGCACCTAAATGAAATTTTAAATTTAATTCTATTGTATGGCTTTTTTTTTTTTTTTTTTTTTTTTGAAAAAAGAAAAAAAAAAAAAGTCTTGCTTAAAGAAAAAGTTTTGTTAATTAATTGACTGTTATTTAATCAAAATGTTTAATCATCTAATATTTATACGATGTGTAATGTTTTAGTTAAAGAGTACAGAAAAACATGAATAGTAACTTTGTTTTGTAACACCGTAAAATTCAAGGTACTTATGTATTATTTAGTCATCCATAAAATAGCAGTGATTTCATGCCAAATATAGTATTATAATATGCTATGATTGCTATTGCAATCCTACAACACAACTAGATTTTTAGTGTTTGCATATGCTTGCCATTTTAAATATTTTACTTTGATATGTTTATTTAAATATTAATTTCTATGTATTTATTTAATGTGAATGTCTATTTAATTTATTTAAAATGTAACTGTGTTTTTCATGAAAATGATGAAACTCAAATAATTAAATGTCATTTAAAATTTCATTATTGGTTGTATACCGTGGCATTTGGTCATGTTTTTAATTTGCCGAAAATGGTTATCGGATAATATTTAAGTACCAAATTCAAAGATACTCAACAATTGTCTTTTGATTTTATATTATCAAAATCATTGAACTTCAGTATGTAATATTATTTATAAAATGTTTATGATTAAATAGAAGGGGAAAAAATATTAATCATGTTTTTATATACTTTTTAAGTTACTAAGATTGATTTATTATTGCATAATAATTGATTTAATTGTAATATGGTATGTACTTCTAATTAATCAATTTTCTCATGTTCAAGAACACAATATAAATGTATTGTTGTAAATGCAAACACAATTTTTGAAGATTGTCTTGTGCAACAATTTATGCATTTGAATAGCTACCAAAGCTGTTTCTGCCTCCACAAAAGAAATGTGTTACAGTAACTATTTTACATATTCTGTGCATTTTTTCAAGTGTGTTGGTTTTTTTGTAGATGTATTATTGAATGTTATTTAATAATAGAATTTATCTTTTGTGTGTTTATAAAATATAACAGCTTCTCACTTAAACGTCCACACTCTAGCTTCACTTCTTATTTGTCCACGTAAGAAATTGCTAGGGTTACCAGGTATTTTTTATGTATTATTATATAAGCCACTTCATTTTTTTTTTTTCAAATTTATTATTTAAAGATTTATAAATTACAAAATCTAGCTTACAAATATCATTAAATTATCAGTTTGCTGAAAAGTCAAAGTTTTGATAAGTTAAGTTTAAAATTAAGCTAAAGGTTTTACCAATTTTTTTCTTGTTAATTTATTACTCTAAGTAAAAAATTATTTTATTATGTATAATTATACATATAATGTATTTTAAGTACATCTATATTGTTATCAATACTTAAAATTACCATCGTACATAGAAAATACAGATAAAACCTGTAACAGGAAATCTGAAGTCAGCCTATTACTTTTGACAGACAAGTTAAAAGTTATTTCACAACACACTGGGTGGTGTGACAATATAGTTCCTTGATATTTCTGTTTGTAATTTGTATTTAGGTGGCAAAAACTTATCGCTTGGGGAATTGAGTAATTTGATAATCATTTTCACGAATCTCTTTTGTAATTATATATTTTATAAAATTTCGATAATTGAAAAAAAATATTGAACAATCATATATTTAAGATTTTTGTATGAACAACAGATTATTTTTTATTCACCTGTTTTAACAGAAACTATCCTCCTGAACATACCTGGTAACCTTAGTAAAGTGTAACTTTCAAAGTGAACATGCCATCAAAGTATGAACACTTCCTAACTCATAAATCAAGCTTGCTCAAGTTGTAAACTACTGCATCCCTCTGACGTTAACTGAAACCTGTTTGTAAAAAACTAGAAATTTTTATGAGCGTTGAAAATCCTGTTGTTGCAGTAGCACGATTGTTTGGATTTATTGAATACTATATTTTCTTAGCAATATTCTTGACAGAATATAGTTTATTTTTTGCCCACACAAAATAGAGCATGAGAGTAAATTTTAGAATATTGTGCTGTTTAATGTGGATAGCTAGTGTCTTCCGCACATGTTGACTTTCTGTGGTGACTCATTAGTATTATTGTATATACATAATAGAGCTTCATATGTACAGTATTTTGTTAGTGTGTTGAAGGTTGTATTTTGTAAAAATGTGTAGATGATTTTGTATCCTTCAATGCTGACAATAAACATTTCTCATCTGTAAAATAGTTGGTGTAAGATTCATTTCATTTCATTTACTAGGCACTATATTTAAAAGAATTAAAAAAAAAAAGACTAAATTTTAAATTACATTATAAATAAAAACTACAAAATTTTTTATTGAAATGGCTTTTTAAACTTCTTCAGGTCCCCGCTTACTCTATATTAGCTTTAGGTCTTCACTCTTACATTCACACCTTAACCGAACATTTCAATTTTGGTGCTGACTGGACGATAAATGATGCTGCTATTATTCAAGAATTACTTTTTTCAGACAGATTATCATCTTCATTCTATGACAATATATGGCAGCACCATACAATCTTACCCACTGAAAAAATTTTGATTAAAAAAAAAAAAAAAAAAAAAATCAAAAATCTGAAAAAGATTAAAATGGACCTCCATGCAAAAATTGGCTCTGTGATAATCACAGCAACAGCCATTTACCTAAAAAGCAACCAATGTACCTCTAGGTTTTACTTTATTTTTTGCCACTTTTTCGTCATCCGTATGGTTTAGGATATTGTGAAGACACTGAAAGATTTTCTTATATCAATTGGCATCTTTACTATTAATTATCTGCAAAAAGTAATACATTGGCCTGTGAAGGATCAAACCCTTGATTGTCATGTTATTAGCCTTACATTTTTACCAACTGGGCTAATGGGTCATGAGTTTCTTTTCTTTTACATTTTTATTTTTAGAGATGATCATATCAGAAATTTATAAATTTTAATTGATTTTTTAAAAACTAATCAAAATTTCAGAAAATGAGCTTCAAAGTACATCAGGAGAAGGTCAGTACAGACCTTCATAAAAAAAATTCTGTGGCTTTGCGATCAGCTGTTTGCCTACAAAGCGACAGACATACAGATACAAGCACACACATCTTATTTTATTACTAGCAGGTTTTGCCTGCTATGCTAGTTACTATTTTTAAAAGAATTTTCAAAAGAACATTCATCACTATATTTTAAATCCCTTCATAAATAAAAACTAAAGAAAATTTTATTTAAATTGCTTAAAACCTTGCTTCGATCCCTGCTGCCTTTGGCAGCATCTTTCACATATGCACTATGTCAGTTCCAGGTCCCTGTTGCTTGTATTGGTGCCTTAAGTGGACATTTTAACTTAAGTGTTAACTGGATGATAAGTGGCACTGCTATTATTAAAGAATTACATTTTTTGGACAAAATTTCTCGAACAGATTATCATTTTCACTGTGTGGCAACAGGTGTCAGCTCCAGATGATCTTCCCAGCTGGAAAAAAAAAAACTATTCAAAAATTGGGCTTCAGTGTGCATCAGATGAGGTTAAAATGAGTCATGATGCAAAATTTTGTAGCTCTGCAATGAGCCATTCGGCTAAAAAATTACCCATAACACCTCTAAGTTTAACTTTTTTTTTTTTTTTTTTTTTTTTGTCTGCCTTATGATTTTGGATACTGTGAAGACACTGAAAAATTTTCTTTTACCAATTATAATTTTTTCTGTTATCTGCAAAAATTAACAAATTGGCTGTTGGAAGCTCGAACCCACGACCTTAACATTATTAGCATGATACTCTAGCCAACTGAGCTAACAGGTCATGGAAAGTTTTCTCATTTTTACCTTTTTATCTCTAGAGCCAATCATTTCAGAAATTTACTGATTTAATTAATAAAAATAAAAATCGGAAATCAGGCCTCAAGGTGCATCAGGATAGGTCAGTACGGATCTCCGTGCAAATTTGTGTAGCTCTGCGATCAATTGTTTCTCTACAAAGTGACATGCATCTCTTATTGTGTGTGGAGATTGAGACCTGTTTCATTCTGACAAAACAGACCAAATGGAAAATTTTTCTTTTTTTCTCTTTGGTATCAAGTTAAAATAAGCATTTTATAACTAATAATAATAAAAAAAAACTAGTATGTTGTGGCCACCACAAGACTTTCTTCTATATTTTCCTATACATATTCAATCAGTAACAATATTTAAAAAAAAAAAATGATTTTTTTTTTCCTTTCTTTTTTTTTCTTTTTTTTTTTTTTTTTTGTGAAAATTAATACATATTCAATCACTAACAATATTAAAAAAAAAAAAAAAAAAAAAAAAAAAAAATAGAATTTTTTTCTAAGTTTTTTTTTTTTTTTTTGGTTAAAAGTAAAAAAAATCGATAACTTTGTTTTAAATTATCACAGATTTATAGTTCAACCATTCGTTTTAAAGGTATTGACGAGACCTTTCGAATGATACCCATCTTCAAAATTTACCCCCCCGGGGGGGTACTTCCCCCCCAGGGGGGGAAGCGATGCCCCCCATGCACAAAATTTTTTTCCTAGTTACGTACTACTATTATCAATAATTCATATTAATTTTACAAACACAAGTGTAAAATAACTCTTATTATGCACATTTATACGAATTTTTGTCCTATGCTGCCATGTTAAAAATTTAGATAAAATGCTATCACAGCGCCACCTGTTGAGCTATTGATCCCCAAATATAATCAGCAGCAGTTTATGTCGGGGACCAACTAAATACCAAGTTTGGTAAAATTTCGTTTAAAAAAAAAAAAAAAAAAATACGATTATTTTTCTAAGTTTTTTTTTTGTTAAAAGTAAAAAAAATCGATAACTTTGTTTTAAATTATCACAGATTTATGGTTCAACCATTCGTTTTAAAGGTATTGACGAGATCTTTCGAATGATACCCATCTTCAAAATTTAACCCCCCCGGGGGGGTACTTCCCACCCAGGGGGGGAACCGATGCCCCCCCATGCACAATTTTTTTTTCCTAGTTAACTACTACTATCATCAATAATTCAAATTAATTTTACAATCACAAGTTTAAAATAACTCTCATTATGCCCATTTAAACGGAATTTTGTCCTATGCTGCCATGTTAAAAATTTGCATAAAATGCGATCACAACGCCACCTGTTGAGCTATTGATCCCCAAATCTAATGGGCACCAGTTCATGTCAGGGTGCAACTAAATACCAAGTTTGGTTAAATTTCATTCATTGGTTCGTGAGATACAGCGTCCACAAAAAAATGATACAGACACACAGACAGACAGACACACAGACAGACAGACAGACAGACAGACAGACACACAGACAGACATTTTTAAAAAACTATCAATTCGTGTTCAGGACATCCCAAAACGTGTAGATCCGTCAAAAAACGGAGGTCGAAAATTTTCGCGAATCCAATACTTTCTCTATATTACATATAGAAGAAAGTAAAAAAGAGTAAAACTTATGCAGTGTGTTCTAATTTTTTAATCAAAAATTAGTCTATTTAAGACAGAATTTTAATTATATATCTATATATATAATGTATTTATTTTTTAAATTCTCTTTTGTTTAAAAAATATTGATAATTTTATAAAAAATGCAAAACCTTTGGAAAAGAAAATATTGTGATGTCTTGTGGAAAAGATATATGCCATCACAGTCGGCATGAGGAAAAGTAAATTGTTATCCATGATGCCAAAAAAAAAAAAAAAAAGTTTTATCCAAAATTAAATTGCACTGTAAAAAAAATAATAATAATAATAATAATAATCGTTGATCTCGAAAACTTTTTTTTTTTTTTTTTTTTTTCCAAAATGTAAAAATTATAAAGAATGCTTAGAACCTATGGTTAAATTAAAAAAAGGAGAAGAGCTTATTTATTTTTTTATTTATTTATTTTTTTTTTTTTTCTGTGAGTAATCATATATTTTGGCTGTTAGGTTTGAATATTAGTATATTCATTGGCAACTAAGAAATAAATAAGAAAAGAAAATATAATGGTTTAAATCCAATAATTTTAATGGTCATTTAATTAATATTTTTACATGACTGAAATTACATTAATAGACAAGTTTTATAAAGTTTTATCATTTTTCTATTTGAAAAATTAACATATAGTCAAAAAATTTTTTTTTCAAAAAAACACTTTTCTGATAGCATAAAATGTAGGTGTTTCTTTCTTCAAACCATTTTTTACTGATCTTAAAGTAGAGCAAAAAACACTACTGTGTTGAGGGAGAAAAAGACTTGAACAGTATGCTAATAGTTACATGTAAGATTTATAGGTGTTCTCTTGATGTTTATAGTAGTAAATACAATTACTAATTTCTTTCTTTCTTTCTTTTTTTTTTTTTTTTTTTTGTCGTCAACGTATAATTCTAGAATATGAAAATCCACCTTAAAAATGTCTGTTTCTTAACTTTGTCTGTAGTTATACTCGGATCATGCCAATAACAATTAAATTCATTTGGTTAATCAAGAAAAATTCTCATTCAAAAATACAACACTTTACAACTAATTCGCATTCTCTTTAATTCACTTTAGCGCGCTTTCTATTCCTATCATTTTATAATTAGGAATTATTGCTTATTTTTTTTTTTTTTTTTAACATATTTTACAAAATTTCATGCAGTATTAGCAGTAGACAATTGAGCATTAGCCCTTTCAGGCACACTACCTTTTAAAATTGGAATTTCAGTAGAAAAAGTTTCATAAACAGTCTAATTCTTTTTTTTTTTTTTTTTGCCGTGTCCATGACGTAGTCGAATTAGATTAAACCGTGGATCTTTATAACTGCATCTGCGATTTGTTGGATGTTGTCGTCATATAAGTCTATCAGTGACGGCAATACACCAATTTCTCTCAAGTTCGCACTTATTGCCGGACGCTCAAAGATATGGCAAGGTGTAAGCTGTGTATCTGGGCAATTGTTACAGTTTCTGTACACCCTTCCACCCTCTTTATTAATTTTCATGCCTCTGTGATGACCGGTTCTTAGCCTTATTATAGTTTTGTTATTAATCGATCTGCATTTATTTCACAAAGCTGGTGTTTCGTTTGGATTGTTTTTTCTCTAAGTTTAGATTTAGCTATTGCATTTGCATCTTGAAGAGAGACACTGTTGATGTTATTGTTGAGATTTCTGGACTGCTTGGCTAGTTTATCAGCATTTTCGTTGCCTGCTATTTCGACGTGTGCAGGTATCCACTGAAGTGTACAGGTTTTATTTATAGCTTGAAGATCTTGAAGTCCTGAGATGATTTCATGGGTGAATTTCAGTCTAATCAAATCTAGAATAACTCGTATGTATTGTTTTACAAAGATTACAGCTTTTATTTAAATTTTGTGGTTACATCCAAAAAGAGCCCACTACTTAGATGGACTTCGTGTAAACTAGACACTTAAATTTTGAATTTCAACAAATGTAATTATTAACAGTCTTATAAGATTTTAGACAAATCACGTGAATCATTTGTGGTTGCTGTTTACATTTTATGGATGCATCTACTGTGATAGATAACTTTGAAAGGCGTTGAGAATTTGAGCATTGCAGTGAAGTGCATAATAAAGGTTTTTAAAAAATTACTGCAGCCTAAAAGTATGGATCGGATTTTTAGAGGTGCCAATTATTACGATTTGTCTGTAATTATTACAGATTTACGGCAATAATTACGGCATTACGGACAACATATAAAAATTACGGATTATATGCTTTTTAAAAAGTCGCGGATATCGTTCGTTATAAAAAAAAAAGAAACTCCACTAACAACAGGGTTCCCACGGTCCTTGAAAGTCCTTAAGAAGTACTTGAATTTTATTTTATTTTTCAAGGGCCCTTGAAAGTACTTGAATTTTGTGCAAAGTCCTTGAAAATCCTTGAATTTTCCACTCCAATAGACGAGCTTAGCGCGAATTCTGTCAAGGCTAAACTATCTCCATCTCCACATGCGCACACCATTGTCTAATATAATGATTTTGTCATAAAATTCTTATTTCATTGTCTTGCTTTTGCATATAGTTTCACCTTATTTTTTTTTTTTTTTTTTTCCAGTCTCGTACCTGTTTGATGGACTGGTCATTAATGTTGAGCAGAAAGTGACTAGACCAGGACAAAAACCTAAAAACTTTGGGATAATCATATGATTCCAAATCTTGAACTAATCATTTTTTGACTCTTGTAAAAGTTAATTTGGCCAATCCATGAAAAATGTATTGTGAAAACAGGCAAAGTTATTCTAATTATAAAAAAAAATATTACTAATGAAAGTAGTTACTAAAGTTTTGAGTATATGCCTAGCGTTCTGCAATTTCCCCCTAGTGCTTGAAAATTTTCAAATAGGCCTTGAAAAGTCCTTGAATTTTTTTCTTTTTTAAGAGTGGGAACCCTGAACAATCGACGACCAAACGCACAACGGAAGCATTCTAATTCACAATCTTTCTTCATCCACAACATAAATGTCAATATTCATTTTAAACTTGCTTTATAAGATTCTAGAAACTATAAAGAAATAGAATTACACAATATTTCTTGCTGGTGTAATTACTTTTGACCCCCCCCCCCTCTTTTCTTATCTCCAGCCAGCCATCTTTGATTGAAAGCTCTGCAAAAGCCTTTAGTCTTCCAGTTTTTCTCAATCAGCAACATAAATGTCAATATTCATTTTAAACATGGTTTATTAGATTCTAGAACCTATAAAGAAGTAGAATTGTTTCATTTCTCATTTATCTAATTATTTATATTTTTAGTCCCCCTTCCCGGCTAGTGATCAGGGATTACTTCTAAAACCAAAAAAGTGATAGAAGAGCTCAATAATTCTCACATATGTAATTATTTTTAGGCTTTAGTACTGAAGTTGATGAATCTATTTGTTTTTCCTCAATAAATTTAAAATACATACTATACTATCAAACAAAAGATATGTTAGGTTTTAGGTTTTATGCAAGATACATAAAACAAAAAAAAAAATAATAATAATAATAATAATAATAATAATGAGAGAGAGAGATCCAAATGTTTTTCCCCCCTTCAAAGCAGGTTAAAAAAAAAAAAAAAAAAAAAAAAAAAAAAACACTCTTATTTTGTAAGAAGATAAAGAAATACATATTTATTTACTTTTGTTTTAGAAATTTTTCTAATTTTTTAATTAATATAATATTATATATTTGCTTACAAAAACAGTGCAATTCATTATTATATGTGGGCTTTTGCATAAAAATTATTCCGTGACATGATTCACTTCTCCACGTTGCATAAGTATATAACTCTGATTACTGATAGTTCTTATTGAAAATTGGCACCTCTAGATTTTATAGTGCTAAGGCATATATTTGACAGATGAGGTTAAAAGTAATTTCTAAGTATCATTTTCATTTCGTTTATCACATTTTTAGATTTAAAAAAAAAAAAAAAAAAAAAAAAAAAAAAAAGCGTGTAATCGTAGACCAGGCTCACTGAGTCAGAAAGAATTGAGAGAAATTGAAAGCATCTCTGATTTTGCGCCAGATTATTTTTCTACAGTTTCTGTTTAACATTTTTCTTTAGCAGTTTTAGATCTTCAAATTTCATTAGTTATACGGTAAATTGACATTATCTTTCCATTTAAAAAAGCACACATTTCAAGTATTACTTTTCATTTAAGCATTTTGATTAATGTACATTTAAGAAAATTTCAAAGCTTATTTATAAATAAGATTACCTCGATAATTAATAAATATCCATATCAATCTGTAATTTATTCATCCATAAATTAAATAAAAGGGAAAAATCTTGATTGTTCTTTTAATCTGAGCATCTGAAAACAGAGAGATAAAATTATTTCTCATTATTTTCTTATTAATTTTATATATTCAGGGTTGAAATTTTTAAGCTGATCTCAGCTTTTTTGTAAATTTAGCTTTGTCTTTTTTTTTTTTTTTTTTTTTTCTTTCAGTTTTCTCAGAATTTGTGTTTCTGATATGTATTTTAGCTAATAAAATAAAACTTTATCCAATACTAAAGCATAATCTTTTATTTGTTTTTTATAGACTGAAGATTTAAAAAAAAAAATAATAATATAATAGATTTTGTCACCGAAATTCTAATCTTTCAATTCAACGTCTTGCCTTTACATATATTTTAGCTTTTTTACCTTTTTGTTAATCGTATCCCCGTGTATTAAAAAAAGGTAACAATTTAGGCCTTTATGTATGAGGAAAAGTTGGTTAAGCGAGTGGTTTTTTTTTCCCTCTCTCTCCCTGTCGAATCATGTTCACCAAAAAGCTTTCAATAATACTCATTGCATTTCTAAAACATTCTTTTGTAGCATATTACTAAATTTTTTGATCTTTCAGAGGTTTTTTGTTATTATAAGATAAGGAACCAATGACATACATGCATCCATTTACACTCCTTGCTTCTTAATCATCAGAAACAGCTGAAAAATCTGTATCACTTGTGTCTTCTTTCTTTTCTGCTTCATACCAATGAGATATATAAAGTAACGTGATAAATGGTAACCCTTGAGCAGAGTTGGGCAAAATCGTAATTCAATTAATTTGTAATGAATTACATTTCAATTGACAGTAAGCAATTACAATTATGATTACTTGTAATTGTAACTGAGCATCTGCAATTAATCATTACTTTAATCGTAACTAAAAGCTTTCAATTATAATTACTTTACTGTAATTATAATTGAAAAGTTTTAGTTACAATTACATGTAATATAATGAATAATCATTTTATAAAATTGAAATGTAATTGCAGTTAAAAACATTATAATTATAATTATCTGACTGTAATTATAATTAAATGTTGCAGTTACAATTATATGTAATGTTAATGGGTAATCATTTTATAGAATTAGAATATAATTGTAATTAGAAACGTTATAATTATAATTACTTTTCTGTACTTATAATTAAAAATTCACGATTGCAATTATATGTAATTTAATGGTTAATTACTTTACGCAATTAGAAATGTAATTGTAATTACTGACGATATAATTATAATTATAATATTGTGATTGTGACTTTGGAATTCAAATTACATTTAGGTAGAGATCGATTTAACTTCTTCGCTGATGTTCTGACGAAAAGTTATGATTCGATCCACACGAAATTTTGAATATAGAGTTAAATGTTAGTATGACAAACACTGCATTCCTGGAAGGGGGAGGATCTGATCTCAACTTGCCTTGTCTAAAAAAATTACGATCCAAACTTTTAAGAAACACTAATTAATTTGTACCTTATACTTTGTCCGTTTTATATTCACATTATGCATTTCGGATTTTCGGTATGCATCCGAAATGCATAATGTGAATATAAAACGGACAAAGTATAAGGTACAAATTAATTAGTGTTAATGTCCTATAATAATAAAACGAACTTTTAAGAAACTTTAAGTTTGGTGCTAGTATGACAAAAATCGAACCGTTGGAAGGGGAGGGAGGATCTTATGTCGCACGGAGCTTCATCTCGAAAAATTATGGTCGAAACTTTACAAAATTTTGAATTTGTGGTTGGTTGGCTGTTAGTATAACAAAGACTGCACCATTGAAAGAAAGGAGAGTTTTATCCCCTTCCCCCTCACCAAAATTAGGGTACAAATTTTATGAAATTTTAAATTTTGGGATAATTGGTGTTAGTATGGCAAATGCTGCACTGTTGGAAAGGGGAGGGTCTTACCCCCCCCCCCCCCCTCCTCAAGGAGGATTATTTCGAAAAATAATGGTCCGAACTTTACAAAATTTTAAATTTGGAGTTGTTTGAGTGTTAGTATAACAAAGACTGCACCGTTGGAAGGGGGGGGAGTTCTTACCCCCACATGTCTTATGTTGGAAAGTTATGGTCCTAACTTTACGAAATTTTAAATTTGGAGTTGGTTTCGTGTTATTATGACAAAGAGTGCACCATTGGAAAGGAATAGGGTCTTACCCCCCCCCCTATCAGCTTTGAGTCTATCAGCTTTGAGCGTAGAACCGCTCGGCCTCTGGTGGACCGAAAAGTTACGGCAATAACTTTACGAAATTTAAAATTTGTAGTTGGTTTGGTGTTAGTATGACAAAGACTGCGCCTTTCGAAGGGGAGAGTGTCTTACACGCCACGGAAAATTATCTCGAAAAATAATGGTCCGAACTTTATGAAATTTTAAATTTTCAGTTGTTTTGGGTGATATTATAACAAAGACTGCGTCTTGGGAAAGGGGGAGTGTCTCGAAAAGTTACAATCCTTACTTTCAGAAATTTTAAATTTGGTGTTGGTTGGCTATTATTGTAACAAAGATTACACCGTTGAAAAGAGGAAGGGTCTTACCTCCTTTCTCCCCTCGGTGCCTTATCTAGGAAATTTATTATCCTAACTTTACAAAATTGCAAATTTGGAGTTCGTTTGGTGTTAATGTGACAAACAGTGCACCGATAGATAGGGATAGGCTCTTACCCCTACGGTGTCTTATTTTGAAAAAGTATGGACCAAACTTTACAAAATTTTAAATTTTGATTTGGCTGGGTGTTAGGTTAACAAAGACTGCACTGTTTGAAATAGGGTCTTACACCCCATGGTGCCTTATCTCGGAAATTTACTACTCCATTTTTTTGAAATTTTAAATTTGGAGTTGATTTCGTGTTACTTTGATAAAGAATACTGTTGGAAAAGGGCAAGGCCTCCCCCCTCATAGCGCCTTATTACGAAAAATTATGGTCGAAATTTTAAATTTAGAATTGGTTGGGTATTAGTTTAACAAAGACTGTTTGAAGAAGGGGTCTTACTTCCCACGGTGCCTTATCTCGGAAAGTAACCGTTCTAATTTTTCGAAATTTTAAATTTGGAGTTGGTTTGGTGTTACTATAATAAAGACTGCACTGTTGGAAGCGGATAAGGCCTTACCCCCCATGGTGCCTTATCACTAAAAATTTCACGAAATTTTAAATTTGGAGTTGGTTTGCTGTTAATATGACAAAGAGTGCGCCGTTGAAAGGGGAAAGGGTCTTACGCCCCTCCCCCACAGTGCCTTACCTTAATCTCCCCCCTCCCCACTTCGGCGGGGTGGAGAGGGGCAATAAGACTGAGGTTTTTGACAAGGTTTTCAATCAATCATTTTATTTTATTTTATTTTATTTGCGGGTGGGTAGATTTTAATAATTTATATGTAATTTTAAGTCTTAATTTAAACATAGTGACCTGCGAAGCATGCAACACCTGATAGTATAAATATAACTTTATTTCATTTGCCTTTTTATTTCTGATGACTCTAGAAAAGCTAGAAAAGCGAAGCCCTAATTTATCATCTGATAAAGTTAAAGAAATGAAATTTTAAAATATATTTATTTATATATATTTTATATATATATATTTAATATATATTTATTATATATATATATAATAAATTTTATTTCTTTAAAGAAAAAAAAATAATATTTTTAAATTTATCAAAACATTACAAATATAATATGTAGTTTGTCATTCTCGATTTTTATGTTTTTATATTTTAAATATACTTGGAGTATCTCTATTAAACTATAAGCAGAATGAGGTTTTCTGTTTTTTTTTTCATTTTTGACATTTGAAAAAATGGAAGAAAGAAAGAAATAACTCCACATATATATAAAGGTATTTTATTTATTTCAATTTTATATCTTAAGATGCCATCTTACAACTTTTAAGAAAATCCTTAATCAGTTGAGGTTATCGTAGGTCCATAGAAACCCGAGCCATTTTTCTTTGTCTCATTTCTCAGAGCCGACATATCAAAGAAATATCTATGCATCAATTCCGTGATTTTTTCGGTAAAAATACCATTCTTAAGCTATATTATGCAATTTGAACGTTTCAAATATCTTAGTTTGTTCAAAAGTTATGAATTTTTTTGTCAATACCTACATTTTTGAGAAGTTTTTGTTTCCTGATAAAAAGTAAAATTTTTTTTTTTTTTTTTTTTTTTTTTTTTTTAATTCTTTGTCTGCCCTTAAAGTAAAAGAATTTAAGAGTGTTCAAAAATTTTATCAGATTTTTTCCTTAAAAATTATGCATTCTAACATGTCTCGGATCTTCAGCGATCCATGGTATTCTAACAAAGTGCCGAAAAAAAATGATAACCTAATCGGGTTAGTATATATATATCCCTTAACTAGAAGCATGCGAAATTGTTACACAAATAGAACCGTAAAATTTACTATAAAAATTAAAATAATCGAAACTTTAAATAGTTTACAAATAGTAAACTTAAACACATATTCTTTTATATTAATGTATTAACATCACCATATTAGGTGAAAGATTAGGTGGAATGAATAAAAACTGGAGACGTTTATTTTTGCGTAGAGGGTAGGTACGTAGACACAGCAGCCTCACAGATGGCAAGTTTCCGGTTAAGAGTTAATGAAAATTTGAATAACGATCGCTTATCATTTTTAAAAATTTGCAATGAGTGCTACTCATACTTGGGAGAGGGGAGGTTAGTGGGGCAGAGGGGAAGAAATTGTTACCGATTTTTATTACTATCTATGAAAATTACAACGAGAGTTACATATAGCTCTGGAGTTCAGAGTGGGGGGGGGGGGGGGGGAATAACGTACAGAAATAAAATGATCGTATAAAAAATAACGTTATACTGATTTTCATGAAATCGTAAATAACTACTTAATTTACAAGTTTTACATATATATGAGAATGGGGGGTGTCACGGAAAGCAGTGGGAAAAAAATGATTATTTTATACCACAACGTATCCGATTTTGTGAAATTTAGAGTAAATGTCGCTTACTGTTAAAAAAAAGAAAAAAAAAAAAAGAAAAATCACAATGAGTGTTACATATATCAGAGTGTACGGAGCCATTAAAATGTTTTTATTTAATATCTTTTGATCCAATTACCAAATGAGGTAATAAAAACGGCGTTAGCTAGATTTTTTTTTTCCAGAGTAATAAATGTGGCATTTTTCGCAGCTGTCGGTTGAACGGTATAGATTTGTATAGCGAACAAAAAATCTGGGCAAGCAAACAAACAATCAGCTTTATATTTATATAGAAGAAAATTAGGGAAAAAGATTGTGCTTCCTTTATTACTTGTTGAAAATGAAGCGGGAGGGGGGGGGGATTACATGAGAGAAAGATACTGAACAGTTCCATCCCTTTATAGGTTCTACAATCTAGTAAAGCAAGTTTAAAATAAATATTTACATTTTTGCTGTGGATGGAGAAAGGTTAGAAATTAAAAGACTTCTGTGGAGTGTTTGATCAGCAATCGTTAGCGGAAGTGAGAAGGGTCATCAAAAATTATGAGTGAAAGATATTAATTTTATTTCTTTATAAATTCTAAAATTTAATAAAAAAAAATTAAAATGATTATTTACATTTATGATGTGGATGAAGAAAGATTGGAAATCACGAGGCTTCTGTAGGACGTGTGGTCACCAATCGTTAGCGGTGGCAAGTGCGGGGGTCCAAAAATTATATGAGTAAGAGATATCAAACAATTCTACTTCTTTATAGGTTGCAGAATATAATAAAACAAGCTTAAAATGAATATTTACATTTATGCTGTGGATGAAGAAAGATTTTTTTTTTTTTTTTTTTTTTTTTTTTTTTTTATAACTATTACTTACTGTTTATAAAAAATTACAGTGAGTGTTACATATAGTTTCGGGAGTAAAAGAAATGGGGAGGGGGAGAAGAAAAATATTGTTTTTGTACGACCATGTTGCCGACTTTAATCAAACTTTGTATAACTATCACTTACTCTTCATGAAAAATTATAGTGAGCGTTATATATAGTTGGGGGGGGGGGCGTAAGGGAGCAGAGGGAAAGGCAGTTAGAAAAGTTCTCTTCAACATTACATCGTTTCATATGCATAGGAAACTTGGTTTAAATATCGATTATTGTCTATTTAAAAAAAAAAATGTTGTGACGGCTACATATACAGAGATTGCATGGGGCATACTGAAATAAAATGATTTTTTTTATACCGCCTTATTACCGTTTTTAATTGAACTTTTCAGAAATATAACTCCATGTTTGTGGAA
This sequence comes from Salticus scenicus, assembly GCA_963930645.1. Classification (NCBI taxonomy): domain Eukaryota; kingdom Metazoa; phylum Arthropoda; class Arachnida; order Araneae; family Salticidae; genus Salticus; species Salticus scenicus. The sequence goes on along the minus strand of OZ005659.1, from coordinate 221,480,658 downwards.
AATGAGAGTGAGTGTTACATATCACAGTGATTTTTCTTTTCTTAACTTAGTATTCAAAAATTTTATTCAAATTTTGATTAAAAACTGTAAAAAGGTAAAACAAAAACCCCTTTCTTTCTCTCTATCTTTCTTTTTTCTTTCTTTTTTTCTTTTTTTTTCTTTTTATCTGTCCCCTTTGTGTTTTCTCCAGGGAAAAAAATATTTACAAACTTATTGACGTTTAGCATGTATTTTAATTAAGGAAATTAATAATTAAGGAAAGCGACCTTATTTTTTGGGCGCTGGAAAAAATGAGACTTTTCACAAATGCTACTTGCAAAAAAAAAAAAAAAAAAAAAAAAAAAAGAACTTGGGGCTTGCAAATATATTGGGGGTTAAAGTACAGTGGGGATTTTTTTTCTATTATAACAACTTTTTTCTTTTTCTCACCCCTATAGCCCTCCAAAGTATTTTTCAGGACACATATATTTAACAAGTAGCATTTATTAAAAATGCCCTCCGGCACTCTTTCTTCCGAATCGTCTAAAATGAACACTTTTCCTTATTGCCACTTGTAAAGTGCATGCTAAAAATCTACGAGAACATATTTTTTTGTTTCCTGCGATAGGGTACTAAAAGGACAGATTAAACGAAAAAAATCTCGTTTTTGAATTACCTTTTCAGAGATTTTAATCAAACACTGAATTTTTGAATATCAGGAAGATAAAGACACTATGATACGCAACCCTCATTGTAAATTTTTCATAAACAGTAATATTTAACCCTTTGTGGCGCGCTGTCCTAGCTGCGAGGACGCAATTATTAAGCTCCAGCTGCAAAAACTCATCCCTGATATTTTTTATCAAAAATTTTCTCTTATAACGTAGCAGAAAAAGGCCGTTTTTACATACTTAAAATTTCTTCTATTTTAATTTTGTTCCTGAATTCCGGTGGAAGTCCAATTTAAATAATCTTGATTACCTTGCACCGCAAAGGGTTAAGCAAAGTTTTATTAAATCGGCAACAAAGTGGTATAAAAATATCATATTCTTTCCGTATGCCGCCTATCCCCTGGATATAATCTTCTCTGTAATTTTCCATGAACAATAAGTAATATCTGTAAAAAGTTTCCTATAAATGTAAAGAGGGATGCGTAAATCAATCATTTTTTATTGATTTTACAAATTGCAAAAGTATTCCTTTTTTAGAAACCCTCCCCCCTTCCAAAAAAAAAAAAAAAAAATTCTGATGTATAACAACCACACGATTTCCATTGTCCAACACTAGGCATATTGTATATTCTTTTTGAAAAGATTATATTTAGAAAACACAAAGTTGTTTCAATAAATTAGACACCTAACAAATTTCCTGTAAGAGCAAACTGATACATATGTCGAAATGATATACAAAAGAGAATGTACATAGTAAATAAATAAAATAATAATAATAATAATAATAAAATCGTTAGAGGCCGTTTTTTAAAATACGCATTTCCAAAATCCTTAACTGCCCTGCCTAATCAGAATACTCGTGAATTTTCTTGTAGTAACCAAGTAGTGAATTCATGTAGCAAATTGAAAGAAAACTGTTAGAACTGTTTTTGAGACATCGATTTTCAATCCACGTGCCACTTTTCATAAAAACTGGGGAAACTCATCAACTCACTGCAAAATTACAATTTTATACTAAAAGATCTATAAGGGAGTCAGTATGGTGAATTTAAAGAGAATACATAGAGTTGTTTTTAATGGAATGCATTCGCGAGATCTAAAGTTGACCAATTTATTCACAGTGTTAAGCAATTTTCCTGAACTATTCAGTTAACGCATACAAAACATATATAGAAGTTTTGAAGAAATTGTTAGTCTTTTTGAGATACGGATATACTGTCTCACTTCAGGTTTTGCAGTTTTCATTAAAAAGTTGGAAAAATCATCTGTACACTAAACTTATCTGAATTCTGAAGTTCAGTAGTTTTATTTTTATTAGTTTTGGAGATTTGAATGTCACAATATTCCCCGTACACATTCAGTCGGTGTCGGTAACAAAAGTCTCCGAACACGAGCAAATATTCCTATATAAAAAAAAGTACACTTAATTCAGTTTTCTTAAATAAATCCTTGTCGAATCCTGTTTTTAGACTGACTAAAATCAGAGACTTTTGTTACCGACACACATACACTGACCAGTTGCACACACTACCTAACTGACCAGTAGCGAAAAACTTTTTTTTTTTTTTTTTTTTTGACTCAGGAGACTCTAAAACATGTAAATCAGATGAAAATTTGACATCGAAATTTTTGACAGACAACAATACTTCCATTACCTGCGGTAGTCGGGTGATGAAACTAATAAATAACAGGAAGTTCTACACTTATATAAAGTTCTTATAACTATGATCTATAACATGCTTTCCCAATTTGTAATTCAATACAGAATTTACATGTTAGAGCACTTGCAATAACGTAAATGTACAAACCATAATGATAACGATATATATATATATATATATAATCTACCTGGAAAGAGCTATAAATCCTGCACTCATCAAAATCAATATAGATCACGCTACGGGTTGCTATAATATACAATACCAACTTTGAGGTTAATCGAATGAACGTTTACATGTTATCATGTGAATTCTGTAAATACATACAACACTTTAATGTATGAATACACTGAAATTTTATAATTGAATTTTTTTATTACCCCCCCTTTTTTTTTTTTTTTTATAATAATATTTATTTCCGAAAGTAAAAGCACATATCCATCCTTGTTTTAAAGTATAACAAATACGTCTACCTAAAAGCAATTTCAAGAATCTGTCCTCCAAGTGGTGGTGAAGGGAGGGGAAAGGGGCAAAATGTTTGGCAGCTGGATTTATTGATGTTCTGAAACTATTTCCGCGAAAATGCAGCTAATTTATAATATATATTGTAGTTTCATTGATAATATTCATTATTAACCATATTCGAAAGAGCTTTAACTAAAAAAAAAAAAAGAAAGAAAAGAAAAGAAAGAAAGAAAGAAATACGTCATTTTTTTCTTTTCAGTAATGATAATAATAATTTCAAAAATTTTTATTCACTTGTTAACATTTACAGTTATAAATTTTCTAATTAAATATTTGCACGAGCAGATAATATTTGTCTTGTGAATCTTAAGCATCCCATCAACAGCAGATTCTTAAAAAATCTGCTCAGAAACATTTTATTGTGTTAACAAATGCGAGTTAAAGTACAAAATATCGTTGTTTTTGTACTTTACATCAGACTAGTGGACTTCGCCCGCTTCTTTGGTCACTATATTTAAATGATTTCTCAATTTCACATCATTATTAATTAAAATAATAATAATTATAAATAAAAAATATATCATTGTAATCATCGAAACCTATATGAAATATTGACCACTGCATTCGGTAGTGGTTTTCACGCTCGCAGCATGACGAATCGGGTCCCTACCGCCTTCGGTAGCGCCTTACACGCTTTAAGGAACATATCCAATATGCATATGTTCCTTATTCCCCCGCGAATGAACTGAGAAGTTTCGCGAAATTCCAGAAAAGTGCATATTGCGTACACTTAACCAGCACCCACACACTAATTTTCGCCATTTGGAGATAATTTGGGGCAGAGTAAAACTTCAAAACGTGTTTTTTGCCTCGACACATCAAGGGGGCGAGTGAATAATTTCGCATAATGGTTTCGAGTGCGTGTTAGGTACACATAACCAAGCAACTCATCAAAAGATCGCATTCCTGATATAATTTGGAGCAGAGTTACAATTTTCTTGCTCCCTCCTTTAAGGGGGGGGGGGTGAACTTTCCCAAAATATTTTTATACTATATTTTATGTACGTATAACCAAGACACATTTTAAAAAAATCGCCTTTGTAAGATTATTTGGAGCACATTTATGCATGGAAATGTGTTTTTTGCCTCCCGATCCCCAAAGAGGGTATAGGGAGGAATTTCGCTAAATCCTGGGTACTCATAATCAATCGACACATAAAAAAAAATCGTCTTCCTGAGATAATTTTGAGCAGAGTTACTTTTTAAAAGTTTTTTGCCCCCCCCCCTCTCCCCCTCCCTCTGCCATTAAATGCGGGTAAGGAGAAATTTCACAAAATCCCTTTATAGTGCGTGTTGGGTACGTCGTCTAACAAAATCATGCATAAAATTAATCTTACTGAGATAATTTAAAGTAAAGTTATATATGCTTGAAAAAATGTTTATTGTCCCCTCTGTCTCCAAGGAGAGGGGAAAGGGGTAAATTTCACAAAATCTCGTTACAATGGATGTACAAATAAACAACCCACACAACAAAATTCTTCACCTCAGCTCCTGTAGATAAAACGGGGGAGGGGGGGGGTGGTCTCGAACTCGCTTCCTTGTAACTCCCCTCAAAACACAAAAATGGATTTCTGGAAATACCTCCAAGAAAACGCACGCCTATTTTCAACATCATTGTAGCATTATTGATAGAGTTCTACTCGTAAAACCAGATTTTGTGAAATTTTCAACAGAAAATCGTTTTCTCTCCCTCCCTCTTTTTAAATTCCAAAATCGCAGAATACAGTTTTTTGTGCTCAAGTCTAGTCTCCCCATGTGCCATTCTTTCACTGTGAAGTAATTTGAAGTCGATTTATGCTTACAAACCTGTATTTGCCTCCGTTTTCGAAAAACAAGGGGGGGGGGGGGATTTAGCAAAAATAACGTTTTTGTAGAAGTCAGGATCCGTAAACTAATCTACACACCAAAATTTGTGTCTTTATATTCCACAGAATCGCCATGAGCTGTATTGTGCTAGAAAAGGAGGGTCTCGAATTTTCTCCCTTAAACTTCCCCTTCCCACCAAAATCGAAAATCACAAAAAAACCAAATATATGTTTTTGGAAATATTCTCAAGAAGACGAACGGCTGTTGTCAATATTTTTGTACTATTATTGGACGAGTTCTACTCAAAAATCAGGATTTTGCTAAATTTCCCATAGAAATTGTTTTTCTCCCTTCCCCCTTAAAAATTCAAATTTCCAAAATCGCAGAAAATGACTTTTTTGTACTCAAGTCTAGTCTCCCCATCTGCAATTCTTTCAATGTGAAGTAACTTGAGAGCCGATTTATGCTTATAAACGTATTTTTACCTTCTGTCCCCACAGGGGAAAGGGGGGTTCAAAAATTCTGTCTTAGTGGGGGTCAGGGTCCTAAAACCAACCTGCACACCAGAATTTGTTACTTTATCTTGTATAGAATCGCCACGGCTGTGTTGAGTAGACCCCCCACCCCCCTCCCTTCTCCTTTCTGCTTCCCAAGAATATCTAAGGAAATCAGTATTGAATAAGAGTACTTAGTTGTGTTTAAAAAATGAAATAAAATAATAAATAATACTTACACACACACATATATATATATAACCTTCTCCATTTTTTATTCACAGCCATCCCTTGCCTCGAAGGCGGTTAGCATCTATTTTTCTCCCCAGAATTTTCCTAAAATACAGCTTCATTAATTTTGCAGCAATCGAAGAAAAAGTGATAAAAATGTTTTTCATTAATCCCTCCACCTTTTTGTCAGATATATCTGTTTTTTTTCTACATTAGTAAGAAGAATTGTGAAAAGTTTGTTTGTAAATAGCAAATATATATATATATATATTTATAGTCTCTTTCTTTTCTCCTTTATTTCCCAATCTTTTTTTTTTTTTTTTTTTTTTACTCTTTAGAATGCATTTCTAAAGTAAAAATTCGAAAAAGTTCCTATTACGGATAATTTTTATTATTCTAAGTACACTTTCTTTCCCGAGATCGTTATATTTTGCTATGTATAATATAATCTTTTTATAGCTCGATCCTTTACATATCCACTGTTACAAACTATCATAACTGTTAATCTTCTAAACTTCTAAAATTTTTTTAAATTATGATTTTGCTTAGTGAAAAACTTAATGAATTTATGATTCTTGGTGGTAAATATCAACGCAGAGGAGGGGGGAGGGGAGATAATTAAGCTATGCTTTTCAAATTTAATATATTTTATTTAAATGGAAATATATCTTTTACTTTTATTATTCATTTATTTCAAACAGTTGTTAACTTGTTTTAGTTCCACATGCTACCTTGTTTAAAACTTAATTATATAAATATAGCCTTTAATAATATCACTGAATTGCCTTCTCAATTATTAAATGTTTTCCAGGCTGCAGTTTGAAATAAGTTTCTCATTGCTGCTCCCCTCACCGAAAATCCCGTACATATCTATGATGCTACAGTTCAAATTAAAATTTGTGTTTATATTTCAAACATTTAGCGGATAATCTTTTAATTTCAGTGATGTTTTCAATATTTGAATTTGCATATATAGTATCATCCAGATATGTAAGTACTATAACTTCTAATATTTGATCAAATATTAAGAGCTCGACAACTTCTATGGCAAATCTATAATGAAGAATTAACTAGATACTGTTTTATTGAAGTTATGTACTTATAAATATGAATGTTTTATCGAATAACATGATCGCAATATTATATTAGAGCGTAAAAATTGTCTTAAAAAAAAAATATATATATATATATATATATATATATATATACTAGCAGACCCGGCCACGCGTTGCTGTGGCTACGTTATACGTTGAATTATATTGTAGTAAAATATTCAATACATTAAAATTATTATTTACGAATAAAGAGCATCCTTGATAACATCCTTGATCTTAGCAGGTTTAGCCCGCTTCGCTGGTCCCTATTTTTAACTGATTCATTATAATTAAAGAATTCTCAAAACTGCATTAATTTTTATCATGTGAAAATAAAGAGAAAAAAAAAATCTGATCGGGAAAAATGTTCGACACTCATAATGAATCCATATATTATCGAAAGGGAAATGATATAAAATACAAAAAAATCTTCTCTCATCGGTGGAATAATCTGTCCGGACCCCCACTGTTTGCGGCAGCGTATACCTGTGTAAACAGTGCGCACCATTCGCACCGTTTCTTCGCCCACCGTTACCTCCCTTCTTAATAACTCTATGCTTTCGAAAATATCCGCAATGGATTTGTCGGGCCTTAAATCTTAATAATACTAATTTTCAAAGCTCTAATTCTTATTTCTATTATTTTGCCCCTTTGCCCTCCCCCCTCCCGACTATTATAAATAAATTTACAAATTCGAAAATATATGCAGTTTATTTGTAGGTATCAAAAACCACTATGCACCAATTTGAACGATCTAACTCTATTTTTATTATTTGCCCCTCCTAATAAATTTTCAAATTCGAAAATATCCGCAATCGATTTGTAGGTATCAAAAATTCTATGCACCAATTTTGAACGATCTAACTCCATTTTTATTTTTTGCTACTCTGTGTCTCCCCCCGCCCCATTTCCGCTCGTCCTAATAATTTTACAAATTCGAAAGTATCTGCAATCGATTTGTAGGTATCAAAAACTTCTATGTACAGTCACCCCAAAAAAAAACGCCACCCCCCACCTAATTTTGCCGTAAATTATCGTAGAAACATGCGACTGGTACCAATCAGTTTGTAATAACGTCTAGTTTATAATGTTATAGTTAGATTTTACTTAGGGGGTCGTCTACATATTAAAACTGACATCAACTTCATTTTTTTCAATGGTAACCCCCATTTTTTATAATTTATTTGAATTCTTTGGATCAAACCATCACGGAAAATGGTATAGTTTATATATTTCGCTCAATTTTTCATAGAGTTATAAGCTGTCAAAGTTTGGGGGTGCTAATGTTAAATGAATGTGACAAACATTAAATCATATCTTCCGAAATAATTATGATATTTAAATTCTGTTTTTTTTATTCGTTAGAATGAAGTAACCCAAACATATTCCATGCAAATTTTTGCTAAAAAAACATTTTTTGAATTATGAAAATTATTAATAAATTCATATTTGAAAAAATTATGAATTATGACCTATGTTAATTTTTGCACGAATAGAACGGGCATCATCAAAAACATAGGTTTCCAAATTTACAGCTCGTTCCTAACATTATTTTTTGAGTTACAGTGATATTTCACTTTTTATTCCTGTTAGGGGGCCGTCACTTGTTATAATCTGTATCCTCTATAAGTAAATGTTTGTATATAATTTGACGGAAAATTATTTTAATTTACCTTTATGTTATTTTTATTGTTTCCTAAGCAATATTTCGATGTTTATTATACAAATTGGCATATTTTTGTAAAGTTATCTTAATGTAGGCGAGGGATTGTGAAAGAATTTCAAAAGAAAAAAAGCCCCGCCTCTGATTCGCTGAAACACTATTTAAAAAAAAAAAGACAAATTTGCATATTCCTATTTGACTCTATATGTGACGCTGGTATGCATAAATCACAATGGTATTTACTACATCGATTATTGAAGACAAAACTTAAATGATTTAATTACAAATATGCAAAATTATTTTGCTTTATATTATAAAGTTTTAGAAAATTTGTGAAAAGGCGTGGCTATTTACATTAAGCCTTGATATGGAAGCTATGTTGCTGTTTTTCGATGCTGCGAAATTTACAAAATATATTTGTGTTAATATACTATACAGATAGAAGAATAATTATATAATATCAACAAATCTTCTTGAATCAATATGTTTATATACATTACTGTATGAAATGTTTATATATGAATATTGTATTTATTTTTAATGAGTGATATAAACACAAAATACTAAAAAAAAAGAAGAAAATGTGTTATAATTTTTTATAAATCAAGCAAAATATATATGCATACTTGCCAACCTAACCCGTAACATTGTTAGTTCCCGCCCCTGTGTGTACACAATTTAATTTTTAGAGTAATTAACTTCAAATACATTTACGATTAACTCATTGAGCGCCACGCGAATTCTTATGGAAATCCCATTCAGGCCACACGTGCTGCTTAGAAGCGTGTTATGTTTATCGAGTTTCAATAAACCCCATTAGGCCTTAACGATATAATCCTATAGAAACCGTATTAAAAAAAAAAAATCATGAAGTAAATTTTAAATAAATTGTCAGTAATTACTTAAAACTATGTAAGTTCTGTAGTTTTATATCATATTTTACACTGCCGGTTGACTTAGCCTAAATGGAAAGATCAGTGTCAGCCACCGATGGCTGACACGGCTCTAAAAAAGACTGATGTGAAAAAAATGTACGGAAAGGGGCGGGACCAGTAATCTTCCGGGATAGGTTGACAAGAATGTATATACATAGAGCAATGCCAGAAAATGTTCTTTATTTTTCATGAACCAGATGAATGGTATTTTTTTTCTGAATAGTCTATGTATTAAATATAATGCTGCTTTAAATACCCTTTAAATGAAAAGTTTTATTACATAAAGTAATTTTCTGGCACTCTACAGCTCCCAAATGACACACAATAGAAAACCCCGCCTTTTTCCAGTGTTTAAAGGGTATTAACGTTTAATATGCTTTATATTCGTTTAGATCTTTCTTCCTCCTCCTTTTCTTCTTCTTTTTTCCTTAAAAAAAAAAAAAAAAAAAAAAAAAAAAAGAGTTATGTAACATTTTGACCTTTTCAAGTGAAGATTTAGATTAAGGGTAGACAGCCTTTCTACACCCACCGTCCACTTCGGTATCTGCGTTAAAGTGTAGAATTTTAGAACATCCCATTAAGTAGTAGGATTTATTATTTTACATATTAATTTGTTACACATTATAAAATATAAAAGCAAAAGAATATCGTGGAGATTTATGTTAAAGTTTTTAATAATGTCATGAAAAACAAAAAAATAATAATTAATTAAAAAAAAAAAAATAAAAATAAAAAAATCTGTTTTAATATTTTAAAAAAGTCAATTAAAGAAAATGAAAGTACTGCAGTATCAGAACAAACTCCCATTGTCACTGTGAAACGGCCGTGGGAACCAGGTTGAGTGCCGCCTTTTCAGACAATTATACGGCAGCTTGAGTTAAAATAATTTTGAATTTTCAAACAAATTTAAAACCATTCATCTTTTTTTTTTTTCTTTTGATAGATATTTTAATATCTATTCAAGCTATTTAATTTTTTTCGTATGAAGTGAACTATCTGCTGTTTAATCAATAGAAACCAATAAAAATCTTTTAATTCATAAACTAACTCAGAAAGTTCTGTGAATTAATTATTTTTTTTTATTCTATAATTAACATTTCTGAAATTTTTTTCCGGTGTGAAACTTAATAAATAATGTATATTGGGTGGTAGATCGTGATTTATATTTTCTAAATGTATAGACGGACCCCTAATACATTTTCACGTGTAACTCTATTTAAAATTGATTTAAGGTATATAAATAGGTATGTTTTTCGAACCGTCTTGATCTCAGAAATCTGAATATGAAGTCAAAAATAGGGGTTGCCATTGAAGAAAATGAAGTTAATGCCAGTTTTAATATGTAGACGACCCCTTAGGCAAAATTTAACTATACTGTTATAAACTAGACGTTATTACAAATCGATCGGTACCAGTCAAATGTTTCTACGATGATTTACGGCGAAATTAGGTGGGGGGGTGGCGTTTTTTTTTTGGGTGACTGTACCAAATTTTAGCGATCTAACTGTATTTATTTTTTTTGCCCCTCCGCCCCATTTCCCGCCCCCCTAATAACTTTACACTTTCGAAAATATCCTCATTCGAATTGCTGGCCTCTGAAACCTATCTATACCAATTTTGAACAGTCTAGCTTTTTTTTTTTTTTTTTTTTTTTGTGAAATTACGTTTTGACCCCTCTCCCCTTTTTGGGGGGCGAATTTTGTAATAAAAACTATCCTATCTCTCAAGTTGGACCAAGCTGTACACAGTGTCCAAATTTTATTAAAATCGGCTCATTAGTTTAGGAGTTCATCGCGGACAAACATAGTAATTTTTATATATAAAGATATACTATATATATGTATGACTTTTTCGCTGTATAATTACGCTCTGAATAATGATAATAAAATTCTTCCAAACAACCGGAGAAAAATTCATTACATAATAAATGTAATTAAAAATAACTTTCGACGGATTTCAGAATAATTTAATTCCATTTAATGGAATAATTTAGAAATTATAGTTGAATTGACCTGTAATTCAATTTTAGATTAATTCAATTATATTCTCGAAAAATGTAATTTGATTAACTTGTATTCAAATGTAAATTATTTGAATTACATTTTATAAGATGTAATGGGAATTAATTTGTAATTTCATTACAGGTTAATTTAATTATTTTCGAAAACTTAATTGAAATTAACCTGTAATTGTTTGCGAAAACGTGAAATTACAATTTGAAAAATGTAATAGAATTAACTGTCAATTGCATTACAAGTTAATTGAATTAAACTGTAAAGAAACGTAATGACATTAATTTGTAATCCATTACAACTATTTTCAAATATTTTTGTAAATTGTAATTGAGAGTGATTTTATTTTTATTACAAAATAATTGAATTACAAGCTGTGGAAAAGTAATTCAATTTATTTGTAATTAATTACTCGTTAATCGATTGACAGTAAAATAATTATAATTGTAATTTAATTGTAATTCAATTACTTTTTAATCAATTATGCCCAACACTGCCCTTGAGAAGGTCCAAGATGAGTCATGTGGCATGCTCTCCTTGCACCTGCATATTCGGTGGTTCCCTTGGTAACAGCTTATTTTCAGTAAATTTCTAAAGCAACGGTTTGGAGATTGTTCTTTGCATAAGTCATAACCACTAATGTTTTTGTTTTCTTACGTAATTTAATATTCTTTTGTTCTAAATCATTTTGATTTTACTTCTTTTTTATTTTATGTAGTTGAACTTTAACCGACAAAATGCTTAAAAAAGTTGAAAGATTATTATTTGTTGTTAAATTTAACTCTTTAAAAGTTTAAATTTTCTTTTATAAACACTTTTAAACTTTGTTGGGAAACGATGAAAAAAAAGGTATTTTATTATTTATCAAAATGTGAAATATGTGTAAAATTATTTTAAAAACAATTTATTTCGGTCATAGGACTGTCATGTTACCTAATAATAATGATAATTTGTCGAACTGATATTTTAAATGCCAAAATAGCGATAAAGGGCCAAACACAGAAACCTATTGGAGCATGTCACGTGATTCATCTTGGACCATGGAAAGTTAATCCTTCATCCATTGAATCAGCACTCTAATTTATATATCTTGTTGCTTCGTACGTCCTGCTTCCGCCACACTGAAAGAAATATGATTATAATCTAAATATTATAAATGGCACAAACCTAAAGTATTAATCATAACATAATTATTAAGAAATCTTTATCACTTCTATGGAACGGTTCCAGGTCTACAACAGTGATGAGTCTGTGTATAAAATGAATGTATCTGTGCTGGGGAGGGGGGGGGGGAGTTAATTTGTGCAACATGTATCATGTAATCACCACCACTATCATTTTCTCATTCTACCTGAATAATACAATAAAAAAAAATCTTTCAGCTTTATAAAATGTGTTAAAATTTTGAGAAAAAGAAAGCTAAACACCCTTGCTCACAAGGGAACACAACACCAAAACCCTAACAGGCTACATTCTTTCATATGATCAAAGTCACATGATGAAAATTAATTGACAGGCTCAACTTAATTACTCACTTCAGACGGCTCACTGTAACATAAAATAACACAACTCCGCTATAAATAAACATTATACATCAAGTAGTTATTTATGATTACATCAGGATGTACACATATTTCAAGAGAATAAATGTAAAAGATAATTGCTGAAATTTCAGTATAAAAAAACTATTAAATATAAAGGTGGTTATCAAAATAATGGAAACTCCTGTGAATAAAAGTGTAATAAGAGCCATAGATTTTCTGTTTATGAAAGTGCCTCCTAACTGTAATTATTGACACTGGAGAATCCAGATGCTATGCTGCCCAAAACAATTAAAGGATAAAGTATTTTTTATGAATGTAGGACTCATATAAAATAACGTAAAGCAAAATTTTTTTTGCAGAAGATGGAAGAAGAGAGTCACAAATGCAAATTTTTCCCATTTTCAAACTTCAGAGTATGCAAATTTTGAGTTTGACATAAAAAATGCTTTAGTGGCATCGATTCAAATTTGTTTTCCAACTTAATGAAAGACAAAGCAGAAAAAAATTATCAACATTTAATAGGTGAGTTGTTTAGTAGGTGATATTTAATAGGTGAGTTGTTAGTGAGTGTGATGTCTCAGCGAAGTCATTTAATTAATTTAGAAGCTTAGAGAGTTGTTGATTGGTTAGAGGGATGGGGGGGAGGCAAATACAAGTAATAGTAGCAGAAGGCACTGTGGTTTCACAAAATGTTATTTCCAAGATCTGGAATTGTTTTTTAAAAACTGGAAAGGCAGGCCAAAGACCAGGGCAACGTCATAGACCTGCAACAAAGTGAAACGAATATCGATATTTAACACTGAGGGCTTGGAGATACTGAAAAATGAATGCCACTCTTCTTCAACACCACCTTCTTTCAGCTACTGGCAACAAAATTTCAGCACAAACTGCCCGATATCGTCTTCACACTGTAGGTTTGTATGTTTGCTGACCATTAGTATGTGTTACGTTAACAGCAAAGCACTGTCATGACCACAGGGAGCGGGCAATAGAGCATGTTTAGACTATCATAAAATATTAATTTAAAATAATAAATTAATAATTTAAAATCTTAATTCTTTCTATCCTTTCATATATATATACTATATATATATATAGTCTGCTTACCATTAAGTTAACCATAAGTTTTTAAATTCTTAGTGTGAAGTTGTAATTTGTAAAATTCCATCAGGCTGCTTCATCACACATTTTTCTCCATGACTATTTGTATAATTCCATCTGCATCTATAAATAAATGGCAAAATCTCTTGTGGCCATGCCATTTAAAATTTGAAATCAGTTTCCACAATTAAAGTTCCATACAAAGGGAACATTTTTCTTTCGTAAATTGTTTGACTCTTTGAAGCACAGTGGTATATTTAATAAAGAAGCATCAATAAACTGGCGTTGTAAAAATATTACTTACAAACTTTGAATAAACACCATAAAATGCAATAAACTCACAACAATTGTTTCGGGTCGAAAAACACACGACCCTTTATCAGGCGAATAAAGTAAGCACGAGTGCTGCAGTCAAAGAGGCAACGCACAAAATCGTTTAAAATGAAAAGAAAAACTTTATAAAGTAGAAAATAAATATAGCTACTGGTGTGAGTAAAATTGTACAAGAAAACAAGAAAATAAATAAATAAGTGAGTTTAAACATGTAACAATCTAAGGATAACAAAAATTAAACGAAAATCTAGGTTATGTGAGTAATTTCCAAGCATCAGAGAAGAAAGGAGTGGAAGAAATATCATTAACAAGATTTTTCGAATTTTTAAATATGTAAAATGCTTCATGAATATCCAAATGGGAGGAACAGACAGGAGATGAAATTATGTTAGTTTTGGAAAAATCAAAACGATGACCTTGAGACCAGCAGTGGGAAGCAACAGAAGATTTGGTAATCTCTTCATTACGAACATTCCGACGGTGCTCATTTATTCTGTATTTCAAACGCCTCCTAGTTTGACCAATATAACCTGTCAATGTTGCTAGTGTTTGTGACTTCTTTATTTAATAGTCACCAATAATTTTGAAAAGTGATATTTGATAGATGATTAATTGTTTATTATATATATTAAATATCTCTTACTAAAATTATTGGTGACTATTGTATAAAAAGTCGCAAAGTTTGGCAACACTGATTTCAGTTCAAATACTTCTATTTAGAAATAGTATTAAATATCAAATACTATATTTAAAAAATGTATATACTTCTCAGTTTTAATGACATTCTTCACTTTGTAAATATAAATAATTTTGTGTGTGCGATTGAAACAAAATTTTGTGAACTAAAGAATTAAAAGGTATCTAATTTTCACATAATTTGACTTAAATTTATTACAAACATTCACGAATTCCAAGAACCTCTGCCATTCTTTGACATTGTTTGGATGTAGAAGCTTTTTAATAGTTTCAATATTTGCATTATCGGAAATAATTTTCCCATTGGAAATCTCATAACCCAAAAAATTTATATGTGATTTTGCAAGGGTAAATTTTGATAATTTAATTTAATATTTTCTTTAATACAAATTTCAGAAAGTGAATCATCTGTTCATCTTCGTTTTGGAAGAATATTACGATGCCATCAAAATAGTTACAAGCAAAATCAATTTTATATTTGTATTTGTGTAAAATTCTTCTTATTGTTTTATTAAATAAAGCAGAGAAATTTTTTAAACCAAATGCTAAAGAAAGCCATTCGTATTAAACTTTACATCCAATTAAGATAAAGTTGTAAAGGCATGTTATAGGTCGTCGTCGCAAGAACGATAGAGATTTTTATGAATGTATGAGTTATTGTTTTTTCCGGAGATACAAAGTAGACATTGCTGTCTATGGACTCAAACATTCAATCTATTTAAAGTACGTTTAAGTAATATTAAATTGTTTAAACCAAAAGGAAACTTATATGCATGTATTGTATTATTTTGCTAATGTATGATCATTATGAGAAATGATGTATGATTTCCTTTTAGTTCTTTTACAAGGAAGTATCAAAGAGTTTACATGCCTTACTGGAACTAATTATTTGAAGTTCGTTAAATTAATGAAAAAGATTGAAACAGATATATGCTTTAAAAATTTGCTATAGAATGACCGTTACGAAAATTGATTATATTCATTTAAAAAGATGCATAAAAGGATCCGAATTCACTACGGTTCTTTGTGTAAACATAAGAACTTAGGGACAAAAAAAAGTCAATATTATACTTTATTGCTATTATTGTTATTCCCTATTATACTTTTTACTTTTGTTTATCTATTGAATTATTCATGGATTCAAAATTATTTAAACAACTCATAACTACTAAATATTCAGAATGTCGAATAGAGCCCCTTGAAATATTCTACTGTTTGAATATGAATCCTATGTTGGCATTATTTTACATGCTATAAAAGCATTATTACTTTCTCTTTTCCATATATATATGGTAGAGAAAGTATTGTTTTAGTGTCAAATTTTCGAAATTGAGTTTTTGTTATAGTCACACATTTTTCGGTCTCCGGAATCCAAGATACGTGTTTTTAGCTGTTGGTCTGTGTATGTGTCTGTGTGCCTTTTATCAGCATATCTCAAGAACAAATAACACCAGGCACCAGGAAGTTCAAACTCGGCATCCCAATTCTATGTCATATAGGGATGCTACACCAAACTTTTCGTTGAGATCAAGCAAATGATTCGTGTACAAAGGTACCCAAGATAATTCAAATACATTATGTCTATGAGTGGAATTGCAGGTAAGTAGAGTTTAACATCTACAGGCTGCATTAAACCAAATGAAATGAATATATAGTTTTGTATGCGTAAAATCAGGTTTTGTGTAGGATATGGAATGAAAATCATTCACCGTTCGTTTATAAGGCTACATAAAAGAAATAGAATATATAGTGAGACAATACTTGAAAACTGACAGAAGTGTATTTCAGGTTGTGCTGTGTGTTATTAATATAGGATTATATTTATGTGCACCATGTGATGTGTACATAATTTTTAGAATATATACAAGACTCCCGATAATTAAGCAGAATCATTCTTTTTTATTGAATATAATTAGAGGAAGTGCATTACTGTAATATTTTACAATGTCCAAGAAAACTGCTCAGGAATTGGAATTAATTCCTCATACCCATTCAGTAAATAAAATATTTTTCATTTTTAATATTCATCGATTGTGTTTTGTATAGTTACACGTTTTGAGGTTTCCTGAATACCGAAATCAAATTTTAACGTTTGATCCTTGTCTCTCTCACTCTTATCAAAGTAACATAAAAGTAAATAATTTCATGCAATTCAAATGTTGTATTTTGAAGTTAATATAAGTTTGTAACTTGAAACATTTGATCAAGATTGATAAGTTTCAAGGCATGGCGCATGTGAAAGTTGACTGAATAATTTTAAATGAACTTTTAAATTTAATAACAGATTTGAATTATATAAAAATGTAGGTACAATAATCAAACGGGGATGAGGGCGGCAGACACCCTCACACAAAATTATTTGTCAAATAAAGATGATCCGATGTCTAATTTGAAGTTTTTTTTTAACGTAGGTTTATATAACGGTACTCGTTTTCTCACCCCTTAATCTCCAATCTGCACCCATAGTATTAAATTTCAGGTAAGAGAAAGTCGTGTGAGTATCACACCAGATTGTTTTTGTTATAAAAGACTTGTGAAACACTTTCCAACATTGATGGGTTAGTATTTCACTTAATTTTTTTTAGTATTTCATTTAAATTCTTTTAATGAATGTTTATAGATATTAGATTAATGTTTCTATTTCTTAAACATTTTACATATTTGTCGCACGTACTTTTTCGGTAAGTGAAAGATATTTGTAATGGTAGCTATATATAAACAAGAATGAAAAATCATACGGTCGCATAGATTATTAACACTTTTCAACTGTGCATGCTCATTGCATCGTTAACCCTCCGATGTACTTTGGCTACATGATCACACAACGGATAGACAGAAGGACAAAAAAATAGACTCACTGAATTCCTAGTCACTCTTAATCATTGTTGAAAAGTGTTAAAAACGCGTAATGCAAACTTAAATGCAATTCTAGCAATTTTCAATTGTGGCCCTTAATGTATCTCGATATTGTAGTGTAACCCTGTAAATCGTAACATAAAACATACCATGTTCTATAGAAAACTTTCTTTTCCCAGCATATAAATAATATGTGTCAATTTCATTTTGATTTGTGCAAAGGTTATTTAAATATGATTTACAAAAATGCCTCTCATAAAGCATAATAAATCGGCATTCTTTTGGGTTTCCTGCACACAAACCAGTTGTGCTATTTATATTTTAAATATGGAATGAACTTGAATAACATATATAATTTTGAAGAAATTTTGAAAAAATATATTACAAGGCACCTAAGGCAGACAGATTGACGGACGTACGACAGACGGGCTGAAAGACAGAGCGGTAGACTAATTTAAAACATAATCACATTTAAACCTTGTTATAGAAGGTTTTAAAAATGTTCAATAAATACGAAAATGCAATGTGTCAGAGGAATCTTGAATAACAGATATAATTTTGTAGAAATTTTGAAAATATTTACGGATACTAGAGGCGGATAGATTGATAGAATACAGTCAGACGGACAGAAAAAGAAAAAGAGAGACAGATAAACTAATTCAAATGATAATCACTCTTAAACCTTGTTAGAAAGAAATAAAATCACTTAATAAATGCGAACATTTAATTACAGCAGTTTTCAATTATTGCCCGTAATATTTAGAAACATATTTTTGTATAGATTTGTAAACCTTATTGCTAATCATAGTAAATTCTATGGGGGGAAAAGTATGTATATAAATAATAAACGTCAATTTAACTGTGATTTGTGTAAAATAACAGTAGGAAAATATAATTTGTAGAAATACCTGTCATAGAACGCAGTGCTTTGGAATTCTTTCGTGTACCCCTGTACACAAACCAGTGGCGATATTTATTCCATATGAAATAATGAAATATCCCACAGTGAACATGAATATATTAGGTCGTTGCAAAAGTTCGTGCGGACGCGGATAATTTTATTGCCTCCAAAGACGAGAACTTCTATCACCGTGGTATACATTTGTTACCCGAAAAATGGGCAAAGGTTGTAGAAAGTAATGGAGAGTATTTTGATTAAAAATTGTCATTTGATTTGGTGTATTTTTATGAAATGAAGCAATAAAACACAGCTCGAATATATGCAAACACCTAATATATCCATTTCAAGGAATTCCATGAGTATTTACGGGATTTAGAGCACGCACAAACAGACAAATCAAAATCATAAACAATTTTGAACTTTGTTGAAATAAGTGTTAAAAACAAGTTTAAATACTGTAATGCATTTTAAAATGTATTTTGCATAATCACTTCGGGTAGTTTATAATTTATCAGAAGTGGTTTACATAAAATGCATTCATAACCTCAAATATCATTTTATGCAGATTTGTACAAAAGTTAAATCCTTTGTTTCCTAATAAAACTCAACAAGATGTGCCCGTTTCATTTGATTTGAAGTATCTATATGAACAAACAAGAAATTTGTGTTGCACTTTTAACATATTAATTGTTCAAGTAGAGGGCTGAAAATGGTATCATTCGAAAGATATGATTAGCCATATTTGCAGAATACAAAAATTATTTTCTTATAATGCCAAGAAGGTATTTCAAAATACTCTTATTTTTTATGCATTTTTCCATTTTATACACGTATTCTTTTATATTAAAAAATACCTAAAGTAGAAAGTTGTTAAAGCTAGCAATTCTTAAAACTTAAGTAAAATCCATAGACACAGTAATTTGTACAGATGTAGTATCACTATACTCTCGTCTACAATTTTTTTATTCTATGAGAAAACAGCCATTAGAGTGGTAGAAATTGGAATGAATAGGTCGAAAGTTTATACTGTTGAAAATATACGTAAATTAAAAAAGGATTTGATTTATGAAAGTTTTATTTTATTTTTCCTAACTTATTTAAGATCTAATTTCTTTCTTTTTTTCTTTTTCTTCTTCTTCTTCTTCTTCTTCTTTTTTTTTTTTTTTTTTTTTTTTGTGATTTATATCAGCTCTAATTTAAAGACATATTTTTAAACTAAAACATAATGCATTCCAATTAACTGAAATTGACTACTTTTTTTTTTTTTTTTTTTTAATGGATTTATTACTATATTTCCTGCATATATAAGAAGAAAGTATAAGATTTAGGAAAACTTTTGATTTCCGGTTTTCAATGAATTTACACGTTTTGAGATTTCCTCGCATTTCAATTAAGTGAAATTGACTACTTATTTTTAAAAAAGTGGATTTATTACTAGCTTCTGCATATATAAGAAGAAAGTAGAAGTTACGAGGAAAATTTCGATTTCTGGTTTTCGATTAATTTACACGCTTTGATATTTCCTTGCATTTCGATTAAGAGAAATTGACAACTTATTTTTTCAAAAAGTAGATTTATTATTCTATCTTCTGCATGTATAAGAAGAAAGTATACAATTCAGAAAAATTTTTGGATTTCCGGTCTTCGATGAAGTTACATGTTTTAAGACTTCCTGAACTCAGTTGGACCGGCTTCATCTCAACTTCTGTATTGCATAAACGAACCAAACCAAACATAGTGTGTGCGATGGATATTATGTAAAACTATGCTGTTTTAATTTGGGTGCATATCGGCCGACAAGTGTCGCTGCTGTGCAGCAACTTAATTCCGTTTATGAGAAGGCACTTATTTTGTTTTGTTATGCAAGAAGTGGTCGAGTTTCGACACTGGGCGATACTAGTAGTTTATAATCGCTAAAATGCATTTTAAATTATTACTCACTATCGACCGCACTATTTCTGAAATATTTTCTGAATTAACAGTTCTTTTGAACTATTCAAGCTTCTCCCTGTCTCACCCAATGTTCAACTGAAAATACGCTAAAGTTATTTTCGGTGTATTCGGTTATCTTATTATAAACCTGCTTCAGATGCACATCGAAAAATTCTCCACACATAAATTGCAATTACATATAATGCGTACAAATTACTTTGCGTGTCTCAGCAAAAGATCGACAAATGCTACACACGCCATTTTCTGGAAGAGACATGCTGACAAGCACTTATAGCATGCCGCATCCCGGCAAGAAATGTAATACAACTCAAAAATGCAACGGTTGAAAATAATAATAATAATAATAATACGTTAAAACATTGACTATCCTACAATAAAACTGACACAATTTCCTCTCATGTCAGTTGGCTAAATTCCGAGATAATAATGCCATACTTTCCGAGCATGTTCGGACACTTTATATATACGTCTTTCAATGACACAGTCTCAAAATTGCCATTTTTAAATAGTTTTAAACAAAATTGAAAAGTATTTATGACTTCGGTTTGTCCATCTGTCCGCGCTCTAACTAACGTAAAAATATTCATGGAATTTCTTGAAACTGATATAATATTATTTAAGTTTTGTGGGATGTTTCCTATTGAAAATAGTGTAAATACCACCGTTAGTTTGTGTACAGGGACATCCGAAAACATTTCAAAGAATTGCGCTCTAAGAGAGGTATTTCTATAGACCCTATTTTAATACCTTCATTTTATACAAATCATAATAAAAGTGAAATATCTTATTAATTTGCACAAGAAATGCTTTCTATAAAATATAGAATTGTTAGCATTAAGATTTACAGGGCGACGAAAATATATTCAGTTACATTAAGGGCTATACTTGGAAACTGCTGGAATTTCGTTTTCGTCTGCATTAAGCATTTTTAACACTTTCTTAAATGTTTAAGAGTGACCATGATTGGAATTAATCTATTTGCCTGTCCGTCTGTCCTTCTGCTCTAAACGTTCCAGAACTTTTTCAAAATGATATATTTCTTTCAAGATCATTATCGCATGTTCCCTATTTAAAATGGCACAAATAGCACAAATGATTTATATACAGAAGCATTCAAAAGAATGCCGATGTATTGCGTTTTATGAGAAGTATTTTTATAAATCATATTTAAACAACTTTGTATTGCATAAATCATAATAAAAATGACATTTATTGTTTATATGCTAAAGAAAATGTTTTCTATAGAATATGGTATGTTTAATGATAAGATTTACAGGGCTACACGGAAATATTGAGATACATTATGGTCTACATTGAGAAATTGCTGTAAAATTGCATTTCCGTTTGTGTTAAGAGTTTTTAACACTTTCCAACAATGTTTAAGAGTGATTATAAATTTATTTAATCTGTCTCAGTCCGTTGTGTGTTTTATACACTGAAAATTAAATGATGTACAAGTACGAACAGTTAGAAAGAGTTAATATTTTATGCGAATCGATGATTTTAATGCTTTTCACCAAGGTTGAAAAGTGTTAATGCCTTCGGTTTGTCTGTCTGTCTGCCTGTTTGTCCGTCTGTCTGTCCACGCTCTCACTCCCATTAATGTTAGTGGAATTTGTTGAAACTGATATATGTTATTCACGTTCACTATTGAAAATGGAGTAAATACCACCACTGGTTAGTGTACAGGGACACCCGAAAGTATTCCAAAGCATTGTGTTCTATGAGAGGTATTTCTATAAACTGTATTTTAATACATTTATTTTGCATACATTTTAATGAAATTTAAATGTGTTATTCAAGTTCACTATCGTATGTTGTTTACAGAAAATGGAGTAAATACCACCACTGGTTTGTGTACAGGGACATCCGAAAGTATTCCAAAGCATTGTGTTCTATAAGAGGTATTTCTATAAACCAAATTTTAATAACTTTACTTTGCACAAATCTTAATAAAGTTGAAATATTTTATTCATATGCACAAAAGAATGCTTTCTATAGAATATAGTATGATTGGCATTAGATTTACAGAGCCACACAAAAATATTCATTTGCATTCAGGGCTTTTATTGGAAATTTGCTGGAATTGCATTTTCGTTTACATTAAGCTCGTTTTTAAAACTTTCTGACAATTTTTAAGTTTGAATAAGATTTCAATTTGTGTATCTGCCTGTCCATCTTTCTATCTGTCCGTCTGCCCGCCCCCAGCGTCCATTAATATTTTGAGAAATTTTAAAAATAATATATGTTATTCAAGTTCACTATGGAATGTTCCCTATTTAAAATGGCATTAATAGGTCCTGTACAACTGGTTTGTGTACAGGGACACCCAAAAAGAAATACCAGTGCTTTGTGTTTTAGGATAGACATTTTTATAAATCATAATTAAATAAAATTTTTCTGCAAAAATCATAAAAAAAAATGACATTTATTTTTATACAGTATCATACGGTTAACCTTCAGATTTACAGGGCTACACTAAAATATTCAGATACTTTAAGGGCTACAATGAAATATAAAGGCTACGTTTTCGTTTGTGTTAAGCATTTTTAATACTTTATAACAGTGTTTAAAAATGATTAGGAATTTAATTAGTCTAACTATATGCCTTTCAGAGCTACTGTCTTTTCGTTGTGTGATAAGGTAGGCAAAGAACATTAAAAGTTATACGATGCAACAATTAGGTACAGTTGGAAAGTGTTAATAATCAATGCGTACCGCATGTTTTTTCATTCTTGTCTCTTCTTTTTTTTTTTTTTTTTTTTTTTTGTGTGTCACTTTTCTTGTAGGAGTGCACTATGCCATTTTCCTCGTTAGAGCTTCGATGGGCAAACATATACATATAGACATACAGACCAACTGAAATTATCCAGTTTTTTGGAAAACCTGCTGAAAAAAGCCCAAAAATAAAAACATGTATAAATGCGATAAGAAAACATTAAAATGTAATAAACATTAATATATATATATATATACAGTACATATACATATTTCTTCCTGTGAAATGTTTGAAAGGGTTTTTCATATATATATATCTATATATCTTTCAAGTTACACAAGCAGATAAGTACTATATAAAATGTTTGAAACAGTGAAATTATTTTAAGATTTCTGTCTATTATCGTATCTGTTTTTTTCGTGTTTCGAAGCTGTAATTGTTTGGACTACACAGTTTCCTGGATGATAATTGGAAGGAACATAAAATTTAGCCTGATAGAATCTTGCATTACTGCCTCAGAATTACAATATCATGTCAATTTCCTCTAATGACGTCACGCCTGTTGCGCTTTTGCCGGGCTTGATTGTTTCAAGCAAATGCCACTTGAAAAAATTTTTAGATTTTGTTTTCTGTTTCGTGTCTCATGTGGATTTTACCTCAGAGCAGCCAAAGAGAAGGGATCAATCCGGATCTAATTTTTCTTATCTCTGAATTGGTGTTCGTATTATGTGTTTTTCTTTAGTGAAAATTTGAATGTTCTTTCTCTCCAAGACTGTAGAATGCTTAGGATATTTATAACTGTTGGTGAGTCTTTTATTATTTTTTTTCTCCTTGCACTAGTGATGTACCAAGTAGTTGTTTAGTTGAAAATTGAGTACTCGATAGTCACCGAGTACAGAATGCCGAGTAGTGAGTAATTTGCACCTCTTGAAGTTAAGACACACATCTTGACATAGGCTCCGACTTTTTAAAATTTCAGGAGGAGGAGGTTACAATTGATCTTTGAGTTTTCAGACGTAATCGATGTTGTTGTAGAAATTAAGGCTGACTGACTGGATATGAGTCCTAGGCCTGTGCGGAGTGCCCTCCATGGGTGGTATTTAAAAGGCTTCGACCACATTTGATGAAACCATGGAAGCATCTGCGCAAGTGCTAACTCAACGAGTCCAATGCTAAAATAGGGGTGACAGTCACCTGACTCAGGGAAAATGAGCAATAACAGAGCGCGGAATTACTGGATGTTTTCCAAATTTCAAACTGCCGGACAAGCTGGCATCCCTCCAACATTTTGGAAGCATCCTTACTGCTAGTTTTCGGATATGTGGCTGCACTGTACGGGATTTTTGGTGAAAACCACGGAAAACGCTGATCTTCTTGGTCGAAGAACGTGAACTGGGATCGAAGCCGTCATTTCCAGTCTATCACCTACGAGAGCAGAACATTTCAGCTGCTTGTGGGACCAAACAGGATCGTAGAAATGAAAGAACTACTGTTTCAAAAATCCGGCCGGAGCGAAGTGATCGATCGGGATCTAATTTTTCTTATCTTTGTATTATTGGTCTTATTATCTTTCTACCGCCGTATGTAAATCCGATTATTTCAAATGAGGATAAAATACTCTTATTGTTTTTCGATAATCTTGTCTGCACCCATTTTCAAACAATTTAAATTAAGCTGATGTTTTGTAAGACAGATTTAAAAAACAAAATGTAAAATGTAAAATTTCAAAACATATATGTTAAAGATAATATAAAAAGTATTTAACAACTTTTGCATAAATATGACGTTGTCAAATAGCGCAGAAAATGATATTGTTTAAATTTTCGAGGGAAATTATTGCTTACTTAATATGATGGATATTAGTTTTATAATATACATTTTTGTTTTTCGAATAGTTACATTTATAAAAATTTTAAGAACCAAAACATCATTTCCAAAAAAAAAAAAAAAAAAACTTAAAATTCGCAGTCTACATTGTACTGGAATTACGTTTTATAGTTTTGTTAAATATTAGGGCATACACTTTTTTCACGTATATTATAATAATGTAGTAAATTTCCAAAACATGTATTAAGGGCACTCTTCACTCACCGCCGCCGGAAGCCGAAGCTAATGTTATTCAATGGGAAATTTTTCTTTACAAATAACTTATTAACTAATACATATTTTTAAATTCTGTTTTCACATTCTGAATATGCCCAGCTGTTAAATGGACGGACCTTTTTTAAAAAATTATTTTTTTATATTTTATTTTGAAGCTGCAAAATAGGAATTTTCAATATGTGAAATTTTTTCATTTTGCAATTTCAAAATAAAATATTAAAAAAATACATTTTTAAAAAAGGTCCGTCAATTTAACAGTTGGGAATTTTCTGAATGGGAAAACAGAATTTAAAAATATGTATTAGTTAATAAGTTAGTTGTAAAGAAAATTTCCCCATAGAATAACATTGGCTCGGGCTTCCGGCGACGGTAAGTGAAGAGGGCCGTTAATTTCTTTCCATGTAGATATGAACACTATTCTTAATAGAAGGTCTCTGTAATGGGTTCTTCCCACCGTCGTCTGCTCAATCACGTGATAGAGGAAAACGAATAATGGAATTCTGAGAATCGAATTCAATTAAATATTGTTCTTAAGAACAAAAAATTTAATATTTAATATAAAATAAAATAAAAGTAATATTGTGCATTTGTAAACAGTAGAATAATTGTGTTTGTAAATTTAATAATTTTTAAAACACATTTTATGTGTTTATTTATTTTTACCTATAAGAATCGATTTTTGTATATTGTAGTGTAACTGTAACATTAACTGATCTAGCAATAAATAATAGCTTCTTGTGGAATGTTTACGGATTATAAATTGAAATTTTAAAATGTTTTCATTTAATTTAATTGCATAAAGGTGTTACAACAAGTTAATTAACTTAGTTTCTGGTCTAAATTGATTTACGTAGTACGATATTGCACTGTCACTGATTTAAGTACCAAAAATCAGAATATTTAAACATGTCTTCATGAACATCAATAACAGGTATAAACTAAATGATGATTGTAAATGTATACAGCAAACAAAAGAGGATGAATAATGATATAAAATGGATTAAAAATCATGATGTATAAAAAAAATAACACAGATTAAATACGATTGATCAAAAATAAGAATAGAAAATATGTTATTTCAGCAATCGCTCTAGATAAACAAGACTTCGTCTGCTATTTGTTTTTCCTCTATCATGTGACCTCTGACGTCAGGTGGGAAGAGTCCATTTGGTTTTCATTGTTTATTTTTCAAGCATACTTAGAATTGCCGATGCCCATATTTTTCTCCAATCCTAATTATAAATAGCAGTCTTTAATAATATGTTTATGCGACTGAAAAAAACAAATATTTTTATATAAAAATAGTGGTGGGAAAATATGAGCAGCGGCAACCAGTTTGCATATTTACGAACACAAACATGAGCAGAAACGGATAGATAAACTAAACTGAAAAACATCTTTTCACCTATGTAGCGAAATATAAAAAATAAACTTCTATTCAATGCACCATAAAAGCATACTATAAACTAGTATGTTGTGGCCGCCAAAATACTTTTTTTTTTTTCTGTATTTTCTTATATAAATTCACACAATACAAATTATTTATTAAAATTATTTTCCATGATGAATACATATTTTTTTCATCTCACAAAACCATAACACTAAACGTCCAAAGAAAGTCAATTTTTTGCTGATATCTGAGGAAATGCTTATTACCATGATTTTATTAACTTCGATTCTTGTGTGTTTGTCAGGGACAAATCTTGCAATCGATTTTTAACTAACTTCCCGACTAGCTAGACATTTGAAACTTTCACAGTAGCTCAGAACCCGGTGACAACACAATACTTCGAAGTCAGATTTTTAAATTTTCGAATAGTTTTCTTTTAATTAATTAAAATGTGAAAATGATAAGCTCCTAATAGCAATAAAAATAGCCACTAAAATATTAACTATAATTTAATTGTTGCCAAAAAAAATTTACGAGTTCATTTTCTTTCGACCTAAAAATAAATACATTAATTAAACGTGAGCGTTAAAAAATTGTTAAAAGTTAAATTATGCATTTGGCAAAAATTGACGTCGTTATATCATTTTAAAGATTTTCTACACAATGATAAAGTGCTAATGTAGTTCATGATGCAAATATATGTTGTTCGGAAAGGATTAATATTTTATTTTTAAAACCAACTTTTTTTTTTTAAATTCAAATTTCCGGTAACTCTTTAACAAATCACATTATAACGTCCACCTATGGAATATCGATAATAAGAATTTTCTCGCGAAAAGTCGCCAAAAAAGTCGCCAAGGGCAAAAAGTTGTCAAATTTGGCGCCAAATCCATTACCTGCCTATTGGAGCTTTTTAATGCGTTTTAAAGAGAAGTTTAAGCTATTTAAAAACATGGTATATAATTTTTTTTTACTTCCATTAACCTACTACCGTAGGTAATGGAAGTATTGTATTCGGTCTGAAAATTCGATATCGGGTTTTCACCTGATTTACACGTTTTAAGGTCCCCTGAGTCCAAAAAAGTGTTTTTTGGCAATTGGTCAGTGTGTATGTATGTGTGTGTGTGTATGTATGTATGTGGAGAATCTTCTGGCTATTATAGCTCAGAAAGTAATAAAGATAGAGCTACGAAACTTTAGAATTGAAATACGTGTGGTGTACAAATGAAATTTCCAAATTTTAGTGAAAATTGAAAAACCGGAAGTGGTACATCGGAAACCGGAAGTGGGACCGTATGTCCGTATCTCAAAAACGGCTCTAACGATTTTCTTCAAACTTGCTATATAAACACTGTATTAGATGTCCTTTCGAAAGATATAGTTGGTTAGTTCAGGAAAATTGATAGGCGTCCTGTATAAATAGCTCAATTTCAGGTCTCCCAAGGACGTTCCTTTAAAAACAGCTGTACGGATTTTTTTCAAACTCGCCATTTTCACGTTTAAGTATGCTTTTGTATGCAATTATTGTTTTCCTGTCAATAATTGAGTTTAACCGGAAGTGGTACATCGGAAACCGGAAGTGGGGCCGTATGTCCGTATCTCAAAAACGGCTTTAACGATTTTCTTCAAACTTGCTATATAAACACTCTATTAGATGTCCTTTCGAATGATATAGGTACTGGGTAATGGAAGTCGTGTGGCTGTTACACACCAGATTTTTTTGCTGAGCTATTGAAAATTTACTTTTCCACATGGGGTGAGCGATGCTCATACACATACACATAATTTTTTTCTAGTTTATAGCTACCATTATCAATAGCTTTTATTAATTTCGCAGTCATTCGTAAAGAATAGCTCTCATTATATACATTTATACGAAATTCTGTCATATGCTTTCATATTGAAAATTATGAAAAAAAATGGGATGACAGCGCCACTTGTTGAGCGATTACTTCTAAATGTAATTAGTACCGGTTTAGTTCAAAGTACAACTAAATATGAAGCTTTGTAAAATTTTGTTCATTGGTTCGTGAGTCACAGTGTTCACAAAATTTGTGATACACAAAAATGGACAGACATCTTCTAAAACTGGTCAAATCGCGTTCAAGACACCTCAAAACGTGTAAATCCCTCAAAAATCGTAGGTCAAAAATTTACACGGATCCAATGCTTTCTTTTTACATGTATAGAAGAAAGCAATAAATTTTCTGTGAAGTTTTATTTATATAAAAGTAAAAAATATAGAGAAATTTAGAGGGTGAGTCTCCCCTGAAAATATTCAGAGGGAGCATGTGCCCTAATGCGCCCCTTTCTGTGTAATCGGCTCCTGAAAAGATGAAGAAACAATTACAGATGGGTAAGAAAAAAATTTCTAATTGACACTTTCGAATTTAAACGGTTTGTCGAATATCCAGAGAAATACGCACACTATATTTCCGTTTATTGGTTCAAAATAAATATATTGTAATTCTTTGTTGAGAAATTTGAAATTTAACTAATTTGTACGATTGTTTTTTTTCTTTTTTTCCTCCGGTACTATATAAAAAATAGACACAAATATTTTCCAAACATTGTTTCATCTTAAAAAAATTTGGAATGACTCCACTCGACTTTCCGAACATTGAGTAATTAACAGTTTTGTAGATAAAGTAAAGAAGGAGGAGTTGTTAAATAAACAAAAGAGAGAAAATCATAATAGAGTGTTTGAGTATTTTTTTCCATATAGTACACGGTGTTTTATTTAACGCTACTGAACTTTGAGTCCATAGATCATAATGATAAAGAATTTTTCGTTGTGTCCCTGTATAAACCTATAAATGCTAGATTCACCAAAATGCTTATAGTTAGTGCAACAGTCATTTATAATATTCATATACATTTTCAGCTCAATTGAATAAGGCAGTTTAGACGCTATCGCACTTTTAAAAATTTCGTCCTTAAGGCCATAATGATAAAGAATTTTTCTTTGTGTCCCTGTAAAAAACTGTAAGTGCTAAATTCAATAAAATCTATACAGTTGGTGCAACTGTGACTTATAATATGTGTACAATTTTTTTGCTCAGATTAATAAGGCGTTTAGACGCTATCGCACCTTTAAAATTTTGGCCCCATAGGCCGTAACTATAAAGAATTTTTCTTTGTGTCCCTATAAAAAAAACTATAAGTGCCAGATTCACCAAAATCAATAGGGTTCGTGCTATGGTGACTTACAACATGCGTGCCAACTTTCAGCTCATTCCAGCAAAGCGTTTAGACGCTAGCGTGTTCACTCACACACACATACATGCACACATCATCGTAAAAATAGTGTGAAAACGGACTCAGGGAACCTCAAAACGTATAGGAACATCAAAATCTCAAATTCAGATTTTTGACATGATTACAATACTTTCCTCACTATAGTGTTCGAAAAGTAAAAAAATAAATAGAATTACAAGTAAATAAAATAAAATATATAAATATATAAGATATTTTTAATTATGAAAGTCTTGTTTTAAATGGTATCGATAAAATAATTTAAGCAGTCTGGTTGAAATTTAAACCAAGCTTAATATAACGTAGATTAATTGATAGGTTCTATGTGTTTATTCATGTGAATATAGAATTTTTCTAAATTACTACACTACCTACCAATAAGTATTTGGACTTGGACAGTTTTGAATTTAAACGTTTTGCCAAGAATCTAGAAAAATTCTTTTGGAATCATCTTGAAAGTTTGAGAGTATAAAGAACATGTTGCACTTCATATATTTCAACAAAAGTTATATATTTCATATATATTTCAGTATATATATATGATATATTTCAGCAGAAGGGACCAGTAAAAAAATTAAACAAAAATCAAAATGTTTTGCATCACCCTGTAAAAAGTAATTCTTAAAATGCGTTTTGGCTGTAGCATGTTATTACAAGCATTCTTCTAATTATCTGTACAATTTTTTATGAGGCTACGACATATATTCATGGAGATATAAAGTTTTCTTTAAAAAACCGAGGGGGGGGGGGGGGGGAAAGCCACTTTTTAAATTATAAAGCGTAGGGTATTAGATCCAGTGCAGAACCATTTTTAGGAAACTTAGTATACAACATTAGACACAGAATATGGCAATCAGAAAGTAAAAATATTAAATATCTTATAAAATATGAGCATTTTCACAAAAAAAATAAAAATAAAAATAAAAAAATAACTACGTATGCACAAGCTTTGTAAAAATTTTCTTTACATAATTTAATAGCCAAAAGTATCGAGCTACTTATATGAAACCCCCAAACAAATATCGAGTAAATTAAAACAATTAAGAGTTATAGAATGAACAAAATTTCAATTTCTCTCAAAATAAAAGCTAAACTATAAGGGTTTTTACTCACATTTTTATTTTGATTCAGTCAATGCCCAATGGTTTTATAGTACTCGCTGATTGTAAATAAATATTGATAAAGCCCCTTATCATCTTTTTTTTTTTTTTTTTTTTTTTTTTTTGAGGGGAGCTGAAATTCTGTTCATTCTGCAGCTCATTACTGTTTTAATTTATATAATATTTTGAAGGGAGGGGGTAAATCATATAAGTAACTCAATACTTTTCGATATTAAATTATGTAAAACTATGCATAATTATATAAATTTTTTATAAAGCTTGCGCATGCGTGGTTAAAAATTATTTAGTAAAAAAGCTCCTATTTCGTTAGATAGTTAACATTTTTGCATTCTGATTACAGTATGCTGTGTCTAATGTAGTATGCCAAATTTCCTAAATATGGCTTTGCACTGAGTCTAATAGACTACGCTTTATAATTAAAAAAGTGGCCTCCCCCCCCACCCTCAGTTTTTTAAAGAAAACTTTATATCTCCATGAATATATGTCGTAGCCTCATAAAAAATTATGCAGATAACAAGAAGAATCCTTGTAATAACATGCTACAGCCAAAACATAAGCATTACTTTTTACAGGGTAATACAAAACATTTTGATTTTTCTTTAATTTTTTACTGGCTCTTTTTCCTTTTCAGGACAAAACTTTTGCTGAAATGTATGAGGTGTAACATGTTCTTTATACTCCTGAAGTTTCAAGAGGATTCTTAAAGAATCTTTCTAGATATTTAACAAAACTTCTAAATTCGAAAATGTCCGAATACTTATTGATAGGTAGTGTAGTAGCTTATTATAAAACTGACTGTTCTACAGATTAAAACTAAAAAAAAAAAAAAATAATAAAATAAATAAATAATATAAATACATTGAAATTGCTTAAAATCTTCGTTTCGGGCTCTCGCTGACTTCGGCAGAGACTTCTTCACCGCAACGTCTTAGTACTGGATAATTTAATTTATAGAAATGTCAATAATACAGGAAAAACTGCATTAGTCATGTTCTTTTTGATAATAAACAGTACGGAAAACGCATAATATTTTACATGGAGATATTTTGTATAATTAGACCAATTAAAAAAAAAAAAAAATGCTTTTCCTTTTCTTTTCCACTTGCATTTAAAATAGAATTGAGAAAAATTGTGCAAAAAACATTGAAACATCTTGGACCTCTTGTCGGAATTTGAAATTTGGCACTGAAGTAGCTCGAATGTTTCTCGCCAAAATGTTTACTTATGCATTTGCGATACCCATATCAACTCATCGCCGAAATGACAACAAAATTATAAATAATTATAAGATTAAAAAAAAAAAAAAACTTTTTTATATACCACGTTTTTAAATTTTCTGTTGAATCTTATAGCTGTAGTACATTAGCACTTTATCAATGTGTAGAAAATTTTAAAGTGATAATCATGTCAATTTTTGTGAGATGCATAATTTAACTTTTTGCATTTTTTCAATGTTCACGTTTAATTAAATGTATTTATTTTTATATCGAAAAAAATGAATTCGTGTTTTTTTTTTTTTTTTTTTTTTTGGCACCTATTAAATTATAACTAATATTTATTTTAATATTTTAATTAATTAAAAGAAAGCTTTGCAATGAAATATCTTTATAACTTGATGTCCACACAAAAAATGAACAGTTTTTTAGAGCTCTTTTAAAAAGTATAACATCTATGCAGTACCTTTTAAAAAAAATCATTAGTTTTTACTAAGAAAAATGTTCAACTTTCACCACCAAAGTAGTTAAATCTAGACCAATCAAAAATAGGAGTGGTCCACCCGGATGGGTTCCCGACAAACTCTTTGCTTTATTTGTAAGATTTAATATAATTAAGATGAAAATTATTGCTGCGCTCGTGCCTACTTCTATCGCCTGTACGGAAGAGTCAAGTTATTTGGGTCAGAAGCAATTGTTGCCTGTTTACATGATACTTAATTGATAATGCAGTTTGAATTTCATATTTAAAATAATCTGGTGCGGCAGTCACACGACTTTCTCTTACCCTGAAATTTAATACTGTAATGCAGACTGGAGGTTCAAAGGATATGTGTGCCGGGCCCGATTAAGCTTTGAAGCTAGGGGAAGCTCAGTATCATTTTGGGGCCCTCTTTCATTTCAGAAAATGTTGTTTTCCTGTTACATATTATAATATAAAATGCTATAGACCAAAAATTAGTGTGTGTTTATAGTTTTTTTTTTTTTTTTTTTTTTTTTTTTTTTTCTCATTCATATATCTGGGTGGTTTCTACACACAACATTAAAATCGTATAACTTATTAATTAAGAACATTCAGATTTTTGTGGTTAAATAATAAATTTTTGTAGAAATAGTGAGTATTTTATCTTGCTTTAGGCGAATTTTCTCAGAAAAATTCAATCTCAGTATGAAAATATAAAACAGAAAATTCAAGACCCTGTTTTTAGTCCTTTTGGGGCCCCCTCTTAAATTTTAGTGGGGAAGCTTGTGCTTCCCGAGCCTTTTGGGTAATCAGGCCCTGTACGTGTGTACCGTCCGCCTCAACACCCCGTTTGATTATTGTACCTACATTTATATAGAATACAAATCCGTTTTTAAATTTAAAGTTTCATTTAAAATTATTCAGACAACTTTCACATGCTCCATTCCTTGAAACCTATCAATTTTGATCAAACCTTTCATGTAACAAACTTATATTTATTAATTTAAAAATATAACATTTGAATTGACTGGAATTATATGTTTCTAAGTTACTCTGATAAGAGACAGAGACAAAGATCAAACATTAAAAACATGACTTTGGTATTCAGGAAACCTCAAAACGTGTAAATATACAAAAAAACAAGCTATTAATATTTAGCTTCAAAAAATACTTTATTTATCTGTATGGGTATGAGAATTAATTTCTGTGCCTGAGCATTTTTCCTGGACATGGTAAAATATTAGAGTAAAGTACATCCACTAATTACATTCAATAAAAAAAAAATATATGTTTTCGTTTAAGTATTGGCAGTCCTGTATATCTTCTAACAATCATGTACACACTACAGGTGCACATAAATATAATCTTATATTAATAACACACAGCACAACATGAAATACACTTATCCCTTCTGCACTCCCACTATATTCTGGTTCTTTTGTGTACTCCTTAAACGAACGATGAATGATTTTCATATTTATATCATATTCTATATGAAACCTGCTTTTACGCATCTATAAATACAGGGTGTTTAGTCCCGGACCCATTTTGATGTTTAATAACTCATAAAATAATGAAGATATAAACAAACTTATGGCATTTATTGATGGAATAACTCATATATTTTCTTTTCAGGTTTGAATATCTTTACTTTTGTAAATATCGTCTGCGCATGTGGTTAATTTCAGATAATTTCATTTTCCAGTCTAAATATCTGTACTTTTCTAAATATCGTCTGCTTATTAATTGCATTTTCTCTCTTTTGTTTTTGGCAACTATTGCAATGTTATGTTTACTTTTGATGTGTTTGTTCTATGTAGTACTTAATACTTTTGTATGTGATGTTTTATTCGAGCAGATATTAAGGAGAATGCATACACCACAAGAGAAAGCACAGATTTTATGGTGGTACATAGAAACGAAATCGATAGTGCAAGCACAGAGAAATTGCAGAAGAATTTACCAGAAAGATCCTTCAGCCACATGGCCACATGTCTTTTTGCAACAAGATGGTGCACCACCTCATTGGGGTACCATCGTTCGTAGTTCTTTGAATGACCATTTTCCAGGAAGATGGATTGGGCCGGGCGAGGAGGTCCAATTCCTTGGCCACCCAGATCACATGATATAACGCCGATGGACTTTTTCCTTTGGGGATTTGTAAAGGACAATGTTTACAGGAGGAGAGTGTCGAACATTGATGACCTAAAAGTCAGAATTACAACCGCAATAGCCTCTGTGGATGCCGACATGCTTGCCGCTACCTGGCGTGAAATTGACTATCGACTTGATATTCTCCGTGCGACGAAGGGGGCACACGTGGAAGTTCATTGACAGGGGTCATGAAACTTTTTGAGTCTAACCATTTATGTTATTAATTTTAATCTATCTTTATTATTTTATGAGTTATTAAACATCAAAATGGGTCGGGGACTTTATAAACACCCTGTATAATCATTTCATTTGATTGAGTGCAGACTACAGATGTTAAACTTTACTTACTTGCAATTTCCCCCATAGACATAATGTATTTAAATTTTCTTGGGTATCTCTGTACACGAATCATTTGTTTGATCTCAACGAAAAGTTTAGTGTAGCATTCCTATATGTTACAAATTTAGGATACCCAGTGTGAATTTCCTGCTATTATTTGTTCCTGAGGTATGCTGATAAGAGGGACACACACGGACCAACATCTAAAAACATGTTTTTGGGATTCAGAGGACTTCAAAACGTGTTAATTAAAGAAAAAGTCAATTTCGAAAATTTGACTCAAAAACAACACTTTCTCTACTATATATCTGTACTGATAAGTATAAAGGATTTAAGTCCATATTCTTGATTTTTCAGGAGATAAAAAATAAGTTAAAGTAACTAAAAACTAATCAGAAGAATCGATTAGGAAAAAGGGATTATGTTGATTTATACCCTCTATACCATTCAACGATTGTCAACTTTAATTTAATAAAGGGACAAAATTGAATTAAATATTTTATACCAAAGATTAGAGCTAAACTTCTGACTTGAATCTTTTTTTACCAATGGATTTTCTCAAAGCCTAAATGATGTGGATTTAAATCCTTTATACCAATTGATAGAGAAATTTTCTCTGAGTCTGACTATGTACTTAACTCAAAATCGACATTTTTGGACTTAAATCCTTTATACTTATCAGTACGGATATATGTGTAAAAGAAAGTAAAAATTACTTCAGAAATAATAATAATTTAAGTTATTCGTTTGACGTCTCAGTGCTATATTCTAGGAATGATTTGAGAAGAAATTTTATCGGTATATCAGCATGCAAAGTAAACTTGTGGATCTGCAGATAAGGAGCCTCAATATCCTATTTGCATTACGGCCCACCAGCGGCCGAGCGGTTCTGCGCTCAAAGCTGGTAGATGGGAGGTGCCGGGTTCGATCCCAGGTCGCGCTCATCGACCTAGCCGTTCGGAGTTTTCCGTGGTTTCCTCCGAAACTTGGGTAAATACGGGCTAGGATCCCTTAGAAAGACCCCCACGGAGGGCATTCCCCCTCTAGGCCTAGGACACATCAGGAGTCAATCGGCCTTAAATCCTACAACCAACCTATTTGCATTACACGTTATTCAACGGATCATCTTTATTTATTCCTTATCTATATTAATAAAATCAGACTTTTGTCTGCAAATTTGTCAGAATCAAAAAATTTTGCGATATCTTCACGTTTCACACACAATGAAAGCCGAAAATGACTTCAGAAAATTTTGCCTGTGTGTGTGTGTCATGGTGTCCGTATGTCTGTAACACTATTTTTATCCGGGCATTACTTGATAACGGCTGCACGGAATTCAACGGCGCTTGGCAGAAACTTAGATTTTTACCCAACTTAGAATTATAATCTATCAACTTTTCAGAAATTACCCTACGTTTCCCCCTCGGGGGGGGGGCAAAAGACAAAAACACGTTTGTCTGGGTATCACTTAAAAATGTCTGGAAGGAATTGAACGGCGCTTGGCAGAAACTTAGATTTTTACCCAACTTAAAATTATATTTATCAACCTTTTCGAAATTCCCCCACGTTCCCCTTGGGGGGGGGGAGGGGGCAAAAGACAAAAACACGTTTGTCCGGGCATCACTTGAGAACTACTGGACGGAATTCAACGGCTCTTGACAGAAACTTAGATCTTTACCCAACTTAAAATTATATCTATCAACTTTTCAGAAATTCCCCCACGTACCCCCTGGGGGTGGGGCAAAAACAAAAGTACGTTTGTCCGGGTATCACTTGAGAACGGCTGGACGGAATTCAACGACGTTTCATAGGAATTTAGGTCTTTACCCAACTTAAAATTATATGTATCAACTTTTCAGAAATTACTCCCCTTTCCCCCCTGCGCGGGGGCAAAAGATAAAAACACGTTTGTAAGCATAACTTGGCTCCTAATTAGTTCACAGTAAAGAACTTGCACATGGGGAGACTAGACATGAGTACAAATAAAACATTATTTAGGAATTTTCGATTTTTAAGGAAAAGGAGGGGGGAAATCAATTTTTGGCGGCAAATATCGAAAATTCCTGATTTTTGAGTAGAACTCTACCAAAAATGGAGCAAAGTTATTGAAAAAGGCTATGCGACTTCCTTAGAATATTTCGAAAAACACATTTTTTTTTTCTTTTTTTTTTGTGGTTTGCGTTATTTTTATTTTATTTTTATTTTTTTGGGGGGGGGGGGGTACGAGGGGACAAAATTGAGACACCCCTTTTAGTGCTAAATTTGTCCTGAGAAATCTATAGGAACTGCTGTCATAATTTTTGATGTTTAAATTGTTTATGTGTATCTGACACCTACAGTAACGGGATTTATCAAAATTACCCCCGTTCCCCTCCAAGGTGGGACAAAAGGCAAATACACCTTTGTAAGCATAATTCTACTCCAAATTACTTTACAGTGAAGAAATTGCACAAGAGGAGACTAAACATTTGTACAAATAAGACATTATCTGCGATGTAGGGAATTTCGAATTTTAAGGGAAGGGATAGGGAAATTCCATTTTTGGCGGGAAATTTTGCAAATTCTGGATTTTTGAGTTAAACTCTGCCAAAAATGGAACAAAGATGTTAAAAACAGCCATGCGACTTCTTTAGGATATTTCTAAAACACGTTTTTGATTTTTTTTGTGATCTGCCTTTTTTTTTTGGGGGGGGGGAGGTATGTGTTTCAAGGGCAAATTCGAGATACCCTTTTTAGCGCTAAATTTGTCCTTTGAAATTTATGAGAGCTGCGGTCACGAAGTTTGGTGCTTGGATTGTTTATATGTATCCGACACCTAAATAAACGGGATATATCGAAATACCCCCGCTTCCTCCCTGGAGGGCAGGAAGCAAAAAAACGTTTGTAAGCATAACTCGGCCCCAAATTACTTCACGGTGAAGAAATTGCACATGGTGAGATTAGACTTGAGTATGAATAAAACATTATGTACGATTTTGGAATTCTTGATTCTTAAAGGAAAGAGGGGAAAAATCGTTTTTCGGGGGGAAATTTCAGAAATTCCGGATTTTTTAGTAGAGCTCTATTAAAGATGTTACAAAGGTATTGAAAATTGAAAACAGCCATGTGTCTTCTTTAGGATATTTCCAAAAAACACATTTTAGTTTTTTTTTTTTTTTTTTTTTTTTTTTTTTTGGGGGGGGGGGGGGGGAGCGGTTACGAAGTAGCAAATTCAAGAACTCCCCCCCCCCCCTCTTTTAGCGCTAATTTGTCTTGGGGAATCTATGAGATCTGTGGTCACGAAATTCGGTGCGTAAATTTTTTATATGTATCCGACACTTATTGCAACAGCATTTTATGAAATTCTTGCTCCCCCCTTATCCCCTTGAGGTCGAGGAGGCTATAAACACGTGTAAAAACACGTTGTCACGTTTGAGTTCGCCTTAAATTATCTTAGAAGTTCGGTGTGTGGATGTTGATTAAGTGTACGCATTATGTACTTTGGTGAGATTTCGCAAACCTTCGAACTTAGCCATTGGGGAAGGAGAAGTAAGAATCGGATAAGTTGCTGACGAAGGCAGTGGGAACATGGAATCCTCACAATGTGAGCGAGAAAAATCTCTACCGAACACAGCGGGAACTTTATTTCAGATTAATTAATAATGATATGGGATTTTGACAACTCATTTAAGTATTGTGTCCAGCGAAGCGGGTAAAACCTGCTAATTATATAATATGTATATTGACTCGGTTGATTCGGTACTTAAACAGATATGTTTCTCAGGCTCTACCACCCCCCCCCCCTCAACCCCCCGCTGTATCAATTTACGTATATATATATATATATATATATATATATAACTCATAAATATTTGTACCAAATTTCATGCAAAATGATTGCATAACATATCGGGATTATCTTGTGCAACACTGTAAACTAATTACCAATTTCATGCCCTTAATTTTCCTCCGCAAAACATGATTTTAAACATTCTAATAACATTTCGTCATATTTAATGGGAGTGTAACCATGTTAAAATACACTTTTAAGAAATACCGTCTATAGACCGTAATAGTATGAAATTTTTTTGCGTGTCTCTGAAAAAGAGCCACAGCTTTATATACACCAGTAAAAAGAATACAGCTAACTAATTATAACTCATTAATATTTCAACCTTATTTGGCATCATTTGGATGCTTAAGAATATCCTCGGGATTCTTTTGTGTGGTCCTGTAAAAAAATTGTTTAGTCCATAAATAACTTTTTTTTTTTCTTTTTTTTAAGAGAGAGAGAGAGAGAAAACATGCTTTTTAGCATCTTTATAATGTATGTTAATTCCACTATGATGAATGAAGAATAAACTCGTTAAAATGCGTTGAAATAAAAATTTGTCCGTGGGCTCTAATGTCATGAAATTCTTTTGTGTGTCTCTGTAAACGAACCATAAGCATTGTATACACCAATAAAAACTATTCATTTTTTTTTTTTATGTTTTTCATGAATAATCGTTGGCAGCCGAGCGGTTCTGCGTTAGAATTTGGTAGATGGGAAGTGCCGGGTTCGATTCCATGTCGCGCTCATCGCCTAGTCGTTCGGAGTTTTCGTGGTTTTCTCCGAAACTCGCGTAAACACGGTCTAGAACCCCTTTGAAAGATCCCCCGGAGGGCATTCCAGCCATAGGCTTAACACCCTAGCGTAATCAATCGGCCTTAAACCCTACAACCAACCAACTAACCATGAATAATTGTTCGAAATTTGACATAATTTGTATGATTACGTGACATTGTCGTAACACCTTTGTAAAGTCCTGTACCTTAATTATGAAGCAGACGTATTTTCTACGGAAAATATGAGTTTATGCATCTCAGTAATATATACTAATTTCATTTTGTTCAAAGCAGAATAACGATGTTAAAATGCGTTCAAATGAAATACCGTAGACCTTAATGATAAGAAAAACATCGGCAATTGCCGTGTCGCTGTATGCAACCTATAAACAATATAGAAATAAAAATATATATACAGCTATTTCTATACAGAGCCTGAACGTGCATAGGAATTTTCAGGTGAATTGGCGGATTTTTGCGGTTGCTATTGCAATACAAACAAATTCTGTCCATAAGTTGTAATGATAAGAAAAACTTTGGTTTGTCCCTGTACATGAATTACAAATAGGATACACACTCAAAACTATATAGCTAATTTTTCGTGTAGCTCATGAATATGTGTACCAATTTTCAAGTTAATAGTGTGATTTTTGCGGCCGCTATCGCGAAATAGACACACAGACTAACCATAGCCTCCTAAACTAGATGCCTGTCGCGTTGCTCGTAAACTTGGCAACAGTTCAAGCGGTAGACAGCGCCACCTGGTACAGATTGAGCGACTTTTTTATTCAACAGCCACCAATGTTTTTAAAAAGTGATATAGGGTATATATAATCGA
Organism: Salticus scenicus; assembly: GCA_963930645.1. NCBI lineage: Eukaryota > Metazoa > Arthropoda > Arachnida > Araneae > Salticidae > Salticus > Salticus scenicus. The sequence goes on along the minus strand of OZ005659.1, from coordinate 221,440,023 downwards.
CGTTTCTTCGATTCTATTCGCCTTTTATGTATATCAAATCTCACTTTTAAAAATTATTGGTGGCTGTTGAATAAAAAAGTCGCGCAATCTATACCAGGTGGCGCTGTCTACCGCTTGAACTGTTGCCAAGTTTACGAGCAACGTGACAGGTAAATCTAGTTTAGGAGGCTATGGACTAACAGAACCCAAAATTTTTTTCGTCTCCACATTGAGGCCTCCACCGACGTTTCGGCAATTAAGTTAACTGTAGTCCACTTAACATAGCTGCTGCAATGAATGCCACATGGGAGGAGGCATGTTGAATCTGCCAAAATATTATCTAGCGCTGGTGGCTCATGCAGTCGCGATTTTTATTTCCTGATTTTCCTTTTCCAAGAGAGAGCCCCAACACAGTAGGCAGTTGATGATGGTCTGGGATTTACCCCTCTAGGGGTCGTCAGAAGAAATGTTATCACAAATTTAATCCTACGCGGAGGAAATGGCTTCCCCACTTCGGTACTCTATTGATTTTTACGGAACATGGCTTGAATTATTTGGTTTCCGCATTTAACACAAAAAATGAAATATAAAGACTGTGACAACACATTTATAAACAATGTAGTTCATCTAAATTGCCAGAAAGAGAAATTTCAGTACAAGAGGAAAAAACTGATAACAAACAAACAATTTAAAAAAATATTTTCTTATATTAAGAATTCTTTGTCTATATGCTTACATTTCATAGTATTGATTATTTATTGCTGTTAAGATTTTTTAAAAATATAATGATATATGAATGAAAGTTTTACCATCGATCACCAACTATGGATAATGAATATCTCGTGATCAATTGGCAGACGCAGGTAGGCATCCCGTACCAGAATTTCAATCAGCATCAGTGGCGCACCCAGAATTTCTGTCTGGAGGGGGCTGAAGAGTAATTGGGTCCTACAGTATAGTAATAGGTTTATGTCCATATACGCAGCAACGGCGGCTCATCAACCGAAAATAGATGAAGAGCTGAGAAATAACATTTAAGTAGTTTTAATGCATAATTTTAATTAAAAATACTCATTTTATTTAAATGTAAATTTATACTCTATAAATGAATACAGTGTAAAATATTAGGTGAAATGGCTCTTCACCTATTTTCGGTCCATGAGCCGCCACTGGTACGCAGACATATGCATAGTAAAGAATCTGTTTTAAATGTTTCTTTTGAAATGAATGAATGAATGAATGAAACTGAATTTAAGTTGAATAGCACAATTGTGGAATTTATCTCCGTATATAATGTGCAAGTAATTCGGTCAGTTGGGGTTGAAATTGAACTTTCGAACATAAAGTTGTAGATTCAACTATGATCAAAAACTGTCTACGATCAAAATCTTCTAGGTCCATCTACGATCAAAAGAATATGACAAGCTGGTGAACATAAAATTTACTCGAAATGAAATGCCCCCACCCAAATATTTCCATTGAAAATAAAATTTGATCAATTTTAATACCCTTTTGTGATGCTTTATTTGTATATGCAGTAACACTTAAGTAATTAAGAAATCTTAATAATTATAGCCAAATAAAAGCTGCAGTTGTTATAAGTATGAATTAGAACAGAATTTCAGTGTAAATTTTTACATGGCTATTTTTATTTAATTATCTGGAGTGTGGGGCGATGCTCTTTCAAAGTTCGATTAACAGAAACAAATCGGACGTGTAGTCTTCGTGGGGGTAAGCCAACGCAGCAAGCAGGGGGCAGAACCTCTTAATATCCTAAAACATATATTACTTAGAATAGTTTGTTCAGTTGGTAAATATTTCAAGCGTTACCTTTCTGAGTAATATCATTACAGGATATTGTATTCCAATAATATCTGTATATATATATAAATTACGTGTCACGATGTTTGTCCGGGGTAAACTCCTAAACTAAGGAACCGATTTTAATGAAACTTTGCACACTGTGTGCAGTTTGGTCCAACTTGAGAGATAGGATAGTTTTTATCTCAATTTATTGTCACAATATTGTTTTATTGCAATTATTTGTTAATTATAGACCTTTATTAAAGTTGCTCCAAAATATCTGTGGGTTCCATTAATTTAATTGTTGCCAAAAAAAAAAAAAAAAAAAAAAATACGAGTTCATTTTCTTTCGACATAAAAATAAATACATTTAATCAAACGTGAACGTTAAAAAATTATAAAAAGTTAAATTATGCATCTCACGAAAATTGACGTCATAATCAATTTAAAGATTTTATACACATTGATAAAGTGCTAATGTAGTTCTATCATAGATATAGTAATATATATAGATCTCTCATCCCCATGTTATCGTACAAAGATTTTTGATGCCTAAAAAATAAAAATAAATAAAAGCTTTGGAAACAGCCATTAAGTGGTATTGAAAAAAAAAAAAAAGAAAAGAAAAAAAGAAAAGAAAGAAAGAAATATGAATTTGAAACTGTATCTGGAGTCTTCCATTCCCCTTTAGCAAATAAATTATTCATAAATTTTATTTGCTAAAATATTAGTATGTATTCCCGTGTGTATTCACTCGGGGAAAGACGGCCATATTTTGGTAAAAACGTCGTCTTTTCCCAAATGAAAAGGAATAACTTTTTTCTCCCCAATGATCACTCTATTCTATATATGCTATACTATATCTATGAGTTCTATACGCAAGCGAAGTGTGACTCACTGACCGTCTGTGCAGCCAAGAAAAAGATTTCCTATGTTAATTGCCCACTGGATTTTTTGTAAGAAATTATTAAAAATCGAGGAAATTTATTTCCCGATTTTAATCCTTATATTTGGGTATAGATATGTATTAGTTATCGCGGGTGTTAGATTGAATTATTTTGCTGTCAAATTGACAAAATTTTAATTTTAAATTTCAAAACTCTGTCGCCCTTGGCTTTTATTATTATTATTATTATTATTTGGCGATCAAAAGCGTAACACGAAAATATACATGCCAGATGTATACATTTTACGAAATGTAATATGTATTATTCATTGTACGTATGTATGACATGTAATATGTATTGTACGAAATATTGTTTCATATTATTCATTACTCTTTTAATATAAGTTGTTAAAATAACCATGATTTTTGAAAGGAATTAAATATTTTCGCCAGATAATTTGGCGATATTCTTTTTTTTTCGCCAAGGATGACAGAAATGAAATCTATTCCGCTGCAAAATATTAGTATCTTACATCAGATATTTTATTTAGACATTTGAAAACAAATTTGACTTCAAACTATGATAGAATATTTATCATTTTCCTTTTAATTAGTATATTATATAGTATATTAAAATTTAAAAGCATGGTATCTAAAAAGTTTTTTTTTTTTTTTTTTTTTTTTATCTTATAATTATTCTTATCTTAATCCTCAATGTTTCCCATCTTTATTAACTTGAATTTACTATTAAAATTTTAACATACTCAAAAACTTCTCATCACTTCGTTAAAATACACTAAACTTTTCCAAAATCTTTTTCTATTTAAAATGATACATGTATTTACTTTAAATGTCCAATATTTCATAAGATTTCCAATTTTAAAGTTTTAAAATATTTATCAAATTTACTTATTTTTCTGGTTTAGCCTTATTGTTTTCCTTTTTATAACTACAGCTGTTGCCCTCTTTAAAGTATTTAAAATGATGAGGTCATTTTATAGTAAAATTATCCATTATAGCATATATTATATTTCACTCCTCCATAAAAATTGATTTTAAAATCGTCTGTTTCTTTTATACTTTTATTTTAATAGAATTTTAATAGAATTTAATTTATATATTAGTCATTTTAGCAATTTTATCCAAAGTAGCATTAGAAATAATATATATCACTTCTCCATTAAAATTTATAGGACCCTACAATAAAATTAATTTGTGCTTAATATCAACACTACGAAAATTTTTATCAATCGCTTCCAAATTTTGACCTAAGTTTCAAATCTCAACCCTGTGGGTTTTTACATCGGCTACAACGTTTTCGTCTTTGTTCGTAAATAATAATTTGACTGTACTAAATAGTTTACAGCCGTATAATTCAACGTATAACTTAGTCACAGCAACGCGTGGCCGGGTCTGCTAGTAATATATATTTATGAAATTTGAATTTTTATAACAGGCAAAAATTTTATTATCCAAGAACGGAGCTTAGATCTCAGTGACATCAGAAGCAAAAATGAAAATTGTGCTTGGACCCTACTGTATTTTCTACATACTGTTACAAAAAAAAAAAAAAAAAAAAAAAAAAAAAAAATAATAATAATAATAATAATTAACCCCATCCTCCCAAGCATCTGTAAAATATCTCAAAATATTATTATCAGGGTATTTTCCTATTTTGAACAGTAAACTACGCTTTGTGGCATTTCTCTAAATCGGTATATTTTTAGAAAAATATTTTACTCATTTGTGATCAGATCAATTAAATTTTATCTTCAGCAATTGATGCGAAATTTCACTAGCATGTATTTGTACTAGATGCATTTAAAGGGTTTAACACGAATATGCAAAGTCCATTTTTAATTTAAAATTTAGTTTTAGAGGAACGACTATAAGAGCAAAGCTAATTTTTATTTCATATCAAACGAGAATTTTCATTTGCCGATGTGAATGTGTTAATTTTGCCCAGGGACAAAACACACTTCCACAAAGATGCTATAAATACTCATAAATTAAGATACAATAACTGCATGAGCTTGGTATCCCCTTTTCCTGAAAAATACATCCCAGCTTATTTCCACGTCTGATTGCTTCTTCTGTCTGACTTTTTAGATACTTACTCGATTTCGTGATAACAGTATATTCTCTAGTTTAGGACCTTAGAAGCCCATCCCTAAAAATTGCAACTTCTTTCAACTAAAAATCAAAGAACTAGTTCATTGTTTTTGTTTTTGACAGTAAGGATTTCAAAAATTCCTAATATTTAATGTATAATTTATAAACTATTTCTGCTTACAATATCTGTGTTTGAGTAGTATTTTTTTTTTCATGCACATCTGAAATTTTTTACTATGTCAGCTCGTTCTGGAGGGGGCTTCAGCCCCCTAAGCCCCCTCCGTGGGTGCGCCACTGATCAGCATGCATTAAAATTTGCAAAGAGGGTCTTTTAAACTCAAATGACAATTATATATTGTTTACTAAGTGACCTTGAATGCAAGGCATGCAGCTACAGAATCGGGAAATGCATAATAATAAGCCGACAATAAGACCTAAGATTTATGAATCGATAAACATGCAAATAATTTCATTGCCAACCCGAAACATTTCTCTTACGAGATTGTGGCGTGATGAAGATATATTGCAAATCATCGTTGCCCAATTAGTGTTGCTGTATATTGAAATAAATGGCGCTAAATGTTTCAGACATAAATAATTTAAAATTGGGGAAAGGAAAAGATTTAAAATTGGTGTTAACCGATGCGAACCAAAATAATTATTAAACACTTAACCCCCTTCTCTCTAACAAAGAAAGTTTTAAATTTATTGTTCTTTGAAAAACGGCTTGAGAGAAGTCGTTGTTTGTATGGCAGATTTTTGCTGCATTTTGTTTGAGAAGGAAGTTGCAGAGGATATATGGCAAGATGTCAATGTCAATGCGAATGCTCTGGAGTACCTGCGTAAGGAACACCTCTATCGAAAAGTGAATGAAAATGGAAAAATAAACTTTTAAACGCGTGATGTGACTCCAGTCTACATTCCGAATATAGTTTAAACAAATATGAGAATGAATATTTCAGAAAACAAATAAAAATGAAAAATATAAGAGAATGGTTGAGCATTTTATCCCAAGTTTGTATATTTGTACAAAGGACCGTAATGTATCCGAATTTTTTTTAGCCTCACTGTACAAAAACTATAAATGGTAAACACACAATTTCTACGGATGATCATGCTGTAGCAAAATTCTAAAACATATATCAATTTCAGTATTTTTAAAATAATTTAATGAATTGTAGATAATTAGTTCTAATAGGTTGTCTCATGTCTAAATACACTTAAGTTTCCCTGCTAAAGAATTTTAAGTAATACGAACATTATTTCCCATAACAACGTTAGAAAACGTTATATTATTCATACGTTAGCAAAACAGTGTAATATATGCTATTTTTTTTTCTATTATAAAGAATTTACCATAGCCAAAAAAACTCCAAATAATAAAGTAAAAGAACTATAACTATACCCTCATGAAACTGTGTGTAGTTCTTCTGATAATGACATAAACTTCAAATAACTTAAATCTATAAGTTGTAATGCATATGAATTTTCTTTGTGTCTTTGTATAAGAACAGCATTAAAATTAATATGCCCTGGCCGCCAGGAAACATACTCTATATATTTTTTCTACACACATATATAGAGGAGATTTTTACTTTCTTCTATATTCAATAGAAGAAAGTATTGGATTCGTAAAAATTTCGACCTCGGGTTTTTGATGGATTTACACGTTTTGAGAGCTGTAGAACACGATTTGACCATTTTTAGAAAATGTCTGTCAATCTGTCTGTCTGTGTGTGCGTGTGTAAAATTTTGTGGCAACTGTATCTCAGGAACTACTGCACAGAATTTCATACAAGTTGGTATGTAGTTGCACCTTGACATAAATTAGTGCCTATCAACTTTTGGTAAAAATTGTCTTACAGGTTGCGTTGCCATCCCGCTTTTTCTAAATTTTTAACATGGTGATATAGGACGAAATTTTGTATAAATGTACATAAAGAGAATTATTTTTTAGTAATCATTATGAAATTTACAAGAATTATTTATAATAGAGATAGTCAACAGGGAAAAATTTTTTGTATGTGTAGGAGCCTCGCCACCCCCTCTGGGGGGATGTCCCCCCTCGAGGGGAGTAAATTTCAAGATGGATATCTTTCGAAAGGTCTCGTCAGTGCCTTTAAAACGAATGGTTGAACTATAAATCTGCGATAATTTAAAACAAAGTTATCGATTTTTTTTACTTTTAACAAAAAAAAAAAGAAAAAAAAATCGTATTTTTTTTTTCTTTAATCGAAATTTAACCAAACTTGGTATTTAGTTGGCCCCTGACATAAACTGGTGCTGATTAGATTTGGGAATCAATCGCTCAACAGGTGGCGCTGTGATCGTATTTTTTCTAAATTTTTAACATGGCAGTATAGGACAAAATTCCGTATAAATGCACATAATGAGAGTTATTCTTAACCTGTGATTGTAAAATTAATATGAATTATTGATAATAGTAGTAGTTAATTAGTAAAAAAATTTTGTGCATGTGGGGTCATCGCTTCCCCCCCTACCGGGGGGGGGGGTAAATTTTCAAGATGGGTATCTTTCGAAAGGTTCCGTCAATACCTTTAAAATGAATGGTTGAACTATAAATATGTGATAATTTTAAACAAAGTTATCGATTTTTTTTTCTTTTAACAAAAAAAAAAAAAAAAAAAAAAAAAAAAAAACAACAACAAAAAAACCTTGGAAAAAATCGTTTTTTTTTATTATTATTTATTGTTATTGAGCGAATTTGTATAGGAAAATATAGAAGAAAGTCTTGTGGTGGCCACAACATACTAGTTTTTTATTATTTATTAAAATTACATATTATTTATTAAATGTGATATATATTTTTTTTTCTATACAAATATATGGAGGGCATTTTTTATATTATTTATTAAAATTACATATTATTTATTAAAATATATTATTTATCAAAATCATTTTTCATGATTAATTCAGACGATTTTCATAACAGAGAAGTATAATAATAAATGACAAAGAAAATCAATTTGAAGCTATTGCAAAAGATATCTTAATATATAAATACATATATTTTAAAAAATAGATATTTTATTTTAAATTATCACAGATCAATGGTTCAACCATTCGTTTTAACAGTATTGACGAGTTACTTTTGAAATATACCCATACTGAAAATTTGTCCCCCTCGAGGGATGCTCCTATATATACAAGAAAGTTTTTCTACTTGGCTATCACTATTATAAAAAATCTGGAGTGACTCCACTGGACTTTCCGAACATTGAGTAATTAACAGTTTTGTAGATAAAGTAAAGAAAGAGGAGTTCTTAAACAAACAAAAGATAGAAAACTATAATAGAGTGTTTGAGTATTTTTATCCATAAATTACACGATGTTTTATTTAACGCTACTGAACTTTCAGCCCATAGATCATAACGATACAGAATTTTTCGTTGTGTCCCTGTAAAAACCTATAAATGCTAGATTCACCAAAATGCTTATAGTTAGTGCAACAGTGATTTATAATATTCATATAAATTTTCAGCTCAATTGAATAAGGCGTTTAGATGCTATCGCACTTTTAAATATTTGGAGCCATAGGCCATAATGATAAAGAATTTTCTTTGTGTCCCTGTAAACAAAACTGTAAGTGCTAAATTCTCCAATATCTATACAGTTCGTGCAACTGTGACCTATAACATGCGTACAATTTTTTTGCTCAAATTAGTAAAGCGTTTAGACGCTATCGCACTTTTAAGATTTTGGCACCATAGGCCATAATGATAAAGAAAATTTCCTGGTGTCCCTGTAAAAAAACTATAAGTGCTAGATTTACCAAAATCAATAGGGTTCGTACAATGGTAAATACAATATACGTACTAACTTTCAGCTTATTCAAACAAAGCGTTTAGACGCTACCGTGTTCACTCACAGACATACATACACACATACACACACACACACACATACATATATCATCGTAAAAATAGTGAATACGGACTCGGGGGACCTCGAAACGTATAGAAACATGAAAATCTCAAATTCGGATCTTTGACATGATTACAATACTTTCCTCACTATATATAGGGTTCGGAAAGTAAAAATTATATTTAAATGCATATGTTTCTATTAAATTTTATCATAATTTCATAAAAATAATTCTCATTGTGCACATTTATATGAAAATTTATCCTATCCTAACAGCACAATTATGCATAGTATATCCTGTGAATGTCCCTAGGACGTTCTTTCATCCATAGGATATCCTAAATACGCCATGGAGAAGATGTGCTGTTAGGGATTGCCATGTTAAAATTATCGGGGAAAAAAAAAAAAAAATGGGATGCCAGAGACAAATATTGAACTGGATCGTGAGGTACGGCATCCACAGAATTTGTGAAACACACAGAGAGAAACAGACATTTTCTAAAAATGGTCAAATCGTATTCATGACAACTCAAAACGTGTAAATCCATCGAAAACCAGAAGTCGAATTTTCAAGAATCCAATACTTTCTTATATATGTAGATGAAAGTAACTTAAAATTAAAATTTTTAGAGTTCGTGCGATTTTTTTTTTTTTTTTTTTTTTCGATTTGTAACAGGAAGAATAAAACGTTTAGATGCTATCGTGTTCACTGACTGGACCGTGGCTGGAATGATTTTACTAGACATCGGTACTTACATTAATAAAATCAAACGATGGAAAAACCTCACACCAGCACCTCTCAAAACAAATAAATAAAAATAAAAATACAATTTTTTAAATGTTTAATTTTCGAAAATATTCATCTTTCCTACACGATTTAGCAGCATAAATACACTTACTACAAATGCAACAGTTATTGAAATGAACTACAAATGCGGTACATAGACAAGAAAGAAAAATCACGCAGTTCGCATATATTATAATCACTTTCCAAATGTAGGTACCCGTTGCTCGATGTATTTCGACTCCGTGATAACACAATGAGAAACAATGAGAACAATGAGAAAAAATTCTGTAACTCACATCTAGAATCTAAGTTGTGGCTCTAGAAAAAATAGTTCCACGTCATCCTTATAAATTCTAGTCCCCTTGGAAAGCTAGTTCTAGAAGCCTCTATTATAATTCTAGAGCGTTTGCCTATATTCTCGAGGACAAACTTATTTAAAAATCTCTGCAAATAAATGAGACTACAAGAGGCGGGTTTCAGCAACTATAATCTTGGTTTATGACCCAATTCTAGAAAATCAAGCGAGAATTTCTCATAAAAAAAATTCAGAATATTCAGAGTATTGTTTCACTCATCTAGAAATGTGTAGACTAGAAATTCTCGATCATTTCGTCTATTCAGTTTATTGGCGTGCCTTATGCGCATAGCTCGGAAATCTATATTTCTATTTAAGGGATTTAGAAAATGGCCACTTATTCATTCTAGAGAAAGGCGGTATATTTTTTTTCTCGGTGAAACATTTAGTCTTTAACTAGGAAGTAAGGAATTTCGTAAAAATTATTTTAATATATTTTTCTGTATTTTGAAATAATCTGGTATAACAATCAACAATTTTACATCTTTCTCTTACCTTGCACTTCAGTACTATAAAGAAAGATTGCAGATTAAGCAGAGATAAGGTAACAAGTACAGTCGGTAACAAAAGTGTCCGAACACTAGCAAAAATTCCTATATAAAAAAGTTCCTATATAAAGTATGCTTAATACTGTTTTGCTAAACAAATCCTTGTCGAACCCTGTTCTTAGACAGACTAAGAACAGGATTCGACAAGGATTTATTTAACAAAACAGTATCAATGAAGCATGCGCACTGGCTCCTCAATATTCGGTACTTCTTTAAATTCCTTGGGTATTCATGTAATGCTTGTATATTATGTTGTAATTGATACTGATGAGAAAACCCGGATGGGTTTCGAAACGTTTAGATTTTAATTATTTTTACACGTATATTTTGTTTTTAAATGTATTTTAACTTAAGTTTTGTCTCGTAAATAAAACAGTTTTTGTTTTTAATATATATAATTGAGACGGTTTGATGTTTGTGTACGTTAAAAACAGTATTAAGTGTACTTTTTTATATAGGAATTTTTGCTAGTGTTCGGACACTTTTGTTACTGACTGTATTCAGGGATGAAAAATTTCCGCTTTTGCTGCCACCATTACTTCTATATAGAAATTTTTATCACATTTTTATAGTTATTTTTGAGATTTGGTATGGTAGAAATTCATAGCTTCCAATATTTTAATTTATTCCGGAGTAATTTTAGCCCCGCCTCTATTTTGCACCACTTTATTTATAGAAAATTTTTCTTCAATATATAACTTCGATAAAATAAGAAAAATTACTTTTAAAAAATAAGTGGTGTGAAATAGAGGCGGGGCTAAAATTACTCCAGAATAAATTAAAATATTGGCAGCTATGGAAATTTTTATAGGAAATATTGCTAGCAATAAAAGCGGAATTGGGGGCGGGGTAAACCTAAAACAATTAAAAATTCGTTTTAAACCAATCTGGTCATGCATATGAAACATTTTGTGGCTCTGCCAAACAATCATTAATGCTGATTATACCCAATTTTACAGGAAACATGCTTATGTACATTCGAGAGAGGGAAGAGAGGAAAAAAAAGAAAACGCAATACTCGACGTTAATTCGTTACTAATTGATGTAGAAAAATGTAATAGGTATGATTCGCCGGGGAATCCTGTGTATTTTTAGAAAATGAAATGAAATTTTTGATTGGGGTCGTCTACATATTAAAACGCGCACCAACATTGCTTTTTTTTTTTTTTTTAGTGCTAGAGGCCTATTTCAGTCGGTACAGTTGTCGAATTTTTATAATACACTCTTAATAGTGCTAAGGGCCTATTTCAGTCGGTTTATTGAATGGGGATTTATTGAATGAAGTCCCCCCAAGGCACAACTTTGACATGAGTCCCCACCCAGCCCCAACTTTGACATAAGTCCCCCCCAAGGTACAACTTTGACATGAGTCCCCCCAAGGCCCAACTTTGACATGATTCCCCCCCCAGGCCCAACTTTGACATGAGTCCCCCCCAAGGTACCCCTATTTCAGTCGGTACAGCGTTGTCGAATTTTTATAATACACTCTTAATAGTGCTAAGGGCCTATTTCAGTCGGTTTATTGAATGGGGATTTATTGAATGAAGTCCCCCGCAAGGCACAACTTTGACATGAGTCCCCCCCAGGCCCAACTTTGACATGAGTCCCCCCCAAGGCCCAACTTTGACATGAGTCACCCCCTAGGTCCAACTTTGACATGTGTCCCCCCAAGGCCCAACTTTGACATGAGTCCCCCCCAAGGTACAACTTTGACATGAGTCCCCCCCAGGCCCAACTTTGACATGAGTCCCCCCCAAGGTACAACTTTGACATGAGCCCCCCCCAGGCCCAACTTTGACATGAGTCCCCCCAAGGCCCAACTTTGACATGAGTCCCCCCCCCAAGGTACAACTTTGACATGAGTCCCCCCCAAGGCACACCTTTGACATGAGTCCCCCCCAAGGCACACCTCCCCATCATTGGGAAAAAGAGAAAAAACGTTGTTTTGCGGCTATAAGACAGTTTGGACTTCCAACGTTATTTGTTACAATATCTGCAGCTGAAACACATTGGTTTGATTTAATGAAAACTTTATCATGGAATTTAGATCGTCACGAATTAACTAAAGAAGAATTTGTCGATATTAACAAGTTTAGCATTAGGCCTCTGGCACTAAATTAAAATCTGTCAATGTCAGATTTTCATATTTTAAATAATGAAATAATGTCGTGTCTGTATAATTTTTTTTATTATTCTATAAGTGGTTATGGAAATTTAACTTTTTAAAAAAAATTCAATAACCGGCATAGCTTTCCTCACTTTTGCTAGATTTCATAAACCCTTATCTTACATCTATTTTACTATACAGGTGTACCCAAATAAGATATGATGCACAGTATATTCACTTTTAGTATAGGTCAAAGTTTTAAAATGGTTAAATTTTTTTTTAAATAATTAAGAAATACATCGATCTATAAAAAATGAAAAATGATGATACTAAACGAAAGAAAAAAAAAAAAAAGAATCATTTACTAACTTTTCTCCATAACTACTTCTTTCCTTTAAGTTGTGGTGAAAACAACAACAACAATAATAATAATAATAAAACTATTTGAAATGTGTAACATCAAAATTGCTGTACGTCAGTCAATATGGAAACGACGGCACATTCAAACAAATATCTTTTTTTTTTTTTTTTAACGGTAATGCCCTATTTTCACTTTATACATTTCTGGGGTCGCGGCAATGCGAAAAAGTATATTAGTTGTATATTTTACTTATACTTTCATAAAGTTAACGAGTTGTTTAAAATATACTTCATATATAAGTATTAAAATGATGCCTTATTACAATAATTCATTTGAAAATATGTAAATTGTGCATTGTTGTTATTTTAAGTTATATTGTTTGCTCACAAAGTTTTTATTCCTCCTCATACAACATCAAATCAAATTGAAAAAATGTTAAAGTTTTTACTGCCGATCAGTATTCCCATGTTACACGTTTTGAAATATATCGCACAATTTCAAAATAGCATTGTCTGACAAATTACAACATAGTTAAATATAACTAAAATGTATTATATTCCTATTTGTAATACGTAATATTTTGCATTATTATCTAGTAACGATTTAAATATATATTACAAACCGATATTTGGCAAGCACTAGTTGTTTTAAAGCCATAGCTGCCAATATTTTATTTTATTCCGGAGTAATTTTAGCCCCGCCTCTATTTCGTACCACTTATTTTTTAAAAGTACTTTTATCTCATTTTATCGAAGTTATACATTGAAGAAATTTTTCTATAAATAAAGTGGTGCGAAATAAAGGCAGGGCTACAAGTACTCCGGAATAAATTAAAAAATTGGCAGATATGTAAAGGTAACGTAACGGCTCTCTTATGATTTATGTCTTTTACTTTTCTCCGGAAACATTTCCGGTGTGAAAAAAATATAATTTTGTTATATTTCTTAAATAATCTGATTTTTTTTTCTGATTTTTTTTCCCCCCTAAATTTTCAGATAACCGCCTAACATCTTTTTGGTTATAACTCTATGAATACTAAAGAAAAAGTATACAAATTGTAAATTTTTCCTTCCTGACAGACTTTCAGAAATTCGAGTATGAAGTCGAAATTGGGTGTTGCCATTGAAATTAACCAAATTAAGACTCATTTTATTATGTAGGTGACCATTAAATCAAAATTTTACATCATTTTTGAAAATTATACTTAATTCCCCTTTGAATGGTATCTATTGTATTTGCCTGTGTCAACTAATAACAAAATAATTCTAGTATTTTTTTTTTTTTTTCCTTTCTCTTTTGCCTGACTGTACATAAATACAAAATATGTTAATTTCGTCACGTTTTCTACAGTATAAAGTATTAAAAGAGACATTCAAAAAAATAATTTTGGAAGCTCCTGTACACAAATCATTAATGCTACTTATATAACTGAAGTAGAGAATAGTCTATAATAAAACTAAATAACATGTACCAGTTTCAAGGTATTCCACAAAATATTTACATTAGTTAGAGACGGACAGACGAATGGATAGACCGAAGTCATAAACACTTTTCATCTTTGTTGGAAAGTATTAAAAGAAGAAAAAAAATTATTTTTATATTTCATACATTTTTAAAAATGAGTTTTCTTTGCTAGATATTAACTTATAAATATTTATAATTATTCATTTATGCACGCATTAAAATAATAATTATTATTATAATGCACTAGAGTATATAAAAGTAATCCGTGTGCAGAAGACCTAAAGCTTTTAGAAAATATATGAATACGAATTCTTATATACGCGGGTTCTGAAAACTGTTATATAATTAATAATCTTCTTTCTATCTATATTGTAGTTATTTTAGGATCTTTTACAATCGTATCAACTGTTGAAGAAACTTGTTTGACCCGTCTTGAAAAAGTTAATTGCACAGATGAAAAGAAATCTGAGTTACTTTATATGTAAGTAACTTTTTTCTTCGTTATTATATATTTCCATATTCTTTTCAATTAAGCTTGTAAGCGACCTGGCCCTGGGGTAAACTGAAGTTGAATCTGAGACTACAGGAATATTTTTAGGCATTACCCATACTTCATATTAATATAAACAAACACTTCTTTTAGTTTTTTTTTTTTTTTTCCTTCTTCTTTCCTTTCCTTTCCTTTTTTTTTTTTTTTTTTTTTTTGAAAGTGTACCTATCTCTTTTCTTCAAAGATTACATGGTCGAATTTAAAATAAGAAAAATCCGCAACTTGTACTTTTCAAATGAAATGTGCTTCGAGTATAATTTGTATAGTTAGGCGGTCTTTTAAATATGTTTACATCTGCTTTTGATTTAGAAAGTTTGAAAGATAAATATAATTTTTAAACACAACATTTTAAATTCTAAAAAAGTATAATTTTATAGTTGGGTTGTTTTTTAAATATATTTACATCTGCTTTTGATTTAGAAAGTTTGAAAGATAAATAGAACTTTTAAACAGAGCATTTTAAATTCTAAAAAAGTATAATTTTATAGTTAGGCGGTCTTTTAAATATATTTACATCTGCTTTTGATTTAGAAAGTTTGAAAGATAAATATAATTTTTAAACAGAACATTTTAAATTCTAAAAGAGTATAATTTTATAGTTGGGTGTTTTTTTAAATATATTTACATCTGCTTTTGATTTAGAAAGTTTGAAAGATAAATAGAACTTTTAAACAGAACATTTTAAATTCTAAAAAAGTATAATTTTATAGTTAGGCGGTCTTTTAAATATATTTACATCTGCTTTTGATTTAGAAAGTTTGAAAGATAAATATAATTTTTAAACAGAACATTTTAAATTCTAAAAGAGTATAATTTTATAGTTGGGTGTTTTTTTTTTTTTTTTTTAATATATTTACATCTGCTTTTGATTTAGAAAGTTTGAAAGATAAATAGAACTTTTAAATAGAACATTTTAAATTCTAAAAAAGTATAATTTTATAGTTAGGCGGCCGTTTAAATGTATTTACATCTGCTTTTGATTTAGAAAGTTTGAAAGATAAATATAATTTTTAAACAGAACATTTTAAATTCTAAAATAGTATAATTTTATAGTTGGGTGTTTTTTTAAATATATTTACATCTGCTTTTGATTTAGGAAGTTTGAAAATAAATAGAACTTTTAAACAGAACATTTTAAATTCTAAAAAAGTATAATTTTATAGTTAGGCTTCTTTTAAATATATTTACATCTGCTTTTGATTTAGAAAGTTTGAAAGATAAATATAATTTTTAAACAGAACATTTTAAATTCTAAGAGAGTATGATTTTATAGTTGGGTGTTTTTTTTAATATATTTACATCTGCTTTTGATTTAGAAAGTTTGAAAGATAAATAGAACTTTTAAATAGAACATTTTAAATTCTAAAAAAGTATAATTTTATAGTTACGCGGTCGTTTAAATATATTTACATCTGCTTTTGATTTAGAAAGTTTGAAAATAAATAGAACTTTTAAACAGAACATTTTAAATTCTAAAAAAGTATAATTTTATAGTTAGGTGGTCTTTTAAATATATTTACATCTGCTTTTGATTTAGAAAGTTTGAAACATAAATATAATTTTTAAACAGAACACTTTAAATTAAAAAAAAGTATAATTTGGTGTCTGCTACGGGTTACAGAATATTAATGTAACTTTTCTTACAGCATCCAATTCTCTCAATCAATCGTACATATAGTAGCCATCTTCAAGTAAAAACTGTTATTGGCCGAAAAATTGATCGAGGGTGCTAACTGATTGGCTCTCCATCTGCGTTCAGTAGTTTTATAAAACGAAGCTGCATTTATGGTATCCAAATTAAAAAATTAATTAAAAAGTAGTAAATGTTGTCTATCAGGAACGATTTATTTAAATAATAATAAGAATAATATTCGTTTTGTATAGCATAAAATCTTGTAACAGACAAATTTTGCAGAAATAGACGACCAGCGCATATTTATAGCAATAATGAGAAAATCATAACAAATGTTCTGATACCAATGTTTCAGATAATAAATCAGCTGGTTTTTAATACAACACATTAAAATATGCAGGTATCAGTGAGTTATTATTTTTGCCGGGTCAGAGTTAAAATTTTCAAACCTACAGACTGTGGTGGTGTTTGCCAATAATGTAGGAACGAGAGTTTATCATGGTTAGAATTGCTTAATGCAATATAGCAGATTGAAAATGTCACCACGATCAAAATTTTTAGAAATCACAAACTAGCTGGTCGCCAAAGGCGGTTAGTATTTTAGTAAGAGCATACACACTTATTAAATTTGTGAATCAGTAGAAAACTAAATAAATAAAAATACCATGACTTGGATAACTAGAAAAATTTATATCGTCAAATGAATTATGGACGAGTAAGATACGCATTTATAATTGTTTTGCCTTTAAGACGTCATGAAATACATGAAATTCCATACAATTCATAAAAGAATATTTTTATTATAATTGCTTCCAAAAATTTTTAGGCTCACCAGCCGCCGAGCGGTTCTGCGCTCAAAGTTGGCAGATGGGAAGTGCCAGGTTCAATCCCAGGTCGCGCTAATCGACCTAGTCGTTCGGAGTTTTCCGTTTTTTTCTCAGAAACTCGTGTAAATACGGGCTAGGACCCCTTAGAAAGACCCACACAGACGGCATTCCACCTATAGCCTAGGACCCTTGCGTAGTCAATCGGCGTTAAACCAAACAACCAACCAATCGAAAAATTTCCTTCAGTGTACATCATCAATCATAGTGTTGCATTCAGACTTTAGCTATTTAATCATAGCTATATATGTTTATTATTAAATATACGCACTGAAGTTAAAAACTGAGAGCCCATGATGATGTTGCTTTCTGAAAGTTCTGCCCAATATTTGATTGCATTACATTAAAAAAAAAAAAAAAAAAAAAAAAAACGAAGAAGAAGAAGATCTGAAGCTCTTCTGCACTGTGGAATTCGTGGCATATATCTTTTACGCTATGACTTTATTCAATAAACTCACGTATCCTAATTAGTTATACAAAGTTATTTTACATTATTAGTAGGTTATTGTTGCTTATCGCATAACTTCCATATACTTCAAGGATCGTTCAAAGCCCAATCAAACACAAAGTAGGCCCACTGCGGATTCGGCCCATCTACTTATTATTTTTCCATGATTTTTAAATTTTTACCAATCTGAAAAACACTTTGAATTTTCCCATTATTTCACCCAAAGTGCACAATTGAGTAAAATATTGCCTTTTGAAAACTTTTCACTTCTCTTTAAGAAGTAAAATTTTCAGGAAGTGTTATATTTTCAAAAGCATTTTTGTTTAATTTTAATTACTTTTTTTTTTTTTATACTGTAAACAAAATTTCGGGTCTTCCGAGTCAAAAGGGACCTGGTCCATAACTCAGTAGGCTCGTGCATCGTTCAGGCCCTGGAGTCCTTATAAAAATAAAGAACGTTTTGATCTGACAAGCTTCGCAATTCTTGCACCAATCCCATCGATACGTCAAATGCACTTTGTCATTCCTTCGCATACACCAGTCTGACGGTAAGTGCGACAATAAAAGCTACAACGGTTGCTTATTGTTTTTGTTTATGTAATGTAACCTTTGAAATGTTTGACAAAATTGAAGGTATGGTAAAGTTCGTAGTGTAATACGTTTTTTGAACGCGAAAAAGGTCCACCTTATCAAAATTTACAGACAGTTGACCGAGATTTATGCTAATGTGATGAATAAAGCTTCAATTAGAAAATAGTACATCAAGTTCAATGGAGGGTGAACGAAAATTCATGATGAAAAACACTTGACCAGATTTTAATTGTGATTGACGTATTCAAATTAAGGATTGTGGAAATAATCCAAGAGTATAAATGCTTTTACTATAGATGAACTTAGTTCGCTCGTTAGTTACTGAAATTTTAAAAGTAATTCTTTATTAAATTGCTAGTAGTGATTTGGGTTATAGATTCAGTGCCCGCAGCGGTCGTATATTTTCACGTGATTATTATTATTTTAACACCACTATTTTTAATACATTTTCTGTCAAGGTTTTAAAGCTAAAGCAATAGGTAAAAAGTATACTGATTGATTAAAGTGGTGGGAAAATAATAAAATGCTCGTAAAAATATAGAACTGCTGCGGGCACTGTAGATTAGATTAGGTGGTATCTGAGAATACATAATGGCATAGAAAAGCTAATGGTGGTGATACGCTATGAGAAACATTTAAATTTGTACGGTGGCAATGACAAATGTTTAATTTGTATGGTGACTGTGTAGAAAATGATCTAGAGTATCACAAGTGTTGTAAAATAAGTTTTGTTTCATTATCTTAAAAAGAAATATCTAGAGCTAGAGAAACGAGCATTCTTTACTTTTAGAATGGACATCGTACATAAGTTTTGTCATGCATTGT
Organism: Salticus scenicus; assembly: GCA_963930645.1. Classification (NCBI taxonomy): domain Eukaryota; kingdom Metazoa; phylum Arthropoda; class Arachnida; order Araneae; family Salticidae; genus Salticus; species Salticus scenicus. The sequence goes on along the minus strand of OZ005659.1, from coordinate 221,420,805 downwards.
CAAATATGTAGATTGACAGACTTGTAATATTTGAAATTCTTTAAAAATCGAAATACATTAAATTATTTCTATGTATTATTTCTATTTTTGATTTATGCGCGCAACTTTTTGAGGGACGTTGTCATATTTAAAATGTTTCACATCTTTAATTTTTTCTATTTCAATCAGATGCGAATCCAAAAAAGAAGAAACTTGCTCTTGTGTTTTTGAAAATCCAATTCTCACCGATATAGGATGGTTCAAGACTTGCCATTCAAAGAGTTCCCGAATTGTGCGGAAAAAGAAAGTACGCAAGCGACAAATCCCAGGTAGATGATGTTTCAATGATTTTACTGGCTATGCTTTAAATTTTAGATCTTAATTTAGATATTTATGATATAAGGAACAATTTAACCAAATATAGTAAAATTATGTTAATGTATTACGTTGAGTCAAAAGTTTTGTCTGTTTTTTTACATTTTATTAAAAATATATATATATATATATAATAATTATAAAATATATACCATTACATTCAACAACTATTTGAAAATGTTAATGTAACATTGAAATTCTATGGTTGAAAAAAGCCGCGCTTTTTTGAGAAAAGAAGTCGGCAGTGCATTGTCAGAGATCGTTCTCGCTGTTGAAGCGGTGCTTTGTTAACCTGATAAAACGATAATCTGAAACCGCAATGTCGGGACAACATGTTGAGTGAACGAGAAGTTCTAACCCAACTCGTTCAGCCTCTCACGCGTTTGATTCGAAACATGTTGTCTTGCGTTGTCTTCTTGGAAGAAAACAAAACTCGAGGTGAATTGAAGCCTTTTGCAAAGAGTTGCTCTTGAACGCGGTCCACTTGAGTGCAGTAGACATCTGAGTTCGTAATTTGTCCGTGAGGAAGAAGGTCCCAATTCATGACTCCTGACAACTTCCAGAGGCCGAGCAGTTCTGTGCTCAAAGCTGGTAGATGGGAAGTGCCGGGTTCGATCCCAGGTCATCGACCAAGTCGTTCGGAGTTTTTCACGATTTTCTCAGAAACTCGGGTAAATACGGGATAGGACCCCTTAGAAAGACCCCACAGTGGGCATTCTACTTCTAGGCCTAAGACCCTAGCGTAGCCAATCGGCTTTTAACCCTACAACCTCAACCCAACCCAAACTGACAGACTCCAAAATCGCACAAAACTGCCTTTTTTGCATGCATGGTAGGACAAACCGTCCTCACTTTAACAGGATGCGGGGTAAGCTATTGACACCCGGCTTTTTTGTTTTCATACAGTACCCACTTTTCCTCACAGGAAACAATTAAGCGCCATCCAACTCGTCTAAACTTGACCACGCCTGTTGTTCTTACCAATCTTGTGAAAGTAATGTTGACTGAAAAGCGTCAAGCTCTCACTAATTTTCATTTTGTTTTAGTCGAATGAATCGGCTTCAATTGCCTAAACGACTCTTTTGTCGATTGTCCTTGGTTTCCCAGAGCGTCTCCTAATGGCACGGTGCGTATATCGCTAGATCAGAACTTTGAATACGTCTGCATGTTCTTTCCTTTACAGACTTCCTGTTCCTACCAAATGCTGCACAAATACACTGTAAAAAAATTTATGTAAGAATACACAACATTATTGAGGCAACACACTTTCCACAACCATGTTGAGAAATGTTATCAACTATAGCTATGTAACAGCATGCCTCTGTGGCAGGCAGTGATGCCAGATTGGGGATTTTTGAGGCTTCTGGGGACAGTTTTGGGGACCAAATGTTTGTGGGGACTTTTTTACGGAATTCTAAAATTTTTGGGGACAAATCTGGGGAGTTCTTCAATTTTCTGTCAATGTTGGCAACGTAATGATTTATCCCTACGACTAGAGACTTTCAATAGTTTTATTGTTATTTGGGGATTTTTTTCAAAAATTGTCTTCATTTGGGGAAAAATATGAGCTTAAATCATAAAAAAATCTCCTTGATATTTTTTTTGAAAAAAGTTTTATTTTCCCTTTTTAGTAGAAATCAATTTGGAGATTTTTTCGAAAAAAAACCCCTGATTTGGGGAAATTTGAAGACTTGTTTGGGGAAATAATTTTCAACCATCTGGCATCACTGGATTCTGGCAGGTTACACAATTGCAACTGGTAATATTTCTCTACATGATTGTGGCAAGTAAGCTGCCTCAATAATGTTGTGTGTTCTTGCACAACTTACTCTCCACAACCATGCAGAGAAATGTTACCAGATGTAATTGCGTGATATGCCACAGAGGCACGCTGTTACACAGCTATAGCTGATAACATTTCTCAACATGGTTGTGGAAAATAAGTTGCCTCAACAATGTTGTGTGTTCTTGCACAAAATTTTTTACAGTGTATTACGACTTGCTTCGGCAGTGTTGTGGCATTATTTGAACTCGCGGAAGATCAGGATGCGAATTTTTTCACGAACTTTGACATACTTGAACTTCTTTAAAGAATAATAAATCTGTATTTTAATTAAATGAACATTTAAAAAATATACATAAAATGTATACATTACAACTTTAAAATAACATTTTTATTTATACGTAAAAATAGACAAAACTTTTGATTCAACCTAATACATGAAGTGGTTCTCTTCAAATATCCATTTTCATGTCAGTGATGAGAAAAAAAAATCATGTCAGAAGTTTAAAATCGTTTGTTGCAAGATACTAGAAAAGGTACTCAATATAAAAAAAATAGCCATCATAATTAATATATTTTTAAATGTAATATTATTAAATTATGTCACATATTTGCAAATAATGTCATAATTTCTCTCTCTCTCTCTCTCTAATTCTTAACCTTCCTATATATTTTCTGAACTTTTTCGACCATTCTTGTCTTTTTAATTACCGCCTATTTCTGCTACTAGCTTTATCTGGATATTTTGTTTCACTCTTAAATATTTCAGATGTTTACTTATTTGTATTTCATTTTATTTGCTATAGGGTCATATCCTTTTTTTTTTTTTTCTATGTTCTTTCTTTGAATTTTTTTTTCTTCTCTGCTTTCGTTTTCTTCCTTCCTTTCTTTTTTCTTGTATTAAAACCAATACAATTTTTTTCACAGAAACATCATTACCTGAAAGTGAGAAAATGATAAAATTAACATTACTTTTGAAATTTTTAAATATAAATAAATAATTCACATTCTCAAATTACTTCTTTAGATAAATGAATTTTCTCATTACTATATTTTCAGGAATTAAATTAATTTTGTTAATTTAAATGAATGAATGGATTATGTAATTTTAATATTTACTAAATCTATTTGTTAAATTTTTCTCTTCACACTGAACAACTGTTCTAAGATGTCTGAAAATTGTTTGATAGTCAGGTTATGTGTTTAGTACAGTCGGGGGAAAAAAAAACACAACACTCAGCGTAACTTCATTGCTAATCGATGTAGAAAAATGTAGTAGGTATCATTCGACGGGGAACTGAGAATAGTTTCAGAAAATAAACTGAAATTTTGAATTGGGGGGCGTCTACATATTAAAACGCGCACCAACTTTGATTTTTTTTTTTTCAATGGTAATGCCCCAGTTTTATTTTGTATTTGGATTCCTGGGATCGCGACCACGCGAAAAAGTATATTGGTTATATATTTTATTTATTTTTTCACAGAGTTACAAGCGTTCAAAGTTTGAAGGTGCTAATGTTAAATTCATATTTCAAACTTTTATTAATATCTTCACAAAAAAATAACTTGATCGATATAATTTTTTTTTTTTTTTTTTTTTTTACGAAATACAGTGAAGAAACCCAAACATAATCCATCATTACTTTTGATTCTAAAATATTTTTAATTCTGAAAAATATTAATAAATTCATATTCATAAAAATTATGACTTATGACTTATGTTCATTTTTACATAAAAGGAATCCTAATGTTGAAAAATATGGGTGTGCAAAGTTGCAGCTCATTCCAGTTATTAGTTTTCGAGATATAAATAAATCTTTCTTTTGGAGTGGTTTAGGGGTTTAGGGTTTAGTTATTCTCTTATAAAGTTTTGCATGAGATAACGAATCAAATCTTAAAAAATAATAAAGAAAATTCAACAAAATATTTTTATTTTTTATTTACGGTTCAAATTATATAACAACAACGTCAAACGCAAAAAAAAAAAAAAAAAAAAAAAAAAAAAATGATGATTTTTAGACATTAGTGTTAGCATCAAGAATTCCTGTTTTCTAAAGAAGACAAGCCCCGCCTTCATCGTTCTTCAAAACAAAACAATACAGAAAAGAAAAGTAAATGTGACATTGAGTGATGAATTCCTGTTAGACCCCTTATTTTATGTTGACAAAAATATGCACAAGTGGTATTTACGTCATCGATTACTGTTGATAAATTTTGAATCTTTCAGACGAACACTAGAAGAAAAAAAATTACCTAAGGGCGGGGTTTACTGTTTTAAATAGAAAAATAGGTTTAATGTAAAATTGACAATTAAAAAAAAAAAAAAAAAAAAAAAAAAAGAAACTAATGGAATTGGAATGCAAGACAGGCTTGTAAAATCGTTTCTTAACTACCGTCATAGTTAAAAGCTTAATCATTTGCTTCATACATTGCTTTATTTTTTATTTATTTTGTAGGGGGGAGGGTTATAATTTTAAGGATACTTTAGTCTTTAAAATTTTATTAATTTGTTTTGACTTTATATATTTTAAAAATGTATTTTAACTTTTATAAATATATTTTAACACTTTTTGCGACCGCAGGATTTTGTTTTTTTTGACAGTAAGATCTGCCTACGGGCGTTACTCTCTCAAAATAAAATATTCAGAACAAATTTTCTGTATTCACAATTATATTACAAATGGATATACATTATAATTATATTCTTTCTAATCAATATATTTCTATCCATAGTATATTTTATTGCAAACATATGAACACACTTAAGAAATATGTAACACACAAATTACGAAAGAAACGCCCACTGACAGAGTTACAGATTTTCAACTGACGTGAATCTACGTCAACAGTCGCGCAAGGGTTAATTAAGAAATTATATTTTCACAGAAATTATAAAACGAATCGTACAGTTCCAAAGAGTTCAACTGACCCAAAACTGGTAAGTGCGACTAAAATTGTTTAATATTTACTTCATGAACCCTTACAATAATCTATCCGAATAGATTTAGTTTATGCGTTGTTGTATATATGTATATTTATATTATTTCATTTCGTATATTATGTTACGCCTACGAAAGAAAATTTGAGCTTTATTGGTGATCAGTACAGTCATAATAGACCCTTTTACTTGAAAAATATTGCACTTTTTTCAAAGAGTACTGTCTGAACCAATTGCAAGTACAATGTATTTAAATAGACCAAAATCTAAAAAAGTACTCAAGTATACAAATACCAAAAAAAACTGAATTCCGGATATTTAAGAGAGTGGAAAAAAGTCTTATTTTATTAAATTTTATAATTCTTTTTTTCCTGAAAGATTTCCGGTGTGAAACATTACAACTTTGTCTATTTCTTATAGGATCTTAATTTTATTTTTCTACATTTATAGATAACCCCCTAATAAATTTTTGATTATAACTCTATAAATACTAAAGATAAAGTATATAAACTGTGTACTTTTCCGCGCTGCCAGACTCTCAGAAATTCGAATATGAAATTGGGTATTGCTATTGAAAAAATCAAAGTCAGCGCTCATTTCAATATGTAGATGACCCCTAATTCAAAATTCGATGACATTTTCAGAAAGTGCATTTAATTTACTGTTGAATTATGTCGATTAGATGTTCCTGCGTCAATTAATAATGAAATTACAGCGGGTGTTGCGTTTCCCCCCCCCCCGACTGTACAGTCACCCAAAAAAAAAACGCCACCCCCCACCTAATTTTGCCGTAAATTATCGTAGAAACATGCGACTGGTACCAATCAGTTTGTAATAACGTCTAGTTTATAATGTTATAGTTAGATTTTACTTAGGGGGGCGTCTACATATTAAAACTGACATCAACTTCATTTTTTTCAATGATAACTCCCATTTTTTATAATTTATTTGAATTCTTTGGATCAAATCATCACGGAAAAGGGTATAGTTTATATATTTCGCTTAATTTTTCATAGAGTTATAAGCTGTCAAAGTTTGGGGGTGCTAATGTTAAATGAATGTGACAAACATTAAATCATATCTTCCGAAATAATTATGATATTTAAATTCTGTTTTTTTTATTCGTTAGAATGAAGTAACCCAAATGCAAATTTTGCAAATTAACCCAAATGCACCCAAATGCAAATTTTTAACCCAAATGCCCAAATGCAAATTTCCATGCAAATTTTTGCTAAAAAAACATTTTTTGAATTATGAAAATTATTAATAAATTCATATTTGAAAAAATTATGAATTATGACCTATGTTAATTTTTGCACGAATAGAACGGGCATCATCAAAAACATAGGTTTCCAAATTTACAGCTCGTTCCTAACATTATTTTTTGAGTTACAGTGATATTTCACTTTTTATTCCTGTTAGGGGGCCGTCACTTGTTATAATCTGTATCCTCTATAAGTAAATGTTTGTATATAATTTGACGGAAAACTATTTTAATTTACCTTTATGTTATTTTTATTGTTTCCTAAGCAATATTTCGATGTTTATTATACAAATTGGCATATTTTTGTAAAGTTATCACAATGTAGGCGAGGAATTGTGAAAGAATTTCAAAAGGAAAGAAGCCCCGCCTCTGATTCGCTGAAACACTATTTAAAAAAAAAGACAAATTTGCATATTCCTATTTGACTCTATATGTGACGCTGGTATGCATAAATCACAATGGTATTTACTACATCGATTATTGAAGACAAAACTTAAATGATTTAATTACAAATATGCAAAATTATTTTGCTTTATATTATAAAGTTTTAGAAAATTTGTGAAAAGGCGTGGCTATTTACATTAAGCCTTGATATGGAAGCTATGTTGCTGTTTTTCGATGCTGCGAAATTTACAAAATATATTTGTGTTAATATACTATACAGATAGCAGAATAATTGTATAATATCAACAAATCTTCTTTAATCAATATGTTTATATACATTACTGTATGGAAATGTTTATATATGAATATTGTATTTATTTTTAATGAGAGATATAAACACAAAATACTAAAAAAAAAGAAGAAAATGTGTTATAAATTTTTATAAATCAAGCAAAATATATATGCATACTTGCCAACCTAACCCGTAACATTGTTAGTTCCCGCCCCTGTGTGTACACAATTTAATTTTTAGAGTAATTAACTTCAAATACATTTACGATTAACTCATTGATCCTATAAAAATCCTATAAAAATCCTATTAAAAAAAAAAAAAAAAAAAAACATGAAGTAAATTTTAAATAAATTGTCAGTAATTACTTAAAACTATGTAAGTTCTGTAGTTTTATATCATATTTTACACTGCCGGCTGACTTAGCCTAAATGGAAAGATCAGTGTCAGCCACCGATGGCTGACACGGCTCTAAAAAGACTGATGTGAAAAAAATGTACGGAAAGGGGCGGGACCAGTAATCTTCCGGGATAGGTTGACAAGAATGTATATACATAGAGCAATGCCAGAAAATGTTCTTTATTTTTCATGAACCAGATGAATGGTATTTTTTTTCTGAATAGTCTATGTATTAAATATAATGCTGCTTTAAATACCCTTTAAATGAAAAGTTTTATTACATAAAGTACTTTTCTGGCACTCTACAGCTCCCAAATGACACACAATACAAAACCCCGCCTTTTTTCAGTGTTTAAAGGGTATTAACGTTTAATATGCTTTATATTCGTTTTGATCTTTCTTTCTCCTCCTTATCTTCTTCTTTTTTCCTTAAAAAAAAAAAAGAGTTATGTAACATTTTGACCTTTTCAAATGAAGATTTAGATTAAGGGTAGTCAGCCTTTCTACACCCACCGTCCACTTCGGTATCTGTGTTAAAGTGTAGAATTTTAGAACATCCCATTAAGTAGTAGGATTTATTATTTTACATATTAATTTGTTACACATTATAAAATATAAAAGCAAAAGAATATCGTGGAGATTTCTGTAAAAGTTTTTAATAATGTCATGAAAAAAAAATAAATAATTAATTAAAAAAATAAATAAATAAAAAAAAAAAATCTGTTTTAATATTTTAAAAAAGTCAATTAAAGAAAATGAAAGTACTGCAGTATCAGAACAAACTCCCATTGTCACTGTGAAACGGCCGTGGGAACCAGGTTGAGTGCCGCCGTTTCAGACAATTATACGGTAGCTTGAGTTAAAATAATTTTGAATTTTCAAACAAATTTAAAACCATTCATCTTTTTTTTTTTTTTTTTTTTTTTTTTTTCTTTTGATAGATATTTTAATATCTATTCAAGCTATTTAATTTTCTTCGTATGAAGTGAGCTATCTGATGTTTAATGAATAGAAACCAATAAAAATCTTTTAATTCATAAACTAACTGAGAAAGTTCTGTGAAATAGTCATTTTTTAAATTTTATAATTAACATTTCGGAATTTTTTTTCCGGTGTGAAACTTAATAAATAATGTATACTTGGTGGTAGATCGTGATTTATATTTTCTAAATGTATAGACGGACCCCTAATACATTTTCACGTGTAACTCTATTTAAAATTGATTTAAGGTATATAAATAGGTATGTTTTTCGAACCGCCTTGATCTCAGAAATCTGAATATGCAGTCAAAAATAGGGGTTGCCATTGAAGAAAATGAAGTTAATGCTAGTTTTAATATGTAGACGACCCCTTAGGCAAAATTTAACTATACCGCTATAAACTAGACGTTATTGCAAATCGATCGGTACCAGTTAAATGTTTCTACGATAATTTACGGCGAAATTAGGTGGGGGGGGATGGCGTTTTTTTTGGGGGTGACTGTACATGTGTACAATACTTACTTATATAGTAGGGCTTTTTATCTGAAACGTCTTGAAAGCATGAGTGAGGGGATGACTTGAATTACGAGATTCAAAATTTCTTCTGAAATAAAAACAAGCACGAAGACAAAAATAAAATAAAATAAATAATAATAATTTGATATATAAAAATAACGCTTTATTTAAAGACATTTATAAAAGAAATTTATAAATGATTTATAAGAATTTTATAAAAGAATTTTAAGAGACAAAAGTCAAGAGTTTGATTATCTCTTGGTCACGCAGAGCACGTAAACCCATTCAATGTATATTTTATTCAACAAATTCTTAATGCGTAAATATCATAACAGTAAATTTTGTTTAAGTGCGAGGAAGTGGATGACGGGCTCCCAAGAATAAGTATGCGTGCCCTAGGCCTCACATGAAGTTAATAGGGCCTTTTTAAAAGTCAGATAAGGAAAGTATAAATGTTTTAGTAACAAATAACATGTTTTACATTCGTACAGTCGGTAACAAAAGTGTCCGAACACTAGCAAAAATTCCTACGCAAATAAAGTACACTTCATACAGTTTTGTTAAATAAATCCTTGTCCAGGGATGGAACACGGGCGCAGGATTCACACCGGAATCTGTTGAAGAAATTTCTCTACCTATAATATCGTTGATTTAAGAAGTAGAAAATTTTCTTACATTGATAGTGGTATGAATTCTGCGCCCGTGTTCCATCCCTGCTTGTCGAATCGTGTTCTTACACTGACTAAGAACAGGATTCGATAAGAATTTATTTAACAAAACCGTATGAAGTGTACTTTTTAACATAGGAATTTTCGCTAGTGTTCGGACACTTCTGTTACCGACTGTGATGGCTGCATGTGAGTGAAGGAAGGATATTTCATAGATTTACTTATTTTATTATTATTATTATTTATTTATTTATTTATTTATTTATTTTAAGCGTAACTGAAGTTTCACATTAATAAGCTAATAAATATCATAAAAACATGTTTATACTATATGTTGAATGCATAATTTGTTAAATTTTCAATTTAAAAAATATATTTGAGTTTAATTTTTATAGCCTGTTTCAGAGAATCCCCCACATAAAAGGTGATATATGGTGATATATATTTTAACTCGATTTCTCTTTCAGTTACAGTCGACAGCAAAATTATTCGAGCAATAGCGAAAATTCCTATGTAAAAAAAGTACACTTAATACTGTTTTGTTAAATAAATCCTTGTCGAATCATGTGCTCAGACTGACTAAGAACAGGATTCGACAAGGATTTATTTAAAAAAACAGTATTAAGTGTGCTTATATATATATATATATATATATATATAGGAACTTTTGCTAGAGCTCGAATAATTTTGCTGCCGACTGTATTAACAGAAGTGTACATTAAACTTTTTTTAATTATAGAATTTGAAAAAAAAAAAAAAAAAAAAAAAAAAAAACATAAATATTGATTCTCTTTTGCAGATCAAAACCTTTGCGGAACTATAGATCCCCCAAGGCCTGGAAAAGTTTCATGTTATGTTTCCAGAACAGATATGTAAGAGAAATGTTAATATGAATTAATAAAAGAACTAGTTAAAAATTAATATAAGAAAATATAAAGGTTCTATAGCATTCAAAAATACCAAAATAACAATAATAATGATGATGATGATGATAATAATCGTACTGTCATCATCATTATTATCATTGTTATCGTTGTTTAGGGGTTCTATTTTGCAGAAATTTATTTTTTTATATCTTTCTTTTATTACACTTTTTTAAGTTGACAGTTTTAAAATTGAGTTTTATAATTTTCAAGTTGATATTTATAGAGTTATAATTGAATGACCTGAGTGACGTTGTTATGTGCAAAATTTTATTTGGAATGTGGTGCCTCTTTGTGACAAACATTTAAAACACAAACAAACAAATGCAACAAATTTCGCCTCGTATACTTTAATTCATATTTAATCCTAAAATTGTTCAAATAAATCTCTGATTTCTATGAAATTGGAAAGCATCAACAATTTTCCTATTATATTATAGGAACTTCCTATATTTTTTATAGGCAATGAAACACTTGCAAAGATTTCCGTACGACTTTCGAATATTTATTCTAAATATATATAGAGTGATTCTAAGGTCATGGGGGGGGGAGAAGGGACCATCACAAGGATTGAGAATTGTACAGGAACCCATGACCGCAAATGTCATGTTAACTCTTTCAGTCGCAGTGTTCCCGCTGATGGAACACCTAATTTTAATTCTCAAGTGCAAAAATTCATCCCGGAAATTTTTTAGCAAAAGTTTACATTTATAACATAGCAGAAAAGGCCCTTTCTTTAACGTAAAATTTAAAATTTCTTCTATTTTAATTATGTTCGTAAATTCCAGTGGCAGTGTAATTTAAATGATCCGAATTATCTTGTCCCGTAAAGGGTTAAAATACTCCGGAATAAATTGAAATTTTGGGATCTATGCAACTTTTACGAGTTTTTGTTGTCGATAATGTTTACTTATAAAGTGATTTATTTATTAAATTAAATATTATTTGAATTTAATAAGGTTTACTTTTCAAGGTTTTTTTTTCAAACCGAAAATGTCTCGAAAAGGAACAGTGCTAATTTTTTAAATATTTATGATCAGCTATGTGTCTAAAAGCCATTTTTAAAATTAGTTTAGTAATCTTTAAAATAAATTAAGTAGTGCACGTTAAAAAGTTAACCATTTAAGAATCGGATATTTTTGCGTGGATATGGGCGTGGCTCTGGAATGCTACATTTACAAAAATTTTTTAGTTCCCCATCATACTATAGGTATGGGGAACTTAGGTAATCGTGAAAATTTTCGACCTCGGTTTTTTGACTTTTCTACACGTTTTCAGGTGTGAGGAATCCGAAAATGACAAAATTTGTATGGTGTCTGTCTGTAGGGTGTCTGTTAGTCCGTTAGTCCGTTAGTTCGTTAGTTTGTTAGTCTGTGTACACGATATCTCAAGAACAAATTGTCGCAGAGAGGTCAGATCAGTTTTAAAATGTTACTTTCGACACTGGCAAGAACCCTATTCATTTGCAACATTCGATTTTAAAAACTTCGCAAGTTATTAGAAATTTACGATTTTCTTAACATGGGAGAATAGGACAAAAATTCACTTAAACGTGCATTAAATGGAAACTTTTTACTGTAAAATTGTCAGACCAGTTTTAAAATATCAGTTTTGATGCCGGAATGAACATCAGTAACTATAAATATGCTTCTTTGAAAATTTCGCAAGTTATTGGAAATTTACGAATTTCTTAACATGGTGGTATAGGGCGAAATTTCACATAAACGTCAATTTTGAGAGATATTTTCGATGTCAGACTACTTTTGAAATATTATTTAGGACACTGGCATGAATATTGATGACTATGAATTTTCCAATATAAAAATTTCGTAAGTTATTGGAAATTTACGAATTTCTTATCACAATAGAATAGGGCAAAATTTTACACAAACGTCAAATCTTGAGGGATATTTTCATCGTAAAGATGTCAAACCACTTTTGAAATATTATGTAGGATACTTACATAAATACCATAGAGTATGAATTTTCCAATTTAAAAAAATCGTAAGTTATTTGGAATTTACGATTTACTTAAAATAACAGAATAAGGCAAAATCGAGCACAAACGTCCATTTTGAGGATCATAAATATATCAGACAATTTCAAAATAACATTTATGATACTTGAATGAACATGATTGACTACAAATATGCTAATGGGAAAATTTCGTAAGTTATTCGAAATTTAAGATTTTATCAACATAGCAAAATGTTGCGATATTTCATATAAATATGCATTTTTGGGATTGTTGCATTGGAAATATTAGCATGAAAAATAAACTACGAAATTGATCCCAAAAAAATAAATTAATAGATTAGAATAAGATAAATATGTTGAACTGAATGGTGGGTAGCCTATTAGGTGAGGATTTCGTTCTGCATTGTGCCAAGCGTTTGTTCAAATTCATTTCTCTTAACATGAATATAATATGTCCTGTACAAGAAATTTATGAGAACATACATATGATGGGGAACTGAGCAGAGTCCACCTTTGCCAACTAGTTTTACATGCTAATATTTACATAAATAAATAAATTCGATGTGTTTTATCGCACTGATTGCCTTAATTGTGTATGATTTTGAGAAATAATGAAGCATACAAGATATTACAATTTACACAGTGGGCGGAGTCAGTAATACACAGTAGCCAAAAGCACCCAGTTCTTAATGGGGTCCTTTGCAGTCATGGGCTTGGACTGCTATACAATTCTTAGTCGTTTAGTCGTTGTGTTCTCTAACTCTCCTCCAAGTTTGTTCCATGACCTTAGAATCAGAATCATCCTGTGTATATTACATATACATACATACATATATATCCTCTCTTTCATTTCGGGGTTATTTTTTCTTGCGGGTTTAGGTTTTGGTTTTATTACTTTTTAGGTTCATGGTGTGTTTTTGTTTTTCTGGAAAATAATTTGTCATTGTTTCATTTGATTCATTTCGGGGTTCTTTTTTTATTGTGGGTTCGTAATCAATCAGTGGATTTCATGGTTTCATTGTTCTTTATTTTCTATGTTTTAGTTCCCCATCATACTATAGGTATGGAGAACATAGGTAATCGTGAAAATTTTCGACTTCAGTTTTTTGACTTTTTTACACGTTTTCAGGTGTGAGGAATCCGAAAATGACAAAATTTGTATGGTGTCTGTCTGTAGGGTGTCTGTTAGTCTGTTAGTGTGTTAGTGTGTTAGTCCGTTAGTTTGTTAGTCTGTGTACACGATATCTCAAGAACAAATTGTCGCAGAGAGGTCAGATCAGTTTTAAAATATTACTTTCGACACTGGCAAGAACCCTATTCATTTGCAACATTCGATTTTAAAAACTTCGTAAGTTATTAGAAATTTACGATTTTTTTAACATGGGAGAATAGGACAAAAATTCACTTAAACGTGCATTAAATGGAAACTTTTTACTGTAAAAATGTCAGACCAGTTTTAAAATATCCGTTTTGATGCCGGAATGAACATCAGTAACTATAAATATGCTACTTTGAAAATTTCGCAAGTTATTGGAAATTTACGAATTTCTTAACATGACAGTATAGGGCAAAATTTCACATAAACGTCAATTTTGAGCGATATTTTCATCGTAAAGATGTCAGACTACTTTTGAAATATTATTTAGGACACTCTTATGAATATTAATGACTATGAATTTTCAAATATAAAAATTTCGTAAGTTATTGGAAATTTACGAATTTCTTAACATGGGAGAATAGAGCAAAATTTCACATAAACGTCAATTTTGAGGGATATTTTCATCGTAAAGATGTCAAATCACTTGCGAAATATTATTTAGGTTACTGGCATGAATATCATAGACTACGATTTTTCGAATTTAAAAATTCGTAAGTTATTTGGAATTTACGATTTACTTAACATGTCAGAATAAGGCAAAATTGAGCATAAACTTCCATTTTGAGGATCATAAATACATTAGACAACTTCAAAATTACATTTATGATATTTTTTGAACATGATTGAATACAAATATTCTAATAGGAAAATTTCGTAAATTTTTCGTAATTTACGATTTTAACAACCTAGCGAAATTGTAATTTTTTCATATAAATATGAATTTTGAGGATTATTGCATTGGAAATAGTAGCATGAAACATAAACAACGGAATTGACCCTGATAAAATAAATTAATAGATTAGAATAAGATAAATATATCGAAGTGAACGATGGATAGCCTATTAGGCGGGGAATTCTTTCTGTCACTGTATCAAGCTTTGGTCAAATTCATTTTTTTTTTAACATGATTATAATATGTCTCGCACTAGAAATTTATGAGAACATAAATAGGATGGGGAACTGAGCAGAGTCTACCTATGCCAATTAGTTTTTTTTTTTTTTTTTTTTTTTTCATCCATGTGTCTCCTAATCTGGTCTTGGCAGGCTGGGGGAGTGTTGCCGGCATAAAACTAGTTTAACCCCACTGGCAAGTCACAAGTCTTGCCGCCTGCCTCCTTCCTTCCGTTCCTGGGTTATTTTTTCATGAATTTCATTTCAGTTTAAGTTTTTCTGTTGGGATTTTGTTGAGTTGGTTTGTTGTTTCGTTTGTTTTGCGGGCTGTTGGTTGATGAATTTGGTTTCTTTGGATATGTGTCTTTCATAGCCTGATGGATTTTTTTTAACCTATCTGAACTTCTCCTGTATGGAGTGAATTTTTCCTTCTTGTTGGTCTTTGTGGTTTCGGTGGTCTTGTATCTGTTGCTTGGCTTTTCTACGCTTGATTGATCATTGTTATATATATATATATATATATAGTATGTTTGGCTTGTGTATGTCTCTTTGGTAAATTGTTTGACTAACTATTCTTCGTTCTCATTCTTTGCTTCTACTATCAAAAGGATTATATATATATATAACTCATTTAGGACACTTGAAAATTGTCCCATTTTTTAAAAACTACCATAAGTATAGATTCACGTACGTTGAACTTGGGTTTCAAAGCGCTAAAATAAGATTTAAATAATTATATGGTTCTAAAATTTATATAGTTCTTTAAATCTGTATAATGGACAATAACGAAGAAGCCAATTTTGATCTCAATTGCGTGTCGTTTCCACTGAAAATGCGCAAGTAAAACACCAAATATAAACTATTTAAATTGCTCATTAACTCTTTAACATTCTTTGGACTGACGCGGATACCAAACATTTAAAATGTTTTACGAAACAATTTTTCAATATCTTTTCCTTTTTTTAATCGATTTCTAAACTTTTCTTTCTTCTCTGCTCGGTAGATAATAGAATCTACTCCAAAATTTAACAAACGATGTTTCAGAGGAAGCCAAATGCAGAAATCACCTTAAATTTCTCAGAAGGAGCGAGTGCGTAGTTGATACTTTAATGATGCACTCGTGCCTATTTCTTTCTTTCTTTCTTTCTTTCTTTCTTTCTTTTTTCAAACCTGATGAAGAGCCGTGCCATTATTTTGACCTGAAACACAATTGTTTGTTTTTTTCCACTTTTAGTATTTACCTATAAAGTTATTCATTTATTTAATCTGATTAGTATACAGAGTTTAAACCAAACATTTCTCGAAAATTAAACATGCTAAGTTTTTCTGTTTACATATTTGTGATCAGCAGTGTGTCTAAAAACCATTTTTGAAATTAGCGATTTTCAACAGAAAATATAGAATGAACATTAAAGTGTTTACATAAAAAAATTCTAACATACTTGCATAGAATGTTTACATAAAATAAAAATAGCTAAAATTCAAACTCTCAACATGCAGCTGACGCAATATTGGGCTATCTACAAATATCTTCAATAGTTGACCAATGAGTCAGCAAAGTAGAGGCCCATACGTAAAATCACGAATGCAGCGCTTCTAGCGGCAAAAATTAAACACGAAACTTACTTTCTGGATTGCCCTCATGTTTTTTTATTGGATTTGCAAGGCTAAACTAGATCTGACGTTCAGTTTTGCTTTGCACTTGTTCACCTCCTTGGCTCCTTGGCACTTGCACTTGTGTTGCTCCTTAACACTTTACACCTCCACTTTTTTTTTCTCCTCTTTGGATTGGTTCCATCCTTGGATAAATGGGTGTGACATAGTCAAGGTTGTGTCCATTGTATTCGACTACCTGCGTGAGGTCCATGGTGCCAGATTGTCTGCAGACTCGAGAAACCGGGCATACCAGGCGGTTTTTCATCTTCCTAGTGTCAAAGTTCCCGCGATTTCACGGATGATTTTGATGTTGCCGCCTGCGCACCCCAAGCGAGGGTGGTACCCCGCCTTTCTGACGCCACTTGAAACCCCAATGAACTGTTGACCTGGGTGGAAACCTGGATACTCCTCATGACCAAAGACTGTCTGATTGGTGGTTGTCGTGTGGGAAAATGGTTCCCCCCTTTTTCAGATCATCAAGATTTTAGTAAGAAATGAAAATTGAGATATTAACTCTGGAGACTTGGATGATGACTGCGAAGTGAAGTCGTTCTCCAAAATGTTTTTTTGTAAATTTTTGACATGCTAGAGTTCACAGATTTTTGTGATGCATGTTGTATTTCTCTTACCTGTAAAGCAGGATGTTAAAAGTAGTTTTATTAAAGTTTCGTTAAGTTTAACACAAAAGTATTTGTGTTTTTTAGTTTTACTAGAATAATATTTTTGACGTATAACAACGGTGATAATGTCATCGGCTCTTACTACCGACTATATCACATGGTATAATCAACGACATAAATAAAGTAGAATGCTGATTCAATGGATAAAGGATTAGCTTTCCGTGGTTCAACATGAGTCACGTGATATGATTATGAACCAATAGATTGCCATGTTTGGCCCTTTATCGCTATTTTGACATTTACAATTTCAGTTGGACAAATTATCAATATTATTAGGTTACACGACAGTCCTACAACCGAAATAAATTGTTGTTAAAACAATTTTTTACATATTTCACATTGTAATAAATAATGAAATACTTTTAAATTTAAAAACATATAATAATTTATACACTATTTTTTAATATTTTGTCGGTTAAATTTCGATTACACGAAATAAAAGAGAAATAAAATAAAAGCTAAAATGATTAGGAGCAGAAAAATATTAAACTACATAAGTAAACAAAAACATTGGCGGTTATGATTTTCGACAAGTACAATCTCCAAACCGTTGCCATGGAAATTTATTGAAAATAAGCTGTTACCAAGGGAACCAACGCATAGATGGTTCATGTCACATGGCTCATGTTGGACCTTGTCAGGGTTACCATTTATCACTCTATTTATCTCGTTGGGTATAATAGGAGTTGGCATACGACGTATCAGCATGTAAAGTAAATGAAGTTAACTGTTGTCTACTCAAGATGGCTGCCGCAATTGAAGCCAAGGCTACCGCAGGAGCCCTATTGAGTCGACCAAAACATTGGCTTGTACTGTGTTATTTTAGTTATTTGGCACCTTTGAGACCTATAATCACAATGACTTTTGTCTCGAATGATCTATATTACGCAATTTCACAATAAAAATGCAGAATTTCTTAACTAATTGTGTTACTGAATGGCTTCTGCGGTTACGATTTTGGCTCCATGTTTTACTGGACATGTCATCTCCCGTTATATCATTCCCCAAAGGATCCACCCTCGTACAATGTGGTCCGCCGGAATAGAATGCATTTCCAAAACGGCCCACAAAGTATTTTGGGTTGGACTGGCTTCGGTTATATGATAAAATACAGTATGTCCATAAAAAAATGTCCCAGTTATAAATTTTAATAGTATCAACTATAAGTGTTGTAGAGTGTTGGTTCAAGGTCACAATTAAAACCCATTAGGCGCCAATGCTCCCATTTTGGGAACACAAGTTTCATAATTTTTTGCGTAAAAACTTATTAGTCGATTTTTATTTTCTTTATTGTATTTTAAAGTTCATTTCATGCTTAATATTACTATTTTTTTTTACTTCAATATATATTTATTTTCTTATCCAATTTTCCTTTCAATTTGTGCAAACATTATTAGATTTCGCACTTTCATTTTATCGCTATTTTAAAAATATTAATATTTTTCAAAAATGTTTAGTTCTATGTTAAATATTTCAAAATAAGGCTATTTTAAAATAATTAATTCATAAACTATTTATAAAAAAATTTTAAGTTATAATTAATGAGCATTTTTCTTAATGTTCCCAATTTGGGAGCATTGGCGGGAAACGTAGTTTTCTACCCTCGATCTAAAATGAACTCGTCTTTCCTCCCCTCACTTTGCTTTTGTTTAGGAACGAATAGCTTGTGCTGACCTTGATTTTTTTTTTCTTTTTTTCTGTTGAAAGAAGTTGAATTTGTCATTTGTAAAAGAATTTTTTCCAAATTTGCGTAAAATGTGCATTTGAGTAAACATGTCTTCTAAATTTTTAACTGTTGATCAAGCTCTAGAATATTTTAATGAACTCGATAGTGATGAATTCTCTGATGATCCAGAATTAATTTGTTTGCCACCCGAAACATCGGTGGTTACTGATGAAGAAGACATTGCTGAAAATAATTTGTGTGATGAAATTCCTGTCGACATATCTGGTGAAATTGAAACTAATCTCAAAAGTTTAAATGATGCTGATTCAGACAAGGATTATAATTTACCAAAGAATGAAATAACGAGTAAAACTCAAACAAAATCAAGGAGTAGTAGAAAAAGAAAAAGGAATAAAAAAAATGAAATAGAGAATCCAAGAAATGAAAAGGTTAAATTTGATTGGTCTCCTGCGAATTTGATAGAAATTCCTTCTATTGAAATTGAGAGTTTGGAAGAAACATTTCCAGATCTAATAAACAAAACTCCATATCAACTTTTTAGAATGTTTTTCGATGATGAAATATTTGACATATTGATAGAAGAAAGTATTAGATATGCAACCCAAAAGAATAATCTCAACTTTTCACTTACTAGACAAGAAATGAAAAAAATTTTCGGCATAATCCTTTTCAGCGGTTATCACTCTTTGCCCCAAGAAGATATGTATTGGAATAAATCAGATGACTGTTATATTCCTTTCGTATCTGAAGCAATGTCCAGACAACGTTTTCGTGATATTAAAAAATATCTTCATTTATGTAACAACGATAACCTAGATCTAAGTGATAAAGTATTTAAAGTTAGAGGATTCTTGGAAAAATTTTGTTTAAAATTACAACAGTTTGGAATATTTTCTGAATGTTTGAGTGTAGATGAAGAAATGATTCCGTACACTGGACATCATACGGCAAAAATGTTTATGCGTGGTAAGCCTGTTAGATTTGGCTATAAAATATGGGTTCTTGCCTCGTCTGATGGGTATCCTTTCAACCTCCAAATTTATACAGGAAAACGGAAGGAGACAAATAATTCAGATACACTACCTCTTGGCACTCGCGTTGTATTGGATTTATTAAATTGCGTCCCATTTCCTCAAAAACATAAAGTATATGTTGATAACTTTTTTACTTCTCTGAAATTATTGAGTGAGATGGGCAAAAAAGAATTTCGCATTACTGGAACAATACGAGAAAATAGACTTCAAAATTGTCCTTTAAGTGATTCAAAGGCTTTGAAAAAAAAAGAAAGAGGAACATTTGAAATTTTAACTACAGAAAGTGTTAGTGTTGTGAAGTGGAATGACAATCACGTAGTTTGCCTCGCATCTAACTTTGAAACATCTGATCCATTAGGAAAAGCAAAGCGGTGGAGTAACGTGGAAAAAAAAAAGATTGATGTAAAACAACCTCACATTGTAGCGTCTTATAATAAACACATGGGAGGTGTTGATTTATTAGATCGATTTTTGAGTCAATACCGCCCAAAAATTAAAGGAAAGAAATGGTGGTGGCCTTTTTTTACCAATACAGTAAATATGGCTGTAGTAGCAGCATGGAGAATACACAAAGGATGCAAAGGAAATCTTTCGCAATTAGAATTTTTGCGATCTATTGTAACAGCCCTTATGAAAACAGAAGATGTTACTATTAGTTATAATCGACAAGGACCATGCGAAGAGGTAAATGTGGATGTGAGATTTGATAATATCAATCACTATATTGAAGGTGCCAATAAACAATCCCGATGCAAAGTGTGTAAGAAAAATACACGTCATTACTGTATCAAATGTAAAGTAATGTTACACAAAAGTTGTTCATTTCAATTTCATACTAAGAAATAAAAACATAGTATGTAAGTAAGTTGATTATATTCATATTAATATATAAATATAACTTTTTAAGTTCTCTTATAAATTTACGTATAATATAAATGTTATATCTAATATATATATATTATAAATTTTATATATTTTATAAAATAGCCAAATGTTAAATATATTCGTATAAATGAATAAATTTCATTGTATAGTAAGAAATATCCTTCATAAGTTATAAAACAAAGCTCCAATAGTCATGTAGCAACTCATTTTTAAAAATCAAAATTAGACCCCCATTAGGCGCCAATGCTCCCATTTTTGGAACAAGCTTGTTTCAGCAAATTTCTAACAATTTCATTCAAATTTTTAGTGAAAATGTTTAATGACCTTAAATTATCCCAAATTCACTCATTAGTTAAAAATTATTTCATTTTATTCACATAGCGGCGCTTAATGGGTTAAAGAGTAACTCAAACAGTTTTAGATAAGCGTATGCGCAAGTACTGCTTCGTTGTTTTCTCGCTTACAGCGCCACATACGCAAAATGGCGACTCCTGAGCGTAAAGCGTTTTGTGTTCTGCAATTTGCTAAAAGTCAATCTGTAATTTAATGCGTGCAACGTGCGTTTAAAATTTAAAGTTTAAACGTGATCCCCCATGTGGAAAAACATCCGCCGATGATATAGGCAATTCGAAACGACCGGATGTGTTTGTAAAGGAAGAAGCACGGGACGACAAAGTGTGGGAAGAATTGTACTACAGGTTGGATGTGTGCCGTATAACTAAAGGGGCGCATATTGAACGTTTGTAAGAAAAACTAGGTTAGTTTACCTTCAAATTGATGTATGATTTGTTGTAAATAATCTAAATTAAACTGTTATAATATACCATTGAAACTGGGGCAATCTTTTATGTATACCCTGTATTATATAAAATGATCACACTGTATATTCAGTAAATTTAGTTTTTGCTCAATAACGGATATTATAATTCAAAATTCTATCTGTTATTAACAAATAGAAGTAAAACATTGTTTTTCAAGCGAGAAAGCCAAGCAATTTCATTCGTTCTTTTCTTCTTCTTTTTATATTCTAGAGAATGCATCGGGACTTGCGATTATGATCATGAATTCGTCGATGGAATGAAAGAAAAAACTTACGTGTGTTTGTACGCAGATGGAATTTGGCAGCCTGCTGCTCAATTTCCTCCTTGCAAACGTAAGTTTCATTGTCATATATTCATTTCACTATAATAACTTTCAATGTAACTATATACAGGGTATTTTAAAAATTTTGATCTCGGCTTTCATTACTTAAATGTTAATCTTGTATTAAATGCTGTCTGTATATTAAATGTTAAGTATATATTGTAAACTGTAAAGCTGGCTTAAAAAAAAAAAAAAAAGAATTTTATCAATTTCAAGGATCGCCATGAATTCCAGAATCCCTAAATTTAAGGACATCCGTACAAAAATATTTCCAAAAAGTGAAATATTATGTGACCCATGAACTAATAAACTAAAGTGAAAAAATTCAGTACTGTATTATAACAAATGTCAGAGATATGACAAGAACAGGCGAGTGAAAACAATGATAATGTAAACAAATGGACGGGTTGGTATTTTAATTTGTGTCTAATCCATCAACATTTTTTCCTAAATATATTTCTAGGACATTTATTATGCTATACTCAATTTTTTTGCATTCCATTAATAGGCAGTAGAGTATATTTTACCCGTTAGATTTTTTTTTTTTAATGGACATTTTGTAATTTTTGAAATTAAATCCTCTGAAACTTTCAATTTGTATATTTTAAAATCAAAATTCATAATTATATTAATGATCATACTAATATTCTATTTAAAAAAAAAAAAAAAAACATTTGTATAGCGTGACCATTATAATTCGCGATATTCTTTTATATTATTAACACTTTCTAACAAGGTTGAAAAGTGTTAATAACTTCGGTTTGTCTATCTGTCCGCGGTCTAACTTCCGTAAATATTCATGAAATTTCTGGAAACTAATATATGTTATTCAAGTTCACTATCGAATGCCCCATATTGAAAATGGAGTGAATACCTCAACTGGTTTGTGTACAGGGTACCCGAAAGCATTCCAACGCATTGTGTTCTATGAGAGGTATATCTATAAGCCATATTTTAATACCTTTACTTTACACAAATCTTAATGAAATTGAAATATGTTATTCAAGTTCGTTATCAAATGTTGGCTATTGAAAACAGAGTGAATACCTCTACTGGGTTGTGTACAGAGACAACCGAAAGTATTTCAAAGCATTGTGTTCTACGAGAGGTATTTCTATAAACCATATTTTAATACCTTACTTTACACGAAAGTTAATGAAATTAAAATATGTTATTCAAGTTCACTACCGAATGTTCCCCTGTGAGAATCGAGTTAACACCATCAATGGTTTGTGTACTGGGATATCCGAAAGTATTCCAAAGCATTACGTTCTATGAGAGGTACTTCTATAAACCAAATTGTAATAACTTAATTTTGCACAAATCTTAATAAAATTGAAATATATTATTCATATAAACAAAAGAATGCTTTTTATAAATATAGTAGATCAGCATGAAATTTACAGGTCCACACAAAAATATTCAATTACTACATTAAGGACTATTATTGGAAATTTGCTGGAATTGCATTTTCGTTTACATTAAGCGTTTTTAATACTTTATAACAATTTTTAACTGTGAATGTTATTTTAATTTGATATAGTTAACCTTCAGATTTACAGGGCTACACAAAAATATTCAAATACATTGGTCTGCATTTTCTTTTGCGTTGAGCCTTTTTAATATTTTTCAACAATGTTTAAGCGTAATTATGAATACAATTATTCTATTTGTAAGCCTTTCAGTCCTTCTGTCTGTCTGTTGTGTTATAATGTTTGCAAAGAACATTGAAAGTTCAGATTCATCGGCGACAAAATAAATAGTTACCTACATTTTTTCATCCTAATGTGAAGGTGAAATAAACCTTATTTTTGTACATTGTAAACACCGTAGACTGAAGCACCATTATAAAATTTTCAAAATAAATAGAGGGTTACAAAAGCATTTTTATTTTTCCTATAATTCTCCTTTTTTTTTTTTTTTTTTTCTATTAATCCTTTCTCTGCAACTGACGAGTTATCTCGTCGTTCGCCTGCTTGCTATAACTCGCTATTGACGAGATAACTCGTTTCCAATGTTTGCTCAATTTTCACTTATGATGTCACCAGCTGTCATAAGCTGTAATGTCACCATCTGTGTAACAACTAAGTCTAGTGATTAATTATAAAAACAGGCAACAGATGGCGGGCAATATTGGGGGGCAGGGAAAGGGTTAAAGAATAAAATACTAATGTAAACCTGGTTAGAAAGCTTGACATTCTCAGGAGAAAAGGGGGGAAGATAACTGATGTACGGAGAAGTTAATAAATACATATTTGAGTTTTGAGTCTACATAGGTTTCTAAATATGGTTAAAAGACAGTTTGCTCCTAAGCCCACTACAACTATTCTTTCAGTCCCTATGATACACAGCATGAATCACAGATGCAAAATGTGCACTAGTGGCCTGGGAAGGAGTGGGGGGGGGGGGCATATTCCTGCGACGGATTAATTCGTTTCCCCTGCATCAATTGTGCTTTTGCTTCAAAGTGAAAATAAATGACATTCACATTCGTTTTCAGTAAGGTCGATTTTGACGACTTGGGGACGAATTTGACGGTTTGGTGACCAAATTAGGCAAAAATGTTAATTTAGAGTTCCCGAAGTTTTGAGACTCTACCTTGAACAGGAGTCGAGATATCGTTTCCATAGAGTTCTGTCACATAATTATCACCAAACTATAATATGTCTCTAGAAGGTATTAATAGAAGCAAGTTGATTTGTGCAGGCAGTGTGAGTCAGTGTTATTCAGAGGGCTATTCTGAGCGATTGCACTTTTGAGATTATGTTTCAACCGATTGAACTTTGTTCGGGGACCAGTGAAACTCCTCCTTTGTGGAGTATTTGGCGCTGTTTGCTTTACTCTTGTGGAACAAGTGACCGTTTACATGAACTGTTTCCAGAACATTCGACGAATAGTGACTTTTGTGATACCAGCGACAGCTTTATTGGACTTTTTAATTCAAAATGAGGACAAAAATATTCATTGAATTAACAGTACTACTGAGCTGTTTCGAGAATAGTCCTCGAAATTACAGTTTTGTTGTACTAATTGAGGAGTTACGCTAAATAAAGGGCATTCTTCGACTAGAACCTGCCTGTTTCTTTACGATCTACTTTTTCCACACTAGAAAGTCGACACATTTTCGTAACAATAGACTGATAGTTCTCCTCTTTGCTTCTGGAAAAAGAACTTTTTTCTGACTGAAATCTTTCAAAAGTGAACTGTATATATTTTGTTGTTGTTGTTGTTATTTTGCGTTGCTATATGGTCAAATGTGTATTATTTTGCCTATTACAATATTTAACTGTCCAGCCCTATTACACATGTGCTTAATTTCATTTCTTCAATAACTGCATCTTATTATTTATTTCAAAAACTGTCTCTGTTCCTTAGCAAATGTCAGGTAGTGTGTACGCCAAATGAAATAGTTTTTTCTAAAACTAAAGAAAAAGACGTGTGATTGCTAAACCATTTTATTATTTTCTTCTACATTAGTAAGAATAAAGTATTGGATTTGTAAAAAATTTCATATTTCTATTTTCGACGGGTTTACATGCTTTGAGTTAACATAAACATAATTTAACCATTTTTATAAAATGTCCATGTATCTGTGAGGGAAAAAAAAAAAAACTGTGTCAGCTCTAGATCAAAAACTAATGCATGAAATTTTATATTTGCATTTTGACTTAAATTGGTGTCTATCAACTTTTAGTGCATATCGGCCGATAGGTGGTACTGCTATGCTGAAAATTTTCCTCCAAATGTGAGGAAAATTTACATCTCAGTAAATTTAGCTAACATCTCAGTTTTTATAGTGTATAAATGCACCAGACTTGATGCGTAAGATGGCTATTATGAAAATGGCTATTATTATGAAGATGGCTATTATTACTCTGAGGTAATTGAGGTGCATATAATAACAGGAGACTTGGCGTTGGAATATTAAAATTCGAATAAACTACTACGTCAGAAACGCCAAAAGACTATTTGCAGACCTAAATCCATTCATGAACTCGATTTCTTTGAAGCTTTTCATATTTATAAAAATTTTAAAAACCTTGTAAATTGTGATTTCACTGTTCCCTATTTGTCTGATTGTTGGAAATTTTACATTCAGTCCACATTTTCTTAATTTTTCTACTGTTTACACAGCTAACATTCCTAAATTCCTATTGGCCACACTCCCCACCTTTCCCGTAATCCTATTGGTTGAACTAAATTCGGTCCCTCTCCTATATATACGAGCACTTCTGCAGATTCAGAGTTCTTTTTTGCACTGAAGACAGTACGCTTGAGGCTACCGAAACAGCTGTATGCATTGCAAAAATTTTTCTTTCGGCGCTTCTGACGTAGTAGTTTATTCGATTTTTAATAATTGAAGTGCATGTTGGATATTAGGTGAAGCTGCTCTGCTGCTACTTCTCCTATTTATCGACAGACATTTACACCAATTTCTATAGCACATAAGAGTGCCAAACTTATTAGATGAGCCTATGTCTCACCGATTTATTAATACATACTTAAAAAAAAAAAAAAAAAAAAAAAAAAAACTTTTAACCACGAAACAAATAATTTAATTAAAATATGCATATAAAAATTTTAAAAATATAAATAGACGTTTTGATTAAAAAGCATTCTCTTTAATTTTAAACCTAAAATTCCCTCTTTAGATCTAATTGGTGTAGTATTTTAATTCCCTGCAGAAATTACAATTATGTCTATATTGGAGAAACTGGCCGTATGGCTAGAATTAGACTGTAAGAACGTAGATGATTGTTTAAAAATTGTGACCAACGTTCTAGAATTGTAATTCATGCAATTGAAACGATCATATCACCGATTTTGAAAATATT
Organism: Salticus scenicus; assembly: GCA_963930645.1. Taxonomy (NCBI): domain Eukaryota; kingdom Metazoa; phylum Arthropoda; class Arachnida; order Araneae; family Salticidae; genus Salticus; species Salticus scenicus. Next base: position 221,394,141 of record OZ005659.1, on the reverse strand, counting down.
AAAATTGTAAACTTTGGATGTAAAAATTATTATTCTCGTATTTTCCTCGAAGGTTGACATACTATCTATATACAATCAATTAAGCATGCGCTTTAGCACCTCAGTATCCCATGGCCATGTTACTATAATACAACCTTTGAGTGTATGTATTAGTTTATAAAATGTAACTTTAATACTAATGAGGGAACTCGGTCGAGTTTTGAAAGGTCTATTTATATTTTTAAATGTTACATATATATTTTTAAATTAAAGTATTTGTCTCATGGTTAAAAAGTTTTTTTATTTTTATTATATGAGATGACTGTTATGAAAACTAAGCTGACTCATTTTGTATGCATATCGGGAAAAGGGGACGCTTATGTGTCGTAATTCTCCATTCACGAGATGGCTGTACCTATTTAATTGTGTATAAGTGCATCAAATATCATATGTGAAATAATGTTTATGAGAAACTTTGCTGACATAATTTAGGTATAGTCGGGGAAAAAAAAAAAAAAAAAAAAAAAAAACGCAACACCCGCTGTAATTTCGTTATTAATTGACGCAGGAATATCTAATAGGCATAATTCAACAGGAAATTAAATGCACTTTCTGAAAATGGCGTCAAATTTTGAATTAGGGGTCATTTACATATTGAAATGATGCCAACTTTGAGTTTTTTTTCAATAGCAATACCCAATTTTGACTTCATATTCGAATTTCTGAGAGTCTGGCAGTGCGTAAAAGTGTATTGTTTGTATACTTTATCAGATCCTATAAGAAATAGACAGAATTTTAATGTTTCACACCGGAAATCTTTCAGGAAAAAAAGAATTATAAATATTAATTAAAACATTTACATTTTACAGTTTTTTAATTATCCAGAATTTAGTTTTTTAGATTTGTATATACTTTTTTAGATAATTTAAGGTATATTTAAATACGTTACACTTGCGATTGGTCCAGACAGTACTCTTTAAAAAAAGTGCAATATTTTTCAAGTAAAAGTGTCTATTATGGCTGTACTGATCACCAATAAAGCTTATATTTTCTTTCGTAGGTGTAACATAATATACGAAATGAAATAATATAGATACAATGCATAAACTAAATCTTTTCGGATAAATTATTGTAAGGGTTCATGAAGTAAATATTAAACAATTTTAATCGCACTTACCAGTTTTGGGTCAGTTGAACTCTTTGGAACTGTACGATTCGTTTTATAATTTCTATGAAAATATAATTTCTTAATTAAACATCTGTAACTCTGTCAGTGGGCGTTTCTTTCGTAATTTGTGTGTTACGTATTTCTTAGATGTATACCAAGTGTTCATATTTTTGCAATAAAATATACTATGGTTAGGAATATATTGATTAGAAAGAATATAATTATTATGTATATCCATTTGTAATATAATTGTGAATACATAAAAGTTGTTCTGAAATATTTTATTTTGAGAGAATTACGCCCTTGGGCGGATCTTACTGTCAAAAAGACAAAATCCTGCTGTCGCAAAAAGTGTTAAAATATATTTATAAAAGTTAAAGTATACTTTTAAAAATATATAAAGTTAAAATATATTAATAAAATTTTAAAGACTAAAGTATTTTTTAAATAATAATCCTCCCACCTACAAAATAAATAAATAAATAAATAAAAATAAAGCAATATATGAAGCAAATGACTTTGACTATGACGATAGTTAAGAAACAATTTTACAAGTCTGTCTTGCATTCCAATTCCATTCGTTTTTTTAACTGACAATTTTTACATTAAACCTATTTTTCTATTTAAAACAGTAAACCCCGCCTATTTAGTTATTTTTTTCTTCTAGTGTTCATTTAAAAGATTCAAAATTTATCACCAGTAATCGATGAAGTAAATACCACTTGTGCATATTTTTGTCAACATAAAATAAGGGGTTTAACACGAATTCACCACTGAATGTCACATTTACTTTTCTTTTCTGTATTGTTTTGTTTTGAAGAACGATGAAGTCTTCTTTAAAAAAACAGGAATTCTTGATGCTAACACTAATATCTAAAAATCATCTTTTTTGCTTCATTTCTTTGCGTTTGACGTTGTTGTTATATAATTTGACCCATAAATAAAAAATAAAAATACTTTGTTTATTTATTTATTTATTTATTTATTTTAAAGATTTGATTCGTTATCTCATGCAAAACTTTATAAGAGACGGCCCCCTAAACCACTCCAAAAGAAAGATTTATTTACATCTCGAAAACTAATAACTAGAATGAGCTGCAAATTTGCACACCCATATTTTTCAGCATTAGGATTCATTTTATGCAAAAATTAATATAGGTAATATTAATTCATATAATAATCATGTAATATTAGTTCATATTCATAATTTTTATGAATATGAATTTATTAATATTTTTCAGAATTAAAAATATTTTTTAGAATCAAAAGTAATGATGGATTATGTTTTGGTTTCTTCACTATATCTCGTAAAAAAAATTATATCGATCAAGTTATTTTTTGTAAAGATATTAATAAAAGTTTGAAATATGAATTTAACATTAGCACCTTCAAACTTTAAACACTTATAACTCTCTGAAAAAATAAGTAATATATACAACCAATATACTTTTACGCGTTGTCGGGATCCCAGGAATTCAAATATAAAATAAAAATGGGGCATTAGTATTGAAAAAAATCAAAGTTGGTGCGCGTTTTAATATGTAGACGACCCCAATTCAAAATTTCAGTTCATTTTCTGAAACTACTCACAATTCCCCGTCGAATGATACCTATTACATTTTTATACATCGATTAGCAACGAAGATACGTTGAGTGTTGCGTTTTTTTTCTCCTACTGTACATATCGGCCGATAGGTGGTGCTGGTATCAGGGGTCGATCCAGGCAAAAATTGGGACCCTTTTGCTGCCCCTTCACAAAATTCAAATCTTTAAAATGGGCCCCTTTACAAAATTCAAATCCTTAAAATGGGTTCCTTCACAAAATTCAAATTCAGAAAATGAGTCCCTTACAAAATTCACATTCATAAAAACAGCCCTTTCACAAAATTTTGTTTTATAAAAATAATAGTTCTTTAAAATTTTTCTATGTTTACAGTATTATTTTTAATGAGTGCATATACTTGTTTAATAAAATGATATTAACTTGATATTATACATTAGACAGAGTAATTGCTAAAATGAAAGGTTTCTAGCGACAATTCTTTTTTTTTTCACAAAAATATTTTGATTTTCCCAAAAGTAATTTGTTTTTCACAAAAATGGGCCCCAAAAATTAAAACCTGGATCAACCCCTGGGTATGCAGCCTTTTTCAGGTTTTGTGTAGTTTTCCGAAGAATCAGTATATAAAAAGTAATATGAAAGAAAGTTTTGTGATGGCCACATCAAACCAGTTTTTATTTTTAATTTTCAGTGTATATGAAATGAAATTTAAATACTCTTTCACTTGATATAAAACTTGTTTTTTTTTTTTATTATTTTTCAGCTGTATGTAATCCTCCATGCGAAAATGGAGGTATTTGCGAATCAGTAGACTTTTGTACCTGTTCCAATGATTATAGAGGAAGTCTTTGCCAGTATTGTAAGTTTCTTTCTTTCCTTTTTTATCTTTCTTTCTTTTACTTTTATTACTTTCTTCTGGGAACTTACTTAATTGAGAATTTTGGATTCGTAAAAGTTTTCACCTATTAGTTTTCAATGAATTTACACGTTTTGAGAGGTCCAGAATGGGATTATACCATTTTTAGAAAAGGTCTCTCTGTGTGTGACAAAAGTTTTGTGGCAGCTTTAGCTCTAGAACTAATGCAAAAAATTTCACATAAATTTATATGTAGTTGAAACTTGACCTAATTAGTGCCTAACAATTTTTGGTGTAAGTTCATTTAACAAGTGGCATTGTCATTCCGGTTTTTCTAAATTTTTTAATGTGGCAACACAGGATAAAATTTCGTATAAATGTACACAACAAAAATTATTTTAACCAAATGTATATATATATATATATATATATATATATTAGTGATAATAAGCTAAAGTATTTATGTTTTTATGGTGATTCATTTGTATAAGAAGAGCATCCATATTCATGGAAATATAAAGATTTCTTAAGAAAAACAACAACAAAAAAAATTTTAAATATTTTTGTTTTTTCGCTATAACATGTTGGATATACAACCCAATGCAATATCATTTTTTAAAACATTTTCCTACAGTACAAACTACATACTGTTATCAGAATGAAAAATTATTCAATATATGATGAAATATGAGCATTTTTAATAGTTTTTAACTGCGCATGCGTGAGCGCTCACAAAATCTCTTTTGTTTAATATATTAGATAAATGCATTGAGTTAATTATATAAAAACTTCTCGCAAGTAACGTAAAAATTTAAAAAAGTTATCATTTGACGGAATGAATTGCATTTCACCCCCCCCCTCCATCCTCTCTGCCAAAATATCAATAAATATTATTATTATTATAAAAAGAAAACAATAGGGGTTTTGCCAAATTTTTATTTTAATTCAATCAATTGTAATTTCGTATACGCACTTTGAGAATAAATATGGATAAAACTAACTACCATATATTTTTTTTTCTTTTTCATTTTCCTTTCTTTCTTTCTACTTCCATTACCCTACTACCGTAGGTAATGGAAGTATTGTATTCGGTCTGAAAATTCGATATCGGGTTTTCACCTGATTTACACGTTTTAAGGTCCCCTGAGTCCAAAAAAGTGGTTTTTGGCAATTGGTCAGTGTGTATGTATGTGTGTGTGTATGTATGTATGTATGTATGTATGTATGTGGAGAATCTTCTGGCTATTATAGCTCAGAAACTAATAAAGATAGATCTACGAAACTTTAGAATTGAAATACGTCTGGTGTACAGATGAAATTTCCAAATTTTGGTGAAAATTGAAAAACCGGAAGTGGGACCGTAAGTTCGTATCTCAAAAACGGCTCTAACGATTTTCTTCAAGCTTGCTATATAAACACTCTATTAGATGTCCTTTCGAATGATATAGTTAGTTAGTTCAGGAAAATTGATAGGCGGCATATATAAATAGCTCAATTTCAGGCCTCGCAAAGGCGTTCCTTTAAAAACGGTTGTACGGATTTTTTTCAAACTCGCCATTTTAACTCACTTTTAAGTATGCTTTTGTATGTAATTATTGTTTTCCAGTCAATAATTGAGTTTAACCGGAAGTGGGACATCGGAAACCGGAAGTGGGACCGTAAGTCCGTATCTCAAAAACGGCTCTAACGATTTTCTTCAAACTTGCTATATAAACACTCTATTAGATGTCCTTTCGAATGATATAGTTGGTTAGTTCAGGAAAATTGATAGGCGTCCTGTATAAATAGCTCAAGTTCAGGCCTCGCAAAGGCGTTCCTTTAAAAACGGTTGTACGAATTTTTTTCAAACTCGCCATTTTAAATCACTTTTAAATATTCTTTTGTGTGTAATTATTTTTTTCCGGTCAATAATTGATTTTTTGTAAAAGTTGGTATCTCAAAAACGGCTCTAACGATTTTCTCTTTAGGTCCCTGTTGGTATAAATGGGTCCGCAGAGTGAAAAGCAGAGTCTTTTGAACAATCACAACATTTAATAATATAGAAAAGTAAAAATAACATAATGCGGGCATTTCTTGCCGCTCGCTTAGCAAAGCTTTCTCGTACAGACTCTTATAAACATCTCTCTCTCAGGGAGCGAAGATGCGCCGTTGATTACGTAATACAGTTACGTCACATCTGACGTCATGACAGGTGTTCGCTGGTTAACAGCTGATATGAGAAACATGCATTGAAATCCTTCATTTCCCCCTTTTTCAATAAATGTTTCGAAAATAAAACATATTTATGCATTATAATAGCATATTAAAAATTACAGAAAATTATTTTTATGCAAGAGTTACTTAAAATAAGAAAAGTGTTAGTAAAGAAATAGAATTATAAGCAAATAATTATGGTTAATATTATAAAATAAAATACGTAAAATATAAGCAGTTAATTTCTTAATGAAAACACAGTTTAAATATATATATATTTTTAAGTTCATCAGTCCTGAGTATTAAGTCCTATAATATCACAACATTTTTCATGTTTATATGCATTTAAACTTTTTGTTAAAATATCTGCAGGTTGTTCATCTGATGAAATATATTTAATGTCAATTAGTTTATTATTGTAAACTTCTCGCACAAAATGATGACGAATGTCAATGTGCTTAGATCGATTGTGATGAACAGGATTTTTTACTAATCTCAGTGCGGACTGATTGTCGCACATGATTGCAGTTGGACTTGATACAATTTCAGGATCCAGTTCTTTTAAGAAATTTCTAACATGAATTGTCTCTTTTGCGGATTCGGACAGAGACATATATTCAGATTCTGTTGTGGATAGAGCAACGGTTCGCTGCTTTCTAGATTCCCAAGAAATAGGTCCACCGGCATATTTAAAGACATATCCTGTATATGATTTTCTATCATTTATATCCGATGCCCAATCGGCATCAACAAATGCTGTCAATGGTTTATCGTCTCGGTAATACACAATTCCTAAATTTCTAGTGCCATTGAGATACCTTAGTATTCTTTTAGCAGCTATCCAGTGAGGTTTTCCTGGATTGTTATTAAACTGACTTAAATAATTTACAGCATGGGTGATATCTGGTCTGGTAGCAACCGACAGATACATAAGAGAACCAATTAATTGTCTATAAGGAATTTTTGACATATATGATTTCTCTTCTTCTGTATTTGGACACATTTGTTTAGTTAATTTTACACTGTTATCTAAAGGTGTATTCACCACTCTAGAATCTTCCATATTAAATTTATTTAATAAATCTTCAATATATTTCTTTTGTGTTATAGTGATGCTGTCCCTATCTTGATTAAATTCAATGCCTAAGCAATAATGCAGAAGGCCCATATCTTTCATTTTGAAAGATTCTGCTAATTTATTTCTAATATCAAAATAGTGCTCTTCACTTTTAGTAAGACAAATTAAGTCGTCGACATAAACGATTATAATAGCATCAAAAGGATATTTTGAGTAATAGACACATTTGTCGGAATTCAAAGGGTTAAATTTCATTTTTCTCAGTTTCTCATCTAATTTCTTAAACCACTGTCTTCCTGACTGCTTAAGCCCATACAAAGACTTCTTTAATAAACACACTTTATTTTCATGTATATCATTTTCAAAAAATTCAGGAAATTCCATAAAAATTTCTTCATTCAAATTGCCGTTAACATATGCCATAATGAAATCTAACTGGTATGCTGTGAAACCATTCTGGATAGCATACGCGATTGCAGTTCTTATAGAACTTAATCTGGCTACTGGTGAAAAATTTTCCTCAAAATCTATACCTTGTTTCTGTGAACACCCTTTGGCAACTAATCTGGCCTTAAATTTTTCAATTTGACCATCTGGTTTGAATTTTGTTTTTAAAACCCATTTACACCCAATTACCTTTTTATCTTTTGGTCTATCTACAATTTCCCAAGCGTTTTGCTTAACTAAAGAATCATATTCTAATTTCATCGCGTTTTCCCAATTTTTAGCATAATCTCCATTTAACGCGTCGATCACGCTGGGATTAATTTCATTAAATGAGTTATCAGCTAATTGAGAAGTTTCATCTTTATATTTTGTATCAGTAATACACTCCTTATGAGACTTTTGAAAGTTCCAACTTTTACTTTTTTTAGGTCTTCCGGGACCACGTTTAAAAATAGGATTGTTTTTATTAATCCCTTTCTCTTGTTTACATATATCGTCAATACTCTCCTCCCCTCCACTCACATCTTCTACGTTCCCCCCTTCAGAAAGCGAGCCTTCCCCCCCTTTCCAAAAAGAGAAACTCTCTCCGTTGCATTCAGGGGGATAGGAAATCGATCCGCTGTTTTCCCCCCTGTCTGCGGTTTGAGTAGTGATAGGAGTTTCATTTTTAATATTACAATCATTGCATTTATTCTCAGACGGAAAAATTAATTCTAATTGATCAGTAGTAGCTGAATCATTTGTTTGAAACTCGTCTATAAATCGAACATCACGACTTATGACAATTTTTCTGGTATCCTTATTCCATAATCTGTAAGCGCGTGATTCATTTGAATAGCCAACGAATATATGTTTGTGTGACCTAGCTTCAAACTTCCCTTTTGATTTTTTATTTAGAACAAAACATTTCTGTCCGAAAATTTTAAAATAGTTAACAGTTGGTTTATAACCGAAAAATAATTCGAAAGGTGTTTTGTTTTCTTTAATTCCTTTAGTGGGACACCTGTTTCTAATATATGCAGCGCAATTTACTGCTTCAGCCCAGAATGTATTTGGAAGGTTTGATTGCATTAATAAACACCTCGCCATTTCGCATAATGTACGATTTTATCTTTCAATTCTAGAATTTTGCTGAGGGGTCATTGGCGATGAAAATTCGCGTTTAATACCGCATTCTTCAATATATTTATTGAATTCTTCGCCACAATATTCCAATCCATTATCAGTATGCAGTATTTTAATTTTTTTTCCTAATCGATTTTCGACTGCTGCTTTATATCTCCGGAACGCGTACTTAGCTTCGTCTTTTGTTTTTAGAAAATTTACTTCAATGTAACGAGATTTATCATCCAAAAAAGTAATAAAATAACGTGATCCGCCATGGGATTTAACATTTATAGGGCCACATAAACCAGAATAAACTACTTCTAATAATTCATCACTATGAAATTTGTTTTCTTTACAAAATGGTTTCACAGTTTGTTTAGACCTAATACATACTTTGCAATCTCTTAAAGAATCTTTTTCATTAAAATTTAAATCTCTTAACATATTTTCAGATTTTAATAATTTTAAATCTTTTTCATTTAAATATCCTAATTTTAAATGCCATTTATGAAAGTTGCTTACCTGAGTTGATGCAGCGATATCCACATGCGGCTGAAAAAAATATAAATCACCTTTTCTCGTAGCACTTATAATCAGAGAGCCGTCCTGCTCTGTGATTTTCGCACATTTTTCGGTAAATACAACTCGGCAGTTGTTTTCTGTAGCTTTTGATATAGACATTAAATTGCATTTCAATTTTGGAACACACAAAACATTTGTCAACTTTAAATTAGTTACACCGTGATTACCGGGAACTTTTAATTTGACTGTTCCAACACCTGTGATCTCCGCTGTTTCATCTACAGCTAATTTTATAAATGATCCAATTCTAGGTTCGAAATCTGTAAACAAATTCTTGTCATGAGCCATATGGGATGTCGTACCGCTATCGAGACACCACTCGGAATGTTCTTGGAAAGAGTTACTGGCTGCCATCGTGAACTCTGTACTATCTTCAACCATAAAAGATCTATCTTTATATTTATTCGATGAAGTGAATTTTCTGTCTGAGATCTTCTTTCTGCATTCTGAGGCTTTATGCCCTACTTTTGAACAGTAATTGCTTTTGAAGATTGCATAATTTCTTTCGCCATACGTGTTCTTGTTCTGCACAGGCTTTAAGATTTCTCTTTTGTTCTTTTCAGGAAGATTTTTCTTGTGAGTCGTAAAATACGCATTTGATGATTCTTGATTCTTTTTATTTTTTCTTGACTCGTATTCTTCCATCATTTTAATTTTCAGAGCTTCAGGCTGCGGCAATTCATCTCTTGCTTCTATGGCGCACCTGAAATTTTCATAGCTGTCAGGAATACTGTATAAGAGCAAAATTGATAATAGGTCTTCGGCTACTTCAATGTCCATTTCTTTTAGCTTGTCCACTATATCGAAGAAAATATTGAGGTGATCGGACATATTTTCACTGTCAGTCATTTTCTTAAAGAGTAGCTGCTTCAACAGGGTGGCTTTCTTTGCCGGTCCTCTCGATTCGTAAACTTCTTTTAATTTATTCCATACTTCATTTGAGGTGGTACAATATTTAATATGACACAACTCACTTGGGGTAATTGCTAGGATTAAATCGGCTCTAGCTTTAAGATCATTTTCGAGCCATTTTTCTTCGCCTTCGGCGCCTTCATCGGGCTTAATTTTCGTTCCGTTAGCATAACTCCAGTGATCATTCTTGATTAAAACAGCTTCTATCTGCAGCTTCCAGGTGTCAAAATTATTTTTGGATAACTTTTCTATATTTAATACTTGCGACATATTTAATCAGCTATAGTAGCTTCTTTATAAAAATAGAATCAAAAATACTTTCGATTTCAGCCCTTAGGCTTAACAGTAAGTCGCACTTTCGTTTTAGCGAATGTTAATTTAAATTTTTAAAAAGTCCGCAGTAAGATGCGTGTCTCTGGGCCCATAACCATTGTTGGTATAAATGGGTCCGCAGAGTGAAAAGCAGAGTCTTTTGAACAATCACAACATTTAATAATATAGAAAAGTAAAAATAACATAATGCGGGCATTTCTTGCCGCTCGCTTAGCAAAGCTTTCTCGTACAGACTCTTATAAACATCTCTCTCTCAGGGAGCGAAGATGCGCCGTTGATTACGTAATACAGTTACGTCACATCTGACGTCATGACAGGTGTTCGCTGGTTAACAGCTGATATGAGAAACATGCATTGAAATCCTTCAGTCCCTTTATGTTTTCTGATCACATTATCTCTCAAAAATGTATATAATACATGTAATAGCGGGTAATGGAAGTCGTGTGGTTGTTTCACACCAGATTTTTTTTTTTTTTTTATCAACGATAACTTTTTGAATTTTCACGACATTTGTTTGAGGTTTTCTTAAGGGGGTATTCTGGTCTAGAAGCCTGAATTTTAGGCATTTTTTAAAGTCAGATAAAAAAAAAATGAAAAACATTTTTACTATCCATTTTTACTTCCATTACCCTACTACCGTAGGTAATGGAAGTATTGTATTCGGTCTGAAAATTCGATATCGGGTTTTCACCTGATTTGCACGTTTTAAGGTCCCCTGAGTCCAAAAAAGTGGTTTTTGGCAATTGGTCAGTGTGTATGTATGTGTGTGTGTATGTATGTATGTATGTATGTATGTGGAGAATCTTCTGGCTATTATAGCTCAGAAACTAATAAAGATAGATCTACGAAACTTTAGAATTGAAATATGTCTGGTGTACAGATGAAATTTCCAAATTTTGGTGTAAATTGAAAAACCGGAAGTGGGACATCGGAAACCGGAAGTGGGACCGTAAGTCCGTATCTCAAAAACGGCTCTAACGATTTTCTTCAAACTTGCTATATAAACACTCTATTAGATGTCCTTTCGAATGATATAGTTGGTTAGTTCAGGAAAATTGATAAGCGGCCTGTATAAATAGCTCAATTTCAGGCCTCGCAAAGGCGTTCCTTTAAAAACGGTTGTACAGATTTTTTTCAAACTCGCCATTTTAACTCACTTTTAAATATGCTTTTGTATGTAATTATTGTTTTCCTGTCAATAACTGAGTGTAACCGGAAGTGGGACATCGGAAACCGGAAGTGGGACCGTAAGTCCGTATCTCAAAAACGGCTCTAACGATTTTCTTCAAACTTGCTATATAAACACTCTATTAGATGTCCTTTCGAATGATATAGTTGGTTAGTTCAGGAAAATTGATAGGCGTCCTGTATAAATAGCTCAAGTTCAGGCCTCGCAAAGGCGTTCCTTTAAAAACGGTTGTACGGATTTTTTTCAAACTCGCCATTTTAACTCACTTTTAAATATGCTTTTGTATGTAATTATTTTTTTTCCGGTCAATAATTGATTTTTTGTAAAAGTTGGTATCTCAACAACGGCTCTAACGATTTTCTCTTTAGGTCACGTTTATGTTTTCTGATCACATTATCTCTTAAAAATGCATATAATACATGTAATAGCGGGTAATGGAAGTCGTGTGGTTGTTTCACACCAGATTTTTTTATATGTTTTTTATTGACATTTTGAGAATGTAAAAAAAAAAAATCAAAAAAAAAAAAAAAAATTCGCCGAGATACAGGCCGATGGAGTGGGGGCTTAAAAAAAAACGGTGCGTCCTGGTTGACATGATTTCAACCCTTGTAGTGATCTAAAACTAATAATCTGGTGTGTCACTCACACGACTTTCTCTTACCCTGAAATTTAATACTATAAATACAGGTTGGAGTTTAAGAGGTAAGATAACAAGTACTGTTATGTAAACAATTCATATTAGGCTTCTGAAGAGTTTTATATGATAATTAGTTCTGTGTGAGGGGGGCTACCGCCCCCCTCAACCCCCCGTTTCATTATTGCACCTACATTTATATAGAATTTAATTCGGTTATTAAAAAATATTTCTCTTTTTAAAAAATAATTTATTAAAATTATTATTTAAAAAAATTATCTTTTATGATAAGGCAGACGATTTCCATATTAGAGAAGTAGTTTAACACCAAATATCCAAAAAAAGTCCATTTTATTCTCAATAATAAAAAAAAAAAAAATAAATAAAAAAATAAAGTACGATTTTTTTCTAAGTTTTGTTTTTGTTAAAAGTAAAAAAAATCGATAACTTTGTTTTAAATTATCGCAGATCGATGGTTCAACCATTCGTTTTAAAGGTATTTGCGAGCTCTTTTGAAAGATACCCATCATGAAAATTTACTCCCCTCGAGGGGGGACTTCCCCCCCAGGGGGGGAGGCGAGGCTCCTACATACACAAAAAAATTTTCCCAGTTAACTGTCTCTATTACAAAAAATATATATTTGTTTCATTTGGTTTAGTGCAGTCTATAGACATTAAACTCTATTTTCCTGCAATTTCCCCCATAGACGTAATGTATTAGAATTCTCTTGATTGTCCCTGTACACGAACCATTTGCTTGATCTTAACGAAAAGCTTACTGTAGCATCCCTATATGATACACATTTAGAATACCAAGTTTGAACTTTCTGCCATAATTTGTTTTTGAGATATGCTGATAACAGACAGACACACACACAGACACACACACACACAGACACACACACAGACATACACACACACAGACACACACACAGACACACACACACACAGACACACAGACCATTTGCTAAAAACATGATTTTCGTATTCAGGGGACCTCAAAACGTGTAAATGTAACAAAATCTCGTGTTCGAAAATTTGAGCCTAAAACAATACTTTCTCTACCTTATGGGTAAGAGAAAGTAAAAAATCAAACAAATTTTTCATTAATAAAGATGTCGCTATCGGGTTGACCATTTTCAAAAAAAAAAAAAAAAAAAAAAAAAAAAAAAAATGACAAAATGGCGTCGACTTGAAAAAAAAAAAAATTTACACGACTTTTTTCGATCTTTTCGAATTTTTTAAAAATATTGAAAATCAAAATTTTTTAAAATCCAAGGCAGACGCGATAGAGAGTTGTATAAACAAGATATATACCAAATTTCAAAGCAATCGGTTCAGTAGAACTTGAAATATCATGTCAACCACCTCAAAAAAAGTAGTTTCGAGAAAAACGCGTTTAAAGTTTAGGAAACAATTCTAATGGAATAACTCTGAAAATAATATGTTATACTCACTTTGCATCAATCGGCGATCCCAGATCCATACATTGGGCCTTCCTCCTTCTCATAATTCAGCTCTTGAGAGGTTCTTTTTTTTTTTTTTTAATTTCTAGACCAGAATACCCCCTTAAGAGTGGATCAATACATTTAGTTAATAAATTTTACAAAATTACAAAAACAATTCTTTTTATTTCTCACACATTCGCAGTGAAAAAAATATTCAGTAAAACTGTTCATGTTTTATCAGATACTCAATATCTTTTATATTCTGTTTGAAGTATATTGTGTCGAATGTTGTACATCAAGTTTCCTAAAAAGGGCATTACATTGCGATGAATACCTTGTATCCTTGTATGTTATAATAATAATAATAAAATCAGAAAATAATAATAATAATAATAATAATAAAATAGTAATAATAAAGGAAAGAAACCTTTGTATCAGACACAAATGAATGTAGATAATTAAAAGAAGTCTCATATTCATTAGCTACAGCGACAACACATCTCTAGTATTGTACTTTTTGCAGTGCAAACCCACGCATTTTCTTTTCTGAGTCCCTTTCAGTCTTTAGGGTGGGCCGCTGTAGCCTCGTCAGTAAACCGTCGAAACTTGGAAGATAACCGGTGCGACACTCGAGCCAGCCGAAGACCGTCGTATACACTTATAGGGTGGTTGGTGCATGTAAAATCCACCGTGGCCACAATATCTACCATTTTTTCACCCAAATCCATTTGGTGATCCCTCTTGGGGTGGGGGGGGGGGGGTCACCTAAGCGAGGACGCCATCCCACAGTGGAGGATAAAAACTGTGTGACATGTCTCAGGACTATTCTTAGGGTCAGTCGCAGACCGTCGTCAATTGCATATTGTGGAGCACTAGTGTGTTTTAAAACCTAAAACACACACAACCTTAAACCCATCTTCTGTCTTTAAGGACAAAACATTTACTGAAGTATATGAGGTATAATATACTCTTTACAGAACATCTTCAGGAAAATTTCAGAACAGTTTCGGATTAATATGTCGAGTACTTTTCTAGACATTTAACATTAACGTCTAAAATAGAAACTGTCCTGTTCTTTATTGCAAGGGAATGTATATGTATGTAAATAATCAATTTTTCTTTCATTTTTCAGCCATAAATTTGTGTACCATTTCTAAGAATAAGTTGCCTAGCAGCTGGAGGTGTAATCACACTAGAAGCGAAACTACTTGCGATATTAGTTGTCATGCACCCGATACCCCTGATGCCGAACTGGATGTCTCTCGATACGAATGCACCGTAGATGGTACATGGAACCCACAACTACCTCCGTGTGTTCAAGGTACTATGCGCTTATAGTTTCTTATTTTTGGTATATATAAAATAGTTTATTTAGCCGATGTATAATTTCTTTACTTTTTCTCTCAATTTAAAAATAAATGTGTGTGTGTATATATATATATATATATATATATATATATATATATAGACCATAAAAATGAAAGCCTACCAAACATGACCGGATGGAAAATAATTATTTTTAAAACCTGAAAAGCCGACATTTTTTTAACTCCTTTGGCTGTTATTCACCAATAACTTCAACTCCCGGTCGAACATGAAAATTTGAAAAGCGTATAAAGGCGGGGCGCAAATTTTCAGCAAATTTTGTCGTGTCGTTTCTGCCATCTAGCGGTATAGTTATTTTCAGATTTTTTTGTTGAAAATAACCAATCAAAGATTATATGAAATCTTCGACGCCAGATGGCAGAAACAGTGAGCCAAATTTTGCTGGAAAGCTGTACCCTGCCTTTAGACGCTTTTCAAGTTTTTGCTTTGAACCAGGAGTTAAAGTTAATGGTGAATACGGCTATTTGTCTTCTTTATTTTTTTCATTAAACTATAGCTATTGTAGTTGTTCTTCACGGAATAAATGCAAATAGAAATGACATTATCAATGAATGCAGGAATTTGGATTAAAATTGATACGCAGAAACATATGTAAACTGAAAAGCAGATAGATACAAATAAATATTAATGAAAATTATTATTAATTTTAATTATTAATTTTTTGCATTTATTAACATGGTAAGTTTCAAATATTATAGAATAAGACTTTCCTAATATAATGTGAATAATAATTATTATTCCGTACGAAAGAACAGATACAACATCTAGCTGTTATTAACATTATTAATTTAATTATCATTTAAATTTATTGTAACCATTTTAATTTTCCTCTTATTGTTTTTAACAGAATTTGGTAGTTTATCGCAAAGGCATGAAAAAACCGCAAAATTACCAAGCGGCAATCATATAACGGAAAAGTGCCAATTTTTCCAACATTGCAGAATTTAGTTATAAAACTCGTGAAAAGACTTTGTAAAATGCCGCTTTGCTAAGAAATCCTTTTGGGAAAGTTTTTTTTTTTTTTTTTAATTATTATTATTTCCAATGGCTAGGCAAAAGATACAGATAACTAAAAAGTTACAAAAAAAATTATAGACAATATAACATAGAACAAAAGACCGAAGTCATTGCCTAAGGAGCGATCTTGCCTCCCAATATCTCGACTCTTCTGTAGAACCCCTGAGAGCCCTACAACGGGACAGATGGTCCCTGTCCATTACTTCTCCAGAATCACAAAGTGGGCAAGTAGGGTCGTTTAAGATACCTATGCGCTTCAAATGAGCGGCAAGGCAGTCATGTCCTGTAGCTAGGCGGAAAGTCGCAACTGCCTTACGTCTTGGTTTATCAGGAATGAGAGAAGGACTTAAATTCTTCCATTTCTTTAGAGCTGTACGATTCTGACGATCTCGTAAGGCATTAGATGCAGATAAATTCTTTAAAAACAGTTTAATCCTCCAGTAAGAAATGGCTGTATTGGGATGTTGTAGTAAGGTGGCACCTCTTTTTGGGGTGCGAAGTAGATCTACCTCTCTGTGGTGCACCCTGGAAACGCCTTGCGGCAAAGAGATCTACATTTTTGGCTTAAAACCTCTTTTTGGGAAAGTAGAAAGTACTATAAATCAGTTCCCTCTCTGTATACTTCAGAAACATAATCTAGATGTCCGATGAGGAGAAATTTGGATCCGTTCACAAAACTTGTCTTCTTAAAAAAAAAGGACCCTTTACAAAACTTCTTACATTCTGAAGGCAATTTTAACTTCCTTCATGTTTAAAACGTAAAGATATCGTAAACATTTTCGGCTCTGTGAGCGATTTGCTGACAAGTCTTACTGCATATGCGCAGTTGTTGTTTTTTACGTATAGCTCTAAATATGACAAGTTGCAGACATATATGCACACATCCACAAATAAAATATTATGAATGCATTTTTGGTTACCTTGATGTCTGAAGCGTAAAAGATATCGCAAAAGTTCTCGCTTTTTTGTGTGATTTACCGACAAAAATCTTATTGCGCATGTGCAAACTTAATTTATTTATTTATTTTAATTATTAGCATATATAGTTACGCTCATCAGTGCCTGCCTCTGTCACGCTTTAGGCTTAAGAGATAGGCTGAATAGACTTCCTTGGACTCTGCCTGTGTGTGAACGCAAGTTTTCATACTTTAGTTAATTTTAAAAAATCTAACTGTCCGATCGATAAGCTGTTTAATCCGACGGATTCAGAAAAATTGCCCCTTTCATTTGGTAGCTTATTTGTCATGAATTTTCGATATTAATTTTTTTTTAATTAATTAAAATATGAAAATAACAGCTTTAAAATAGACATTTAAAATTTTAATTGTTGCCATTCTTTTTTTTTTTTTTTTTCAGCATAAAATAAAATATGTTTTCACGTAAAAAAAAAAAAAAAAAAAAAAAAAGATAAAATAGTAAATTTGCTCATGCATATGGAAAAAATGACGTCTATAAAATAATAATAATAATTTTAAATTTTAACAGTAACGAAGAGATAAATAAAGTGCGAAAATTTCGCACGGACTTGCTAGCAAATGAATTATTTGAGTTGAGAAATTGAGAAATAAATAAAATGAAATGATCATTTTTCAACGGGTGCCTTAGTCGCTCTATAACCAACTAGTTATAAATATTATGTCTTCCAATATATACAATATACAATAATAAACATTATGTCTAATATTTACTAATGTCTAATGTTTATTATGTCTAATAAATATTAATAATAAATATTATGTCTGACAATTTTGAAATGGTCGATACACATTGCCATAAAAATTTGCGCACCAAGAAAGAGTTGTCAGAATGAAATGAAATTTTACACACATAAATGTAACATTGATGTAAGTAAATGATTAAAAAATCAAAGTGAAATGATCATTTATTACAGGAAAAATTACGAAAGAATGATGGTTTTAGGGGGGCTACATCTAGCGTGAATGCACGATGCGATACGGGCGAGCATTGAGGCATATAAGTCCCGTAGGATGTCCTGTGGCATCTCGTTCCACATTTATTGTAAACATGCTTCTAATTCATCCAAATTCGTAGGCTGCCCAACTTGCCGCTCCAAGTGATCCCAGATATGCTTCATTGGTGACAAATCTAGGGATCGAGCAGGCCAGGAGAGGGTGGTATTGTGGCGGAGGTGGTCCTGTGACACCATTCGTGTGTGTGGTTCAGAACTGTTCTGTTGAAAATGGTTCCTGGGAGCCTTGCCATGAGTGGCAACACCTATGGCTAAAGAATGTCACGAACGTACCGCTGAGCTGTCATGATGCCGTGGATCAATATTAGGGATGGCCGTGTGTCGTTTGCAATATCATCCCATACCATCACACCAACTGTGGGTGCGGTGTGCAGCTGTAAAGAAAAGGCTTATTGAGGCATCCCTTCTTGCACACACATACATGTTAGTCATCACTGCTCAAATTGAATCTGGATTCATCGCTGAAGCCGACCTGGTTCCATTCGGTTACATTTCAACCCCGTGGAGCGCGATACCACTCCAAACAGAGGAGAGGGGTTTGATATTATTAGCAGCACACGAAATGGGCGCCACGATAGCAAATGTCCTTCAGCCAGGCGCCTCTCGATGGTACGTACAGACACAGGGAAAGGTCATGTACAGTCGCCAGAAGTATTCTTCGAGCAACTCCACCCCGTCAGAATTTTTGACGATTCGATTAAGTTGTCGGTTTGAATAATAAATATTTAGAATTTAAATATATTATTTAAATATTTTATTTTAATAATAAAATATTTATTATTTAAATATTTTATTTTAATAATAAAATATTTATTATTTAAATATTTTATTTGTTTATCGAATCGTTAAAAATATATTATTTGTTTATCGAATCGTTAAAAAAATATATTCAATATTGGTACAGCATTCATTTAAAAAATGTCCTTATTCAATATTGTAAATTTCAGACAGAATGAAGGTTTGAGTACGGCTATTTATAAAGAATGAATCCAAGTCAATCAACCAATCAACCAACCTTGAAAAAAAAAAATTTTTTTTTTTTTTTTTTTTTTTTTTTTTTTTTTTTCAAGGTTGGTTGATTGGTTCATTTAAAAAAATAATCCTTATTCAATATTGTAAATTTCTATCTCAAAGACATTAGCTATCTCAGATTCAAAGGCATCGTTTCAATATTGAAATATTACTATTATCTATTTCAGACCAATTCAAAGTCTCAATTTATAAACATCCAATATTGGCACTCTATCTATCGCAAAAAAATGGGCCGAACGAAGCGTCAAAGACAGAAATCTGCCATGAGACGCTTCGTTCGACCCATTTTTTTGCCCCCTCCAGATTTAAGGCATCAGTTTGTACCATCTAGATCGATCCCCCACAAAGACTTTGATTTTGGACGGAGGGGTGTCTGTCCAAGAAATAGTCTCAAATCTATCTTCGTGGAGGCGAGGGTCGTCATCGTGGTCCCCATCGAAAAACAGCATGGTTCTGTCTATGAAATCTTTTAAGAATTCATTTATGCATGTGTCAGAGTCCCTCACGATCCGAATTCGGATGGCTTTATGGATGCATGAGGTGGGTACTATGGGGTCTAGAATCTGGATTTTAGAGGATGTCAGCATGGCCTCGAATCCCAACGACGACAGGGCATCTCCAAAATGTATCTCGTCGACTGGATACACCCAGGTATTGGCTAGAGAGATAGGTAACCTGACCCTCCTGTAAACGAGATCGCTCACCTTCAGCCTGGTCGTTTTTTTCACATAGGCATTCGATCGACCCATCAGCTTGGCCACATCAGAGGCCCTGACGAACAAAAGTCCATCCGCAGAGACTACGAATAGGATTTTAGCGTCAAGCTGTGGATGTTCAATAGTGAATAGCATGACTTATGGCAATAGCAACAGAAGTCAAAATGATGTAGGCTCTTAGAGGCAGCTCGTATATATACCCGATTCGTGACCTCGTTTTATCAGGCTTTACTAAGAAAACAGGATGTATGGCGAGATCAGCTCCGCGTGATCTTCTAGAACAGGACGCGATAAAATTATTTATATAATTAATCCGATAGCATGAGGATGTGCGTCACAGGACGTGCGTCACAGGATGCAGATAAGATATTTACTTGGAATTTAGATAGAACTAAAGATTACTGCTAGTATATATACAGGCTACTGGACGAGACATTTCATTCTGAGCTAGTCTTACTGTTCTCCAAAATGATCTTCCAAATTCTGTCTGATGAACTGAATGTTAAATTAACATGCTTTTTATCATTTGACGACCAAATTTTCATCAAAGGCCGAGACGTGGCCTATTACATGGGGCATGAAAACCCCAGTAGAGTGGTGAACTTGTGCCATATATAGGTAACGGACATTGCTCCTGAGGGCTTGAAACTACCCCCGTCTTTAGCCAAGACATGCGTCTTTGGACTGGAGGATGCAAAAATATTGATGGATATGCATCCAGGGGAGTTTGATTCCTTATTTCAGGGGCCGATTGAAATTCTTACGCCCATCGAATGCAGCTTAAACCTGAGGCGGCCTGTCCAGGTTAAGCTCGCAGCCATAACCTCATCCAATGCCACAATGGAGAGTTTCTTGGCCGATCTAAAGAATGTCATGGAGGAGTACCTGGCAACGGTACCCATGGACACCTATGTGTTTGGCGAACGATATGGGGACTTGGAGCTAGGCTATTTCCCCCGAAAAATAAAAGTTTTGGTGGGAAACAAGCCCTACTTCTATAAATCCTCGTCTTAAGATCAGGACGAGGTGCAAAAAAATGGGTCGAGCGAAGCCTCTCATGACATAAGTCATTGAGGCTTCGCTCGGCCCATTTTTTTGCGATAGATAGAGTGCCAACATTGGATGCGTACCGATTTGAACTTGTAATTTTCAAGGGATAT
Organism: Salticus scenicus; assembly: GCA_963930645.1. Classification (NCBI taxonomy): domain Eukaryota; kingdom Metazoa; phylum Arthropoda; class Arachnida; order Araneae; family Salticidae; genus Salticus; species Salticus scenicus. The sequence goes on along the minus strand of OZ005659.1, from coordinate 221,373,353 downwards.
GGCTTAGCTATAAGATAATTTTGATAAAATATCTATAGACAAATTTAAGGTATCTGAATTTAAAAATTTAATTGTTTCATTTAAAATTTACTGTGTAAAATTTAAATTTTTTTTAAGACTAAGTGTGGCGGTCATTATAATCTGATCTCTAATTTTCAAGGGATATGGCTTAGCTATAAGATAAATTTGAAACTTGGTAAAATATCGATAGCTAAATTTAAGGGATCTGAATTTAAAAATTTAATTTTTTCGTTTAAAATTTACCGTGTAAAATTTAAAATTTCTAAAGACTAAGTGTGGCAGTCAGTATAATTCTAAATTTTCAAGGGATATGGCTTAGCTATAAGATAAATATGAAACTTGGTAAAATATCGATAGCTAAATTTAAGGGATTTGAATTTAAAAATTTAATTTTTTCGTTTAAAATTTACTGTGTAAAATTTAAAATTTTTAAAGACTAAGTGTAGCCAAGCCAACATTGAATGCGTACCGATTGTAATTTTCAAGGGATATGGCTTAGCTATAAGATAAATATGAATCTTGGTAAAATATCGATAGCTAAATTTAAGGGATCTGAGTTTAAAAATTTAATTTTTTCATTTAAAATTTACATTTTTTTTTGTAAAATTTAAAATTTTTAAAGGTTAAGTGTAGCTAAGCCAGTTATTATGATCTGATCTCTATAAAAAGATTTTCGAGAAACTATTGACAGGATAAGCGGCTCCCGGTTAAAATTACAATCAGATCTCTATAATAAGATTTTCCCAGAACTATTGACAGGATATTATGCAATTTCCTCAGGAAGCCCGGTTATAATCAGATCTATTAAAAATTGTTCGAGAGACAGGATATTATGTCCTCAGGAAGCCCGGTTATAATCAAATCGCTAAAAATTGTCCGAGAGACAGGATATTATGTAAGCCTTTCCTCTTGATAACGTATAAAATTACAATCAGATCCTGTTGATAAGACCGGGTATATATACGAGTGTCCAGCGAGAGCTCTTCAATTGCTAGTCGATCTCTCTACTAGCTGCTTAGATACATTAGCTCTCTGTCAGTCATGTTTTTCCATGTAAAAAATTATGCTTATGGCGTTGCCTTTAAATGCTTAATGGCCACTGATGGCACCCTGTTTGTCCGGGCTGAGGACCTGGCTATTTATTCGAGGCACCCTCTAGATCTTCATTTTGCCGAAAAATATGCAGGCCTCACCGTCCGAGACGTGATGGACCCTAAAATCGATTTACTTAAATGGCTCGCTAAGACGAGAATCTTCTCCATTAGCGAAGCCAAACATCATTTGAAAGGGTTCATGGGCGAACAGGAATTTGATAAGATGTTCGATGGTTCGGCCATGGTGAAATACCAGGCTAACATGAAGCTCAGCTTCGTGAAAGCCATAGGTGTTCGATTTGTAGAAAGGTCCCATACCAAGTTCGAAGACTTCCTTGCCGCATACCAACTACAGGTGAGGAAATTTTTTGAGCTTGAATATGAGGATTATGAAATATACAAATCTCAAATGACCGGACCGTTGAAGATGACCATCAGGAGGTCATCTAATGAGCAACCCATAGAGAGCTTGTGTTAATCTTTAAAATGAGAGTAAAAAAATGGGTCGAACGAGGTGTCTCATGGCAGAATTTCTGTCTTTGACACCTCGTTCGACCCATTTTTTTGCGATAGATATAGTGCCAACATTGGACGGGTTTAATTTAAGACTTTGATGCTAAGGGGGTTTAATTTAAGTATTTATAAAAAAATCTATTAAGCTAGTATTGAAGAGGTTATCAGCATAAAAAAATCTATTAAGACGTTTAAGTTGAGACTTTACAATTACATGTATGAAAATATTATTAAGACTGAAAATATATGGATGGGTCTATAATTGAATTAAGTATATTTTCAAAAATGAAGATTTAGACTTTGGGTTGACCAACTTTAGAAACATAATGTTAAAATAAAAATATTTTTGAAAACTAATCGTGGAATCGTGATTCTTATTACATATACATAGTAAAATAAGCAATTTACTTACTTTTCAGTCGTTTTTTTTTCAAATTTAAAAAAAAATTGAAAATTTTGACAGAGGCGGTGGCACATCAGCAAATTTAGATAAACTGTTACTTTAGCATGATATATATAGGCTGGCTAGAGTCAATCAACCAACCTTGAAAAAAAAAAAAAAAAAAAAAAAAAAAAAATTTTTTTTTTTTTTTTTTTTTTTCAAGGTTGGTTGGTTGATATATATTTATAATGCTAATTGAATTAAGTATATTTTCAAAAATGAAGATTTAGACTTTGAGTTGACTATTGCAAATTTGACCAACTTTAGAAACATAATGTTAAAATAAAAATATTTTTGAAAACTAATCGTGGAATCGTGATTCTTATTACATATACATAGTAAAATAAGCAATTTAATTACTTTTCAGTCGTTTTTTTTCAAATTTAAAAAAAATTGAAAATTTTGCAAATTCGACCAACTTTAGAAACGTAATCTTAAAATAAAAATATTTTTGAAAACTAATCGTGGAATCGTGATTCTTATTACATATACATAGTAAAATAAGCAATTTAATTACTTTTCAGTCGTTTTTTTTCAAATTAAAAAAAACTGAAAATTTTGACAGAGGTGATGGTACATCAGCAAATTTAGATAAACTGTTACTTTAGCATGATATATATAGGCTAGCTAGAGTCAATCAATCAATCAACCAACCTTCAAAAAAAAAAAAAAATATATATATATATATATATATTTTTTTTTTTTTTTTATTTATTTTTTTTTTTTTTTAAGGTTGGTTGATTGATTGATTGACTCAAACATTTTTTTACAAACCTTAGTTGGTAGTTTAACATAATTAAACTATCTCTCTACGAGCCAGCTTGACGGTCAACTCATACGCTCTGTCTTTTTCGTCAACTACATAGTCTTTCTCTATTTCCTCAAACTTTCTCTTAACCGTAGCAGTCAATTCTTGAAGCATGTCGCCCGATTTGACAGACCATATACCTTCAGCTCTCACACGCATGGAAAAGTTGCTAGGTTTCTCTTCTTCAGTATCCCCATACCTGGATTCTACCGACGGGGGTGCGTAGATATTCGTATGTTGTTCGCAGACTGCCCTCGAGTATTCGTAATACCCTTTAAGCCAATCTTGTACATTCATCTCGCCTTCGTTTCGAACTGTGATTTCAAAGGCCATCTTTCTGCTGAACGGTATAATGCTGGGATACGTAGAGGTTACCCGGCCATCGGTCCACAGTTTCTGGATACGGCAGATTTCCTCGATAGGCATTCGGTGCGTCTTCACAAGTACGTGCAGCATATCGTTGAAATCAAACACGCGCCTGGAACTCATGTTCAAGCGTTGTGCATTGGGATATAGATTAGCTAGATCCTTGTTGGAATATCGATGTGCAAAGTTGTAAGGTGACGCGTAGCCTAGATATTTGCCAACTTCGACGGCTATGAAATAAACATCTCTACCAACAGTAGCGGCGATGAGTGCAGGCTTGGTATCAAAACAAATTTTCAGATACATGATTGCGCTATGATCTTTCAATAAACAGAGGCAATGGACAGAATGATGGTAGCTTGAGTACGGAACCACTATTTATATAGAATATCCATGAGTGGGCGTGGCATGTAAAAAAAAAAAAAAAAAAAAAAAAAATATTATTTTTTTTTTTTTTTTTTTTTTTTTTTTTTAAAGTTAGTTGTTTATTTAGTTATCATCTTTGATCCAGAAAACTTCTTTATAAGCTTATCCGCCTCGTTTTCAATCTCTGTACGAATCGAGTCCAAGTCATAGCTGCAGCCCTCGTCCTTTTCATATACTGACATGATATCTTTTAGCGAATCGCTCACCATTTCTTCTTTGATTTTCTCAGGGTCTTCGCCGATTTTGGAGTACGCAGATAGGTATCTATTATAATTTACATAATTTTTGATCTTGTACTTATTGAGAGCTTGTTCGTTGAACTGCTTACGCTTAACCTTAAAAATTTTCCTAGACCTTGGAGATTCTTCGGCGTCGGCCTTTATGACGAATCCTTCTAGCGGACACTCTGCATAAGCGCTGGGATACGTTTCAACTTTTTCGTACAGATCCCCTATCGTTTGGTAATCTAAATCTAAGATGGGTACGTGGGGTAGCTTCACTCGCTGGAAAATGTTCACGGCTTCGCTATACTTCATAAACGTATCTGAATCCAGTTGGTAGATGTCGAAGGCCCGAAAAAAGACAGTATTGCTACCGAATACGGCTTCGGATTCAAAATCACGATAGGTTATTCTCTTCATGTGGCTTCCGAATACTTCTCCATAAATGATAAAATTGTCATGTAAAATGTCTTTGATAAGCCGTACCTTTTCCGACAGCGGTTCCAAGATTGCGTTCAAGTTAAAAAGGCGTGTCTTTTCATCTAGCACTACGTTTCTAGATTGTATCCTGAACGTATTCTTCACGTAGCCAATACCGATATTAGAGCCATCCAATTTTTCGGTAGCAATTAAAGGTATGCCCGAATAAATTTGGCTTGTGATCTCGTGGTACTTGATAAGAGCCATTGTAAATAGATTAGAAACAGGACGTATTGTCTGGTCAGACTAGAAAATATCTAATAAGCTATTTCAATGAGGACAGAATGAATGTAGCTTGAGTACGGAGCCGCTATTTATACTAAATATAAATCAACTAATCAACCAACCAACTGAAAAAAAAAAAAAAAAAAATTTTTTTTTTTTTTTTTTTTTTTTTTTTTTTTTTTTTTTAAAGGTTGGTTGGTTGGTTTCTAAAGTTATATTTCTAAAGTTATATTTCTAAAGTTATATTTCTAAGTTGGCTGCTATAGTTATATTTCTAAGTTGGCCGTTAAAGCTATATTTCTCAGTTGGCTGCTAAAGCTATATTTCTTTAGCCAATCATTGTAGATGGCGCTACAGTCTATATATATAGTATATATATAGTATATCTATTAGGGTGGGTGGGAGTGGAATTTATTTCTTCTACTGTACGGTCATGCATAAACTCGCTCCTGACCCACTTCCTTTAAAATAGGATGAAATAGCGTAATTTATACAATATTGGCTTTGAAAACAAGACTTTTGTCTGACAAATGACAAGATATTGCAGGTTTTCATGAAATCAGAATAGATCATAGGCTTTTATAGAAAAATCTAACTCTCTAGTGTACATCTTGCTGAAAACCCATTACGAGACATAGTGACTAGACGACCGTTGCTGGCAAATGTCGAGACACAATGAGCGTGTAGTCATGTTAGCGATAGTAAATATAGACAAGCTTCAAGGGTGGGCGTGGCACCTGAAAAAAAAAAAAAATATATATATATATATATATATATTTTTTTTTTTTTTTCAAGGTTGGTTGGTTGGTTGATTACATTCTCTATATATAGTATCGCTGACGTGCCACTTCATCAGTCTATCTCAATCTTTACCAGCAACGGTTCTAATCTGTTTCAAATTTAATGGCAGGATATTATGTAACCATAAACAGGACGCGATAAACCTCGCCGATAGCACCAAGCGATAATCTAAAAGGTCATCCGGTCGAGCCTTATCAGATGTCATGCATCCGCTCGCCAGAGTATAAATACCGGCCTCTCGCCTCAGCTTATTCATTCTGACCCTCTGCTTTTTGAAATGGCCACTCTTTCCTTTGACTCTCTGACGGATGAACGAGTTGATTGCGACTATGTCATAATACCAAATTGGCAAGTATTGAACACCCCTCGCGTCTCTTGTGAGCTGATATGTAATTATGATCGTTCTATGAATATGCCAGCTCCAGCTATCATTCCCAAACCTAAGCCAGCTCCAGCTATCATTCCCAAACCTAAGCCAGCTCCAGCTATCATTCCCACACCTAAACCGGCTCCAGCTATCATTCCTACACCTAAGCCAGCTCCAGCTATCATTCCCACACCTAAGCCAGCTCCAGCTATCATTCAAAAACCAGCACCAGTACTTAAACCAGATCCAGTTCTCATTCCCAAACCGGCACCTAAGCCTGATCCAGTTCTCATTCAAAAACCAGCACTTAAACCAGCCCCAGCTCTCATTTCCACACCTAAGCCTGATCCAGTTCAAATTTCAATACCCATGTCAGAGATGATGTATTTTAAAGTACCAACGCTATTAAGCCCGCTACCGGAATCTCCAGAGTCCAAAGTAACAACTTATCGTGCCTGGAAGCCTCCACCGAAGATAGATTTCGTGGTACGGCCTAAATTAAAAACTGCTGGCTTTGAAGATCCAAGAATTCGAAGACGGCAGGGCATAGTCGTTCTCAAGTCGGACGTCGATCTGAGAGATGGCAAATGTTACAGCTTCATACAAACAGAGGTCAGGAAAAATTACTGTTGGGTTTAAACCCAAACGATTTATAAAAAAATCGGGTCGAACGAAGTGTCTCATGGCAGATTACTGTCTTTGACACTTCGTTCGACCCGTTTTTTTTGTAACAATTATATTGCCAATATTGGATGCGTTTAAGATTTTGACTTAAGATTTTTGAATGGATACTTAAGAATTTGAATGGATATTTTTATAACTGAAGTCTTGGAGATATATATTTTTATCCAACTTAAAACAGTTTGGCAAAAAAATATTATTTTCAAATCAAAAACTATAAAATTGAAATGATAAACTTTGAAAAATTTTGGTGAAAAATTGCAAAGTCCAAAAAAAAATAGTATCTTGAAAAAATTATAGAAATCGGCCAGACACTTTAACATGATATATATAGGTTAGCTAGAGTCAATCAACCAATCAATCAACCTTGGAAAAAAAAAAAAAAAAAAAAAAAAAAAAAAAAAACATTTTTATTTATTTTTTTTTTTTCAAGGTTGGTTGATTGATTGATTGACTCTAGATAACCTATATATATCATGCTAAAGTATATACACTATCATTGTCCAGCAATGCTTATCTGTTTCAGCGTCTATAAAAATCTTTACCGCATCCTGTTCAGCATCCTGTTTCATAGCAAATGAGTTATACAATATCCTGTTTCCGCGTTTAGCGACAAATAATTCTATAAATAGCCTTATCTCATCCTGTTTTCGTAGAAACTGACTTATGCAATATCCTGTCTTCAGATTGACAATATCCTGTTTCCGCGTCCAGCGACAATAATTCTATAATAAGCCTTATCTTATCCTGTTTTCGTAGAAACCGACTTATGCAATATCCTGCATCCTGTCTTCAGATTGACTATATAACCTCTGGCATTTGATCGAATAGCCATTCTCTCTTCGGAGCTTTGAACTACCAATATGAATAAAAATCAATGCTCTCTGAAGAAGCTTAAAGCGGTAAACTCGCTACGAAACCGTTTTGGGGTTATCGAACTGTTTCCCAAAAACCTTTCGCCTACCGTTAAAAAATTGGAAGAGTATCCACACTTTCAAACCATGATCGGTGAAGGCAAGATTTGTGTATTCTGTCTATACATGACGTCCAATTTGAAGATTGAATTCAAAAAACGTACTCTGACGGACAAGATAACAAATACAATCCCAACCATAGGCAGAGAGGCCAAGACAAACTATCCGCTGAGACCTCAGGAAATTAAATGGAGCACTCTGATGAACCGATATAAAAGACCCCCCAGCGAAGCCAACAGAACCAACGCCGACGTGAGAATTGGTTTCAAGTGCCCCAACAATCAGTTTCTTGTAAAGTCCTATTTTACATTTGGTCAGCGAACCGTCGGACAAGGATGCGCCCATATCATACAGACGTTGAACGTGTCATTCCTGTTCTTTGTGAGGCGTCCTGGCGAGACACGAGTAAGAGCGGACAACAGATACTTTGCTGGCGACAAGCTCCACTACTACGATCGTTTCATATTGATTGCCGACTCCAGTTACAAGGTGCCTGCTGGGACCACCTACATTCTGTTTACAACTCAAAAAAACTTTTTCAGTTTGGACATTGTGCCAGAGAATTTAGAGTTGGGCTTCGAAACCAAAAATCCTTTGGTGGAACGCATAACAAAAATAGATGGCATGTACGACGTACCCGTACCAACGCCCATGATACAGCATATAGATGATGAAGACGACTCCCCCGTGGAAATGAGTACTGACAGAATAACATCTAAATATTTTGATAAGCCAACATCTCCAATCTCAGAGCCATCCCAAGAGCCAGAGATCTATTTTCCTGAATCATCTCAAGAGTCGTCCCAAGAACCAGAGCCAGAGATCTATTTGCCAACGAACCCCCCTGTCGTATTGGACAGAAGAACAATAGTCATAACAACAAACTTTGCAGCCCAATACAAGTCTCTGACTTTTAAAGACTGGAAAAACTTGACAGATCGCCCCGACAATAACTTTGTACGCCCCTACGGACCAGATCTACCTGGACTTGACCTGAGAATTAAATCGGTAAAATGGAAGGCTGAGACAAATCCCAAGAGTGCCAAGAAACATAAGCCATCTTTCAAGGAGGCGGCCACAAATACAGAGCCAGTGTTTAAATGCCCACTACCACCTGAGCCAGTTTTTAAACGTCCAGCACCCATTGAAAGTCCTGAGATATGTCCAGAGCCCATTGAAGATCCTGAACCCATTGAAAGTCCTGAACCCATTGAAAGTCCTGAACCCATTGAAAATCCTGAACCCATTGAAAATCCTGAGATATGTCCCATTGAAGATCCTGAACCCATTGAAAATCCTGAGATATGTCCCATTGAAAATCCAGAATATTTTTATGGATGGCCTACTATTGAAAGCTCAGAGGTACAAACTGAACTGGATGAGCTTGATAATATTTTATGCACGCCTTTATCCATGCCAGCGGATACGCTAGACTCGTTGATGGATGATCTTATGACGCCATCAACTATACAGTATACAATGGATGACGGACCGCTGGAGACTCAGTTCAAAGTGCCAGGATTTGAACTGCCAGATTTTATGTAAATATAAAAATATGTAAAATTTAAAAAATTTGGGTCAAACGAGGCTTCCTCATGTTTAGATTTGTCATTATGACTTATCTTTACGATGGAAGCCTCGTTTGACCCATTTTTTTTAAATCAAAATGCTACCAATATTGGTATTGAAAAAAAAATAACTTGTAAAATTTATCAGAACAATAAAAAAATTGGGTCAAACGGGGCTTCCTCATGTTTAGATTTGTCAGTATGACTTATCTTTACAATGGAAGCCTCGTTTGACCCATTTTTTTTTAAATCAAAATGCTACCAATATTGTATTTGTAAAAATAATAACTTGTAAATTTTATCAGATTAATTAGAAAGTGACACATGACAATACTTTATAAAAGTCCATCTAAGTCACATTAAAATCAACCAACCAACCAACCTTAAAAAAAAAAAAAAAAAAAAAAAAAAAAAAAAAAATTTTTTTTTTTTTTTTTTTTTTTCCAAGGTTGGTTGGTTGGTTGATATATATTTGTTTCCTCGTTCATCACTTTTCATTTATCAAGATTAACTTTTCAATTTAATCCTAGCCTTGTTCATGTTTTATCCAAAGGCTAAGTTTCAAAGCCTCATTTTAAATGAAACCTGTTAATTTTGATCATGTCTATCTTAAACGTGGATCGCTTGGCCATCCAAGAGGCCTTCATTAAAATTAAAACCATGACCAAACGTAGCAATTAGATGTTTGAAATCTGACTGAGTCCATAACCCTTTAAAATTTATCTAAGGCATAGTAGTCTTTCAATTTTGACCGGTTAAACGTGGATCAGCTATGCAAGAGGTCATGATAAAACTGAGTCACGCTGAGCGTTGCCTGTATCTGAAACAGGTGCCATGTTAAACGAAGACCTTTGACATGGCAATTGAAAACAGGGCATCGCTTAGCAGGCAAAATTTAAAGGGCCATAAACGTAACCATTGAACTCTGGGCCATGCTTAGCAGTAGCAGCCCATATTGTAAAAATAATATTTACGAGATACAATGACAAAGCGACAAATGAAAAGCTTAAAAGTAGCGGTCCAGTCTATGGCATCATTTTAAATGTTAATATTGAGCCATCCAAGAGACCTTAATAGAATCGGCTTACTGAACAGGTGAAATCTGAAAGACTTAGAGAGTAGCAGCCCATATTGTAAAAATTTAAAATTATAAACTTCAAAAGTGGATATATGTAGGAAGTGTGTTAAGTTTTAAAGTCACATGACCACTCTTGACCAACCTTGAAAAAAAAAAAAAAAAAAAAAAAAAAAAATTTTTTTTTTTTTTTTTTTTTTTTTTTTTTTTCAAGGTTGGTTGGTTGGTTTTATTTTAAGAGTGGGTGTGGTCATGTGACTAGTAAATATCATCGGATCAAAAAGTGATATAACCGAGATTAATTTCGGTGCTAAAAAGAAGAACCCAAATTGTCTTCCCAACTGGCTGAACCCAGATTAGGTATTTTTTAGCTTAAAATCTTAGCTGATCTGAGTTTGGTCGTTGGTAAAAAATATCAGCGGATTTTTCTAAGGCCCAAATGAAATTCTTTCAAACTAAATCTGGCAGACTAGAATTTTATTAAGAATCTGAGTTACACAACGAGAAGCACTTTGGGGGAGCCACTTTGATTTAGAAAAAGAGAGCGTTTTCTTTAAAGTCAGATCTGTCTCGGTACTACGTTTTGGGCTCGTCCAAGCTTCAGATCCTCTGGTTTTCGTTAGACTTCTTAGAGATTTTGACCTTGACCCCGAACGAAGAGGTTATTGACCCCAAGGAAAGGTTATTGACCCCCATGAACTGAGTCGATACACTGAGTCGATACTCTTTGTCTTAAACTATCATTTTCGGCTTTCAAGTTGGTCACTTCACCTTTTAAACTATCATTTTCAGCTTTCAAACTATCATTTTCAGTTTTCAAGATAGTCATTTCTGCTTTCAGCCTTTCCATTCCCTCTTTCAGGCTAGCAATTTCGTTCACGTGTAAATTATAAATAATTTCCAAATATTCCAATTTTTGGATTTGCAGCATTTCTCTCATTTCCCTGATATTATTTTCGTAAATCTCTTTCATCTTTTTCATTTCGGCCTCTATCCCTTTGCATCGTCCCAATACGGGCATCACGCATTGAATGCACATCTGTTGAAGCCTGCTGGGTTCCCAATAATCTTCTTTCACGACTTCGTAAAACATCTTGTAATCTTGTTCGGTTTGCATGCCTGGCGTAAAAAACATCTTTTGTCCGTTGTTCAGATGCAAGAAGTATTGGGTACGCCTGCTAGCCGACTTGAAAGTTCTAGATACGGGCAGTACCAGGTTCAATTTTATGTCTGGCAAATGTTTGATTTTGATTTGATATTTTCCGTTGATGAATACCATTGGAACTTTGAGCAATTTATCGGGAAGTATGTTGGCATAGTTTTGAGTTATGAGTTTCAGGATGCCTCCGTTCCAGAGCGTAACCAGGACCAGCCTGTAATCTTTGGGCAGCGTCTCTTGAATGTAAAAATGGTTCATGTTACCTACCCCTTTACGGTCTTCGAACGAAAAATTACAGCTGGATTGGCGGCGGCTGAGATATCCCAGCGTATTGACCAAATGCCAGGCGGTCTCTATAGATTTACTTTTCAGGCATCTGTAACCGACATACGGTCTTTCGTCGGGCCTGATCCTACCCCACACGTTCTTGTGAAAATGATCTTCTGAATGAGTTACTACGACCATGTGCCTATGCTGCCTGAATTTGGGATTGGGTTCCTTCCCGCCGTCACACCAACATGAAAATGGCAAGGTTTGGGTCAAGCCGTCGTCTCTATCCATGAATCTTATAAAATCTCTATAGGCTACGGCTCGCACCATGACGTGGATGAACGCCAGGTTACCTTGAAGATATCTCAGCACGCAAGAGGCGGCTAAATTCAGCGTTTCGTCTTCAAACGGTACGGGTGGAGGCTCTAAATCGATCGTCCAGACGGGTTCGTAGGCCCAGTCGTCCATGAAGAAACGCGTATGTTCGAAAAAATCTTCTTTTTCGCACATTGGGCTGAAATCGAAAAATTTGTACTGATCGTCATCAGCAGGATCCACTTCAATAGGCTCAGGCTCAGGTTCAGGCTCAGGCATCCTAAATCTAAAATTTCTAAAGCATTCCAGCAAATGATCAGCGGCGCCGTTCTTACCCCCGCTTACGAATGTGTATCGGCCCTCGCACCAAACGCAGCATCTTCGGGGGTTCAAGCCGATTTCATTCTTACAATGCCTTTCATAATCTTTGGGCAAGACGAGAACGTTGCAGCGTGGACATGAAAACGGAGTTCTGTCGCGTAGGAGAGCGTTTGCATATCTCTTCAAATTGGGACCGGCAGGCATGGTGAATGGCAAGACTAAATTTGGGACAGTATATATAGGCAAAATATGATTGACAAGTGAGGCCACGCCCACTTAAAAAAAAAAAAAAAAAAAAAAAATTTTTTTTTTTTTTTTTTTTTTTTTTTTTTAAGGTTGGTTTATTGCCTCTAGCCAACCTATATATATCGTGCTAAAGTATTTACACTATCATTGTCCAGCAATGCCATAGTAGGTTGGTTCGTGTCTATATAAATGATGGCGCCCAAACAGTCATTGTGTCTTTTTTATTGGCAATTTGAAGAGATATATATACGCTACATCCCAATTTGAAGAATATACACTCGCGCATGTGACTTGTGTATCGACTCAGTGTATCGACTCAGTAAAAATCTTGTCGTGACGTCATAGAGTCAAATACCTCCCCCAAAGTGCTTCTCGTTGTGTAACTCAGATTCTTAATAAAATTCTAGTCTGCCAGATTTAGTTTGAAAGAATTTCATTTGGGCCTTAGAAAAATCCGCTGATATTTTTTACCAACGACCAAACTCAGATCAGCTAAGATTTTAAGCTAAAAAATACCTAATCTGGGTTCAGCCAGTTGGGAAGACAATTTGGGTTCTTCTTTTTAGCACCGAAATTAATCTCGGTTATATCACTTTTTGATCCGATGATATTTACTAGTCACATGACCACACCCACTCTTAAAATAAAACCAACCAACCAACCTTGAAAAAAAAAAAAAAAAAAAAAAAAAAAAAAAAAAAAAAATTATTATTATTATTTTTTTTTTTTTTTTTTTTTTCAAGGTTGGTCAAGAGTGGTCATGTGACTTTAAAACTTAACACACTTCCTACATATATCCACTTTTGAAGTTTATAATTTTAAATTTTTACAATATGGGCTGCTACTCTCTAAGTCTTTCAGATTTCACCTGTTCAGTAAGCCGATTCTATTAAGGTCTCTTGGATGGCTCAATATTAACATTTAAAATGATGCCATAGACTGGACCGCTACTTTTAAGCTTTTCATTTGTCGCTTTGTCATTGTATCTCGTAAATATTATTTTTACAATATGGGCTGCTACTGCTAAGCATGGCCCAGAGTTCAATGGTTACGTTTATGGCCCTTTAAATTTTGCCTGCTAAGCGATGCCCTGTTTTCAATTGCCATGTCAAAGGTCTTCGTTTAACATGGCACCTGTTTCAGATACAGGCAACGCTCAGCGTGACTCAGTTTTATCATGACCTCTTGCATAGCTGATCCACGTTTAACCGGTCAAAATTGAAAGACTACTATGCCTTAGATAAATTTTAAAGGGTTATGGACTCAGTCAGATTTCAAACATCTAATTGCTACGTTTGGTCATGGTTTTAATTTTAATGAAGGCCTCTTGGATGGCCAAGCGATCCACGTTTAAGATAGACATGATCAAAATTAACAGGTTTCATTTAAAATGAGGCTTTGAAACTTAGCCTTTGGATAAAACATGAACAAGGCTAGGATTAAATTGAAAAGTTAATCTTGATAAATGAAAAGTGATGAACGAGGAAACAAATATATATCAACCAACCAACCAACCTTGGAAAAAAAAAAAAAAAAAAAAAAAAAATTTTTTTTTTTTTTTTTTTTTTTTTTTTTTTTTTTTTTTTAAGGTTGGTTGGTTGGTTGATTTTAATGTGACTTAGATGGACTTTTATAAAGTATTGTCATGTGTCACTTTCTAATTAATCTGATAAAATTTACAAGTTATTATTTTTACAAATACAATATTGGTAGCATTTTGATTTAAAAAAAAATGGGTCAAACGAGGCTTCCATTGTAAAGATAAGTCATACTGACAAATCTAAACATGAGGAAGCCCCGTTTGACCCAATTTTTTTATTGTTCTGATAAATTTTACAAGTTATTTTTTTTTCAATACCAATATTGGTAGCATTTTGATTTAAAAAAAATGGGTCAAACGAGGCTTCCATCGTAAAGATAAGTCATAATGACAAATCTAAACATGAGGAAGCCTCGTTTGACCCAAATTTTTTAAATTTTACATATTTTTATATTTACATAAAATCTGGCAGTTCAAATCCTGGCACTTTGAACTGAGTCTCCAGCGGTCCGTCATCCATTGTATACTGTATAGTTGATGGCGTCATAAGATCATCCATCAACGAGTCTAGCGTATCCGCTGGCATGGATAAAGGCGTGCATAAAATATTATCAAGCTCATCCAGTTCAGTTTGTACCTCTGAGCTTTCAATAGTAGGCCATCCATAAAAATATTCTGGATTTTCAATGGGACATATCTCAGGATTTTCAATGGGTTCAGGATCTTCAATGGGACATATCTCAGGATTTTCAATGGGTTCAGGATTTTCAATGGGTTCAGGACTTTCAATGGGTTCAGGACTTTCAATGGGTTCAGGATCTTCAATGGGCTCTGGACATATCTCAGGACTTTCAATGGGTGCTGGACGTTTAAAAACTGGCTCAGGTGGTAGTGGGCATTTAAACACTGGCTCTGTATTTGTGGCCGCCTCCTTGAAAGATGGCTTATGTTTCTTGGCACTCTTGGGATTTGTCTCAGCCTTCCATTTTACCGATTTAATTCTCAGGTCAAGTCCAGGTAGATCTGGTCCGTAGGGGCGTACAAAGTTATTGTCGGGGCGATCTGTCAAGTTTTTCCAGTCTTTAAAAGTCAGAGACTTGTATTGGGCTGCAAAGTTTGTTGTTATGACTATTGTTCTTCTGTCCAATACGACAGGGGGGTTCGTTGGCAAATAGATCTCTGGCTCTGGTTCTTGGGACGACTCTTGAGATGATTCAGGAAAATAGATCTCTGGCTCTTGGGATGGCTCTGAGATTGGAGATGTTGGCTTATCAAAATATTTAGATGTTATTCTGTCAGTACTCATTTCCACGGGGGAGTCGTCTTCATCATCTATATGCTGTATCATGGGCGTTGGTACGGGTACGTCGTACATGCCATCTATTTTTGTTATGCGTTCCACCAAAGGATTTTTGGTTTCGAAGCCCAACTCTAAATTCTCTGGCACAATGTCCAAACTGAAAAAGTTTTTTTGAGTTGTAAACAGAATGTAGGTGGTCCCAGCAGGCACCTTGTAACTGGAGTCGGCAATCAATATGAAACGATCGTAGTAGTGGAGCTTGTCGCCAGCAAAGTATCTGTTGTCCGCTCTTACTCGTGTCTCGCCAGGACGCCTCACAAAGAACAGGAATGGCACGTTCAACGTCTGTATGATATGGGCGCATCCTTGTCCGACGGTTCGCTGACCAAATGTAAAATAGGACTTTACAAGAAACTGATTGTTGGGGCACTTGAAACCAATTTTCACGTCGGCGTTGGTTCTGTTGGCTTCGCTGGGGGGTCTTTTATATCGGTTCATCAGAGTGCTCCATTTAATTTCCTGAGGTCTCAGCGGATAGTTTGTCTTGGCCTCTCTGCCTATGGTTGGGATTGTATTTGTTATCTTGTCCGTCAGAGTACGTTTTTTGAATTCAATCTTCAAATTGGACGTCATGTATAGACAGAATACACAAATCTTGCCTTCACCGATCATGGTTTGAAAGTGTGGATACTCTTCCAATTTTTTAACGGTAGGCGAAAGGTTTTTGGGAAACAGTTCGATAACCCCAAAACGGTTTCGTAGCGAGTTTACCGCTTTAAGCTTCTTCAGAGAGCATTGATTTTTATACATATTGGTAGTTCAAAGCTCCGAAGAGAGAATGGCTATTCGATCAAATGCCAGAGCTTATATAGTCAATCTGAAGACAGGATGCAGGATATTGCATAAGTCGGTTTCTACGAAAACAGGATAAGATAAGGCTTATTATAGAATTATTGTCGCTGGACGCGGAAACAGGATATTGTCAATCTGAAGACAGGATATTGCATAAGTCAGTTTCTACGAAAACAGGATGAGATAAGGCTATTTATAGAATTATTTGTCGCTAAACGCGGAAACAGGATATTGTATAACTCATTTGCTATGAAACAGGATGCTGAACAGGATGCGGTAAAGATTTTTATAGACGCTGAAACAGATAAGCATTGCTGGACAATGATAGTGTATATACTTTAGCATGATATATATAGGTTATCTAGAGTCAATCAATCAATCAACCAACCTTGAAAAAAAAAAAAAAAAAAAATGTTTTTTTTTTTTTTTTTTTTTTTTTTTTTCCAAGGTTGATTGATTGGTTGATTGACTCTAGCTAACCTATATATATCATGTTAAAGTGTCTGGCCGATTTCTATAATTTTTTCAAGATACTATTTTTTTTTGGACTTTGCAATTTTTCACCAAAATTTTTCAAAGTTTATCATTTCAATTTTATAGTTTTTGATTTGAAAATAATATTTTTTTGCCAAACTGTTTTAAGTTGGATAAAAATATATATCTCCAAGACTTCAGTTATAAAAATATCCATTCAAATTCTTAAGTATCCATTCAAAAATCTTAAGTCAAAATCTTAAACGCATCCAATATTGGCAATATAATTGTTACAAAAAAAACGGGTCGAACGAAGTGTCAAAGACAGTAATCTGCCATGAGACACTTCGTTCGACCCGATTTTTTTATAAATCGTTTGGGTTTAAACCCAACAGTAATTTTTCCTGACCTCTGTTTGTATGAAGCTGTAACATTTGCCATCTCTCAGATCGACGTCCGACTTGAGAACGACTATGCCCTGCCGTCTTCGAATTCTTGGATATTCAAAGCCAGCAGTTTTTAATTTAGGCCGTACCACGAAATCTATCTTCGGTGGAGGCTTCCAGGCACGATAAGTTGTTACTTTGGACTCTGGAGATTCCGGTAGCGGGCTTAATAGCGTTGGTACTTTAAAATACATCATCTCTGACATGGGTATTGAAATTTGAACTGGATCAGGCTTAGGTGTGGAAATGAGAGCTGGGGCTGGTTTAAGTGCTGGTTTTTGAATGAGAACTGGATCAGGCTTAGGTGCCGGTTTGGGAATGAGAACTGGATCTGGTTTAAGTACTGGTGCTGGTTTTTGAATGATAGCTGGAGCTGGCTTAGGTGTGGGAATGATAGCTGGAGCTGGCTTAGGTGTAGGAATGATAGCTGGAGCCGGTTTAGGTGTGGGAATGATAGCTGGAGCTGGCTTAGGTTTGGGAATGATAGCTGGAGCTGGCTTAGGTTTGGGAATGATAGCTGGAGCTGGCATATTCATAGAACGATCATAATTACATATCAGCTCACAAGAGACGCGAGGGGTGTTCAATACTTGCCAATTTGGTATTATGACATAGTCGCAATCAACTCGTTCATCCGTCAGAGAGTCAAAGGAAAGAGTGGCCATTTCAAAAAGCAGAGGGTCAGAATGAATAAGCTGAGGCGAGAGGCCGGTATTTATACTCTGGCGAGCGGATGCATGACATCTGATAAGGCTCGACCGGATGACCTTTTAGATTATCGCTTGGTGCTATCGGCGAGGTTTATCGCGTCCTGTTTATGGTTACATAATATCCTGCCATTAAATTTGAAACAGATTAGAACCGTTGCTGGTAAAGATTGAGATAGACTGATGAAGTGGCACGTCAGCGATACTATATATAGAGAATGTAATCAACCAACCAACCAACCTTGAAAAAAAAAAAAAAAAAAAAATATATATATATATATATATATATATTTTTTTTTTTTTTTCAGGTGCCACGCCCACCCTTGAAGCTTGTCTATATTTACTATCGCTAACATGACTACACGCTCATTGTGTCTCGACATTTGCCAGCAACGGTCGTCTAGTCACTATGTCTCGTAATGGGTTTTCAGCAAGATGTACACTAGAGAGTTAGATTTTTCTATAAAAGCCTATGATCTATTCTGATTTCATGAAAACCTGCAATATCTTGTCATTTGTCAGACAAAAGTCTTGTTTTCAAAGCCAATATTGTATAAATTACGCTATTTCATCCTATTTTAAAGGAGGTGGGTCAGGAGCGAGTTTATGCATGACCGTACAGTAGAAGAAATAAATTCCACTCCCACCCACCCTAATAGATATACTATATATATACTATATATATAGACTGTAGCGCCATCTACAATGATTGGCTAAAGAAATATAGCTTTAGCAGCCAACTGAGAAATATAGCTTTAACGGCCAACTTAGAAATATAACTATAGCAGCCAACTTAGAAATATAACTTTAGAAATATAACTTTAGAAATATAACTTTAGAAACCAACCAACCAACCTTTAAAAAAAAAAAAAAAAAAAAAAAAAAAAAAAAAAAAATTTTTTTTTTTTTTTTTTTTTTCAGTTGGTTGGTTGATTAGTTGATTTATATTTAGTATAAATAGCGGCTCCGTACTCAAGCTACATTCATTCTGTCCTCATTGAAATAGCTTATTAGATATTTTCTAGTCTGACCAGACAATACGTCCTGTTTCTAATCTATTTACAATGGCTCTTATCAAGTACCACGAGATCACAAGCCAAATTTATTCGGGCATACCTTTAATTGCTACCGAAAAATTGGATGGCTCTAATATCGGTATTGGCTACGTGAAGAATACGTTCAGGATACAATCTAGAAACGTAGTGCTAGATGAAAAGACACGCCTTTTTAACTTGAACGCAATCTTGGAACCGCTGTCGGAAAAGGTACGGCTTATCAAAGACATTTTACATGACAATTTTATCATTTATGGAGAAGTATTCGGAAGCCACATGAAGAGAATAACCTATCGTGATTTTGAATCCGAAGCCGTATTCGGTAGCAATACTGTCTTTTTTCGGGCCTTCGACATCTACCAACTGGATTCAGATACGTTTATGAAGTATAGCGAAGCCGTGAACATTTTCCAGCGAGTGAAGCTACCCCACGTACCCATCTTAGATTTAGATTACCAAACGATAGGGGATCTGTACGAAAAAGTTGAAACGTATCCCAGCGCTTATGCAGAGTGTCCGCTAGAAGGATTCGTCATAAAGGCCGACGCCGAAGAATCTCCAAGGTCTAGGAAAATTTTTAAGGTTAAGCGTAAGCAGTTCAACGAACAAGCTCTCAATAAGTACAAGATCAAAAATTATGTAAATTATAATAGATACCTATCTGCGTACTCCAAAATCGGCGAAGACCCTGAGAAAATCAAAGAAGAAATGGTGAGCGATTCGCTAAAAGATATCATGTCAGTCTATGAAAAGGACGAGGGCTGCAGCTATGACTTGGACTCGATTCGTACAGAGGTTGAAAACGAGGCGGATAAGCTTATAAAGAAGTTTTCTGGATCAAAGATGATAACTAAATAAACAACTAATTTAAAAAAAAAAAAAAAAAAAAAAAAAAAATATATATATATATATATTTTTTTTTTTTTTTTTTTTTTTTTTTTACATGCCACGCCCACTCATGGATATTCTATATAAATAGTGGTTCCGTACTCAAGCTACCATCATTCTGTCCATTGCCTCTGTTTATTGAAAGATCATAGCGCAATCATGTATCTGAAAATTTGTTTTGATACCAAGCCTGCACTCATCGCCGCTACTGTTGGTAGAGATGTTTATTTCATAGCCGTCGAAGTTGGCAAATATCTAGGCTACGCGTCACCTTACAACTTTGCACATCGATATTCCAACAAGGATCTAGCTAATCTATATCCCAATGCACAACGCTTGAACATGAGTTCCAGGCGCGTGTTTGATTTCAACGATATGCTGCACGTACTTGTGAAGACGCACCGAATGCCTATCGAGGAAATCTGCCGTATCCAGAAACTGTGGACCGATGGCCGGGTAACCTCTACGTATCCCAGCATTATACCGTTCAGCAGAAAGATGGCCTTTGAAATCACAGTTCGAAACGAAGGCGAGATGAATGTACAAGATTGGCTTAAAGGGTATTACGAATACTCGAGGGCAGTCTGCGAACAACATACGAATATCTACGCACCCCCGTCGGTAGAATCCAGGTATGGGGATACTGAAGAAGAGAAACCTAGCAACTTTTCCATGCGTGTGAGAGCTGAAGGTATATGGTCTGTCAAATCGGGCGACATGCTTCAAGAATTGACTGCTACGGTTAAGAGAAAGTTTGAGGAAATAGAGAAAGACTATGTAGTTGACGAAAAAGACAGAGCGTATGAGTTGACCGTCAAGCTGGCTCGTAGAGAGATAGTTTAATTATGTTAAACTACCAACTAAGGTTTGTAAAAAAATGTTTGAGTCAATCAATCAATCAACCAACCTTAAAAAAAAAAAAAATATTTTTTTTTTTATTTTTTTTTTAAGGTTGGTTGATTGATTGATTGACTCTAGCTAGCCTATATATATCATGCTAAAGTAACAGTTTATCTAAATTTGCTGATGTACCATCACCTCTGTCAAAATTTTCAATTTTTTTTAATTTGAAAAAAAACGACTGAAAAGTAATTAAATTGCTTATTTTACTATGTATATGTAATAAGAATCACGATTCCACAAATAGTTTTCAAAAATATTTTTATTTTAAGATTACGTTTCTAAAGTTGGTCGAATTTGCAAAATTTTCAATTTTTTTTAAATTTGAAAAAAAAAACGACTGAAAAGTAATTAAATTGCTTATTTTACTATGTATATGTAATAAGAATCACGATTCCACGATTAGTTTTCAAAAATATTTTTATTTTAACATTATGTTTCTAAAGTTGGTCAAATTTGCAATAGTCAACTCAAAGTCTAAATCTTCATTTTTGAAAATATACTTAATTCAATTAGCATTATAAATATATATCAACCAACCAACCTTGAAAAAAAAAAAAAAAAAAAAAAAATTTTTTTTTTTTTTTTTTTTTTTTCAAGGTTGGTTGATTGACTCTAGCCAGCCTATATATATCATGCTAAAGTAACAGTTTATCTAAATTTGCTGATGTGCCACCACCTCTGTCAAAATTTTCAATTTTTTTTTAAATTTGAAAAAAAAACGACTGAAAAGTAATTAAATTGCTTATTTTACTATGTATATGTAATAAGAATCACGATTCCACGATTAGTTTTCAAAAATATTTTTATTTTAACATTATGTTTCTAAAGTTGGTCAAATTTGCAATAGTCAACTCAAAGTCTAAATCTTCATTTTTGAAAATATACTTAATTCAATTAGCATTATAAATATATATCAACCAACCAACCTTGAAAAAAAAAAAAAAAAAAAAAATTTTTTTTTTTTTTTTTTTTTTTTTTTTTTTTCAAGGTTGGTTGATTGACTCTAGCCAGCCTATATATATCATGCTAAAGTAACAGTTTATCTAAATTTGCTGATGTGCCACCGCCTCTGTCAAAATTTTCAATTTTTTTTTAAATTTGAAAAAAAAACGACTGAAAAGTAAGTAAATTGCTTATTTTACTATGTATATGTAATAAGAATCACGATTCCACGATTAGTTTTCAAAAATATTTTTATTTTAACATTATGTTTCTAAAGTTGGTCAACCCAAAGTCTAAATCTTCATTTTTGAAAATATACTTAATTCAATTATAGACCCATCCATATATTTTCAGTCTTAATAATATTTTCATACATGTAATTGTAAAGTCTCAACTTAAACGTCTTAATAGATTTTTTTATGCTGATAACCTCTTCAATACTAGCTTAATAGATTTTTTTATAAATACTTAAATTAAACCCCCTTAGCATCAAAGTCTTAAATTAAACCCGTCCAATGTTGGCACTATATCTATCGCAAAAAAATGGGTCGAACGAGGTGTCAAAGACAGAAATTCTGCCATGAGACACCTCGTTCGACCCATTTTTTTACTCTCATTTTAAAGATTAACACAAGCTCTCTATGGGTTGCTCATTAGATGACCTCCTGATGGTCATCTTCAACGGTCCGGTCATTTGAGATTTGTATATTTCATAATCCTCATATTCAAGCTCAAAAAATTTCCTCACCTGTAGTTGGTATGCGGCAAGGAAGTCTTCGAACTTGGTATGGGACCTTTCTACAAATCGAACACCTATGGCTTTCACGAAGCTGAGCTTCATGTTAGCCTGGTATTTCACCATGGCCGAACCATCGAACATCTTATCAAATTCCTGTTCGCCCATGAACCCTTTCAAATGATGTTTGGCTTCGCTAATGGAGAAGATTCTCGTCTTAGCGAGCCATTTAAGTAAATCGATTTTAGGGTCCATCACGTCTCGGACGGTGAGGCCTGCATATTTTTCGGCAAAATGAAGATCTAGAGGGTGCCTCGAATAAATAGCCAGGTCCTCAGCCCGGACAAACAGGGTGCCATCAGTGGCCATTAAGCATTTAAAGGCAACGCCATAAGCATAATTTTTTACATGGAAAAACATGACTGACAGAGAGCTAATGTATCTAAGCAGCTAGTAGAGAGATCGACTAGCAATTGAAGAGCTCTCGCTGGACACTCGTATATATACCCGGTCTTATCAACAGGATCTGATTGTAATTTTATACGTTATCAAGAGGAAAGGCTTACATAATATCCTGTCTCTCGGACAATTTTTAGCGATTTGATTATAACCGGGCTTCCTGAGGACATAATATCCTGTCTCTCGAACAATTTTTAATAGATCTGATTATAACCGGGCTTCCTGAGGAAATTGCATAATATCCTGTCAATAGTTCTGGGAAAATCTTATTATAGAGATCTGATTGTAATTTTAACCGGGAGCCGCTTATCCTGTCAATAGTTTCTCGAAAATCTTTTTATAGAGATCAGATCATAATAACTGGCTTAGCTACACTTAACCTTTAAAAATTTTAAATTTTACAAAAAAAAATGTAAATTTTAAATGAAAAAATTAAATTTTTAAACTCAGATCCCTTAAATTTAGCTATCGATATTTTACCAAGATTCATATTTATCTTATAGCTAAGCCATATCCCTTGAAAATTACAATCGGTACGCATTCAATGTTGGCTTGGCTACACTTAGTCTTTAAAAATTTTAAATTTTACACAGTAAATTTTAAACGAAAAAATTAAATTTTTAAATTCAAATCCCTTAAATTTAGCTATCGATATTTTACCAAGTTTCATATTTATCTTATAGCTAAGCCATATCCCTTGAAAATTTAGAATTATACTGACTGCCACACTTAGTCTTTAGAAATTTTAAATTTTACACGGTAAATTTTAAACGAAAAAATTAAATTTTTAAATTCAGATCCCTTAAATTTAGCTATCGATATTTTACCAAGTTTCAAATTTATCTTATAGCTAAGCCATATCCCTTGAAAATTAGAGATCAGATTATAATGACCGCCACACTTAGTCTTAAAAAAAATTTAAATTTTACACAGTAAATTTTAAATGAAACAATTAAATTTTTAAATTCAGATACCTTAAATTTGTCTATAGATATTTTATCAAAATTATCTTATAGCTAAGCCATATCCCTTGAAAATTACAAGTTCAAATCGGTACGCATCCAATGTTGGCACTCTATCTATCGCAAAAAAATGGGCCGAGCGAAGCCTCAATGACTTATGTCATGAGAGGCTTCGCTCGACCCATTTTTTTGCACCTCGTCCTGATCTTAAGACGAGGATTTATAGAAGTAGGGCTTGTTTCCCACCAAAACTTTTATTTTTCGGGGGAAATAGCCTAGCTCCAAGTCCCCATATCGTTCGCCAAACACATAGGTGTCCATGGGTACCGTTGCCAGGTACTCCTCCATGACATTCTTTAGATCGGCCAAGAAACTCTCCATTGTGGCATTGGATGAGGTTATGGCTGCGAGCTTAACCTGGACAGGCCGCCTCAGGTTTAAGCTGCATTCGATGGGCGTAAGAATTTCAATCGGCCCCTGAAATAAGGAATCAAACTCCCCTGGATGCATATCCATCAATATTTTTGCATCCTCCAGTCCAAAGACGCATGTCTTGGCTAAAGACGGGGGTAGTTTCAAGCCCTCAGGAGCAATGTCCGTTACCTATATATGGCACAAGTTCACCACTCTACTGGGGTTTTCATGCCCCATGTAATAGGCCACGTCTCGGCCTTTGATGAAAATTTGGTCGTCAAATGATAAAAAGCATGTTAATTTAACATTCAGTTCATCAGACAGAATTTGGAAGATCATTTTGGAGAACAGTAAGACTAGCTCAGAATGAAATGTCTCGTCCAGTAGCCTGTATATATACTAGCAGTAATCTTTAGTTCTATCTAAATTCCAAGTAAATATCTTATCTGCATCCTGTGACGCACGTCCTGTGACGCACATCCTCATGCTATCGGATTAATTATATAAATAATTTTATCGCGTCCTGTTCTAGAAGATCACGCGGAGCTGATCTCGTCATACATCCTGTTTTCTTAGTAAAGCCTGATAAAACGAGGTCACGAATCGGGTATATATACGAGCTGCCTCTAAGAGCCTACATCATTTTGACTTCTGTTGCTATTGCCATAAGTCATGCTATTCACTATTGAACATCCACAGCTTGACGCTAAAATCCTATTCGTAGTCTCTGCGGATGGACTTTTGTTCGTCAGGGCCTCTGATGTGGCCAAGCTGATGGGTCGATCGAATGCCTATGTGAAAAAAACGATCAGGCTGAAGGTGAGCGATCTCGTTTACAGGAGGGTCAGGTTACCTATCTCTCTAGCCAATACCTGGGTGTATCCAGTCGACGAGATACATTTTGGAGATGCCCTGTCGTCGTTGGGATTCGAGGCCATGCTGACATCCTCTAAAATCCAGATTCTAGACCCCATAGTACCCACCTCATGCATCCATAAAGCCATCCGAATTCGGATCGTGAGGGACTCTGACACATGCATAAATGAATTCTTAAAAGATTTCATAGACAGAACCATGCTGTTTTTCGATGGGGACCACGATGACGACCCTCGCCTCCACGAAGATAGATTTGAGACTATTTCTTGGACAGACACCCCTCCGTCCAAAATCAAAGTCTTTGTGGGGGATCGATCTAGATGGTACAAACTGATGCCTTAAATCTGGAGGGGGCAAAAAAATGGGTCGAACGAAGCGTCTCATGGCAGATTTCTGTCTTTGACGCTTCGTTCGGCCCATTTTTTTGCGATAGATAGAGTGCCAATATTGGATGTTTATAAATTGAGACTTTGAATTGGTCTGAAATAGATAATAGTAATATTTCAATATTGAAACGATGCCTTTGAATCTGAGATAGCTAATGTCTTTGAGATAGAAATTTACAATATTGAATAAGGATTATTTTTTTAAATGAACCAATCAACCAACCTTGAAAAAAAAAAAAAAAAAAAAAAAAAAAAAAATTTTTTTTCAAGGTTGGTTGATTGGTTGATTGACTTGGATTCATTCTTTATAAATAGCCGTACTCAAACCTTCATTCTGTCTGAAATTTACAATATTGAATAAGGACATTTTTTAAATGAATGCTGTACCAATATTGAATATATTTTTTTAACGATTCGATAAACAAATAATATATTTTTAACGATTCGATAAACAAATAAAATATTTAAATAATAAATATTTTATTATTAAAATAAAATATTTAAATAATAAATATTTTATTATTAAAATAAAATATTTAAATAATATATTTAAATTCTAAATATTTATTATTCAAACCGACAACTTAATCGAATCGTCAAAAATTCTGACGGGGTGGAGTTGCTCGAAGAATACTTCTGGCGACTGTAGGTGCTGCATATGTCTGAATGGCGGACAACGAGACAGCTGGCGCTATGCGTATGTTTCTTATGAAGCGACAGTTTTTTTCGATTATTGGTCTGTCGAGCATGTCCTGAGGCTGATCGCCATGTAAGCGACCTCTCCCTTGTCCACTGGTTACAACACCTTTTCACAGTAGAATTAGAACGGCCTAGTTGGCTTTCTACTCGCCGAGCTGATTGCCCGGATTCCA
Source organism: Salticus scenicus (assembly GCA_963930645.1). NCBI lineage: Eukaryota > Metazoa > Arthropoda > Arachnida > Araneae > Salticidae > Salticus > Salticus scenicus. The sequence continues at coordinate 221,347,168 of OZ005659.1, read as the reverse complement.
TCATATCGATGATTCTTCCCCTCTCGGACTCAGACAGTGGCTCGTGTTGTCTCCAATGGCGGCGTAACGGCATCGCCGTTTAAAAAATGTCCCTCTGAAACAGATTATGTACACCAAACAAGCTCTGCTTGCCTATTTTATACTCCAAGAAGAACGAAGTTCAACGCCCTCTGGTGGCCTTATGCAATGTGAAATCACGTTGCAATTCTAATTATTTGCATATCTGCATGGCACGTACCTTCATGCCAAGTTTCGTTACTGTCCAACAATTACTTCTCGGTGCGGAAATTTTTATGACAATGAGTGTATTTTAAGGTCCCTTGCTAAATGTCCTTCAATTCCGCTCAACTATTTTCATGTGATACCTGGACAAAAAAAAAAAAAAAAAAAAATGCAGACATATACAGACAAACACACTACACACACAGAAAACATTCTATATCAAGTACTCCAACTCTGAAATGATATAACCGCAATACAGTGAGTAATAGAAAGGTGAAACAAGTGGTATGTTGAATGGTCAGGGTAAGACTACTATATAACAGGCTGAATCATTCGCCGCCATTTGTACGTCAAGTCCGTCATTGCTAAACTTAAGATTACTATATAATAGTCTTATATAGTCTCATATAATAATCTTATATGGTAGTTCGTCACTGCCAAACCTAAGAGTATTATATAATAGTCTAATATAATCTCATATAATTGTCATATACAACAGTCTTAGTTTTAGCAATGACGGACTTGACGTACAAATGGCGGCGAATGATTCAGCCTGTTATATAGTAGTCTTAGGTCAGGGGTCTAGCACAAACTCATCGGAATGCTAACGTTTAGTGGAAACTTTCCGATATGACGTCAGTTTTTCGACAAACCCCGAAAACCGCTAGCACGAACTTACCGAAAACCTCTTGGCATCGGAACTGTACGGAATCGGGCTAAAAAATTTCGTCAAGGGATTACACTGCGGAAATACAAATCCGATATCGGATTTTGAGATGGCAGCTTCGATTGAAGCCGCATTAAAATTATTTCTTGAATTAGTAGAAGTGCTTGATATTTAAATTATTTAAAAAAAAATTATATAGTTTTAATAGAGCATATCTATGAAGTATAACAAACCTTAAATATATTTAAAGTTATTGAAAATTTATTAAGTTTAATGAAAATTGTAATAAATATATATTTTATTTATAACTAATATTCTTATTTAAAAAGTATGAAGAATTGCATGTCTTAATATTTAAAGTTATTGAAAATTAATTAAGTTTTATAAAATTTACAATAAGTATCTATATATTTTCTCTTTAATTAATATTCTTATTAATCATAATATTAAGAGTATATCTATTAAGAATAATAAGTATTAATATTTAAAATTATTAAAAATTAATTAAGCTTAATGAAAACTCCAATTATATATTTTCTTTGTAACTAAAAGTCTAAATTACATCTACGAATGATGTAAGTCCCAGTATATAAACTACTGGAAATTAATTAAGCTTAAAGGAAATTGTGATAAAAATTTATTTTCCCTGCAATTAAAATTTTCATTTTAAATTTTATTATTATCGAATTAAATAGAGATACAACACTGTTATTCTATATTCACTTGCAAAACTTCATTTGTAGATATATAATAGAATCTAATAAGAATCTCCCATATCTCAGTGAGAGAAAAGTGAGTGAATATTTAAAAAAAAAATAATAATAATAATATCTGATATTTACAATCTAGATTAAACAATGTGAAAAATAACATAAAAAAAATCTGATGTGGGCACCACATGACTTCCTTATACACTTTTAGAAATATACATAATGTTTAAAAACATTGTAATTGGACCCGAAAAAGTTGATTAAAAATATTTAAAAAAATGAATTATCACCGTGTTCTGAGCTTTTCTGAAAGTTAATTAAAAAGCGATGCAAGATTTGTACTGGTAACGCTGACGAAGCAGCAGGGACCCGAAAAAATTGGCAAAAAGAAATAAAAAAAATGCATTTTCACCGTGTTCGGAACTATTCTGAAAGTTTCAAATGTCTAGCTAGTCGGGAAGTTAGTTAAATAAATTTTCTGTTGAACCATATAAACGCTGTCGAAGGCAGCAGTCACCTGAAACAATTGGCTAAAAATATTTTAAAAATGCATTGTCACCGTGTTCTGAGTTTTCCCCAGAAGTTTTAAATGTCTAGCTAGTCGGGAGGTTAGTTAAAAATCGATTGCGAGATTTGTACTTTTAATGCTGCCGAAGACAGCAGGGACCCAAAACAGTTGGCTAAAAGTATTTAAAAAATGCATTTTCACCGTGTTCTGATCTAGTCTGAAAGTTTCAAATGTCTAGCTAGTCGAGAAGTTAGTTAAATAAATTTTCTGTTGAATCACATAAACTCTGCTGAAGGCAGCAGGTATTAGAAACAGTTGGCTAAAAATATTTTAAAAAATGCATTGTCAAATGCCTAGTTAGTCGGGAAGTCAGTTAAATTGCAAGATTTGTCCAAACCGTTTTTGAGTTATTACCGTTTTTTGATACATTTTGGCCATTATGAACCTAATTTTCCTAAATATCTCCAAAACGGAAAATCATACCAAGTCCAAAAAGGGAGGTGCACAACTAGATGTTATAACAGACATATGTACCAATTCGCAACTTTCTACGTCCAACCGTTTTTGAGTTATGCGACATACTCACACACACACACACACACAGACACACATACATACAGACGTCACGAAAAATCGTGTAAAGTCCCTTATATCTCTAAAACGAGAGCTCGTGTTAAGACGACACTTACAGGTGTACAACTAGACATCATGACAGTCACACGTATAAATTTGCAACATTCAGCGATCATTCGTTTTCGAGCAATGTGAAATGCAAAATCCATTTCGCAAATCGGGATTACTATACTTCCTTATACTTTGTATAAGGAAATAAAAAGGAAAATCAATTTTTAGGCGGTTTTACTTTTATTATTTTGATGAGAGAGAATTTTTTACTAAGCTTAAAATATAAAATACACAGTATGTTTTATTGTATATTGTAAATTCTAAAATAAATTCTAAAATTTGTAGATACAATCATGCAAATAAATAACAATAAAAATAAAAACTGATAAGTAATCACGCAACTGATTTCAAAAATATTTTTTGAAAAAGCAAACGAATTTTTTTTTTTTTTTTTTTTTTCAAAATTGTATCACAAAAGTATTAAATCAAAAGTAAATGTTCACAACATATTCAAAATTAAAAAAAAAAAAAAAAAAAAAAAAAATAATGAATGCAAGAATTAGGTAATGTTTCTAGAAGCAACTATATCGATTAAGATAAATTATTTCAATACTTTCGAGGGACACAAATGTAAATGCATTATTTTGTGATCATAAAAATTTTATATTAGAAACAACAACATTAATCTTTCATAGTTGTCAACTATTTCATTTTCACCTTAGATTAACTATTATTATCTAATTCGTTCTACGGTTAAATAATCCAAAAATTACTATTCAAAAGACATTGATATTAACTCTTTTAGAAAAAGTAGAAAAGTTAAAAGACTTTTTTTTTTTTTTTTTTTTTTTTTGCGGGGGGGGGGGGGGGATAGATTCTTTGAAAAGAAAATGACTTTGCTTTATCAAATGTAAATATAATAATAACAAAAATTTTCATTCTTGAAATTTAAACAAAAATGTTAATTTTTTATACATGCAATAAACGATCTTTAATGTGACAATAAAGTTTAAACATATTGGGAAAATTAAAAAATATATATATATTACCTGTATTACAGCCTGTATTATATCCAACATTTCGTTATTCCTTATAACTTGTATAAATAACAAAAGATAAAAAGTATTAGTAACTGGCAAAAAGTGAATTTCAGTAGTAATTCGGGTTTGACATATAGAAAATAGATATGATATTTAGAAATAAATGCGGAGAAAAACTCTTCTTTCTTTATATAGAACAAAAACACACGTTCACGTTATTCACACACGTAGACAATCGGCAGCCTTGTTTATTTACAGAAAATCCCAGTAGAATGTGACACAGGCGATTAAACTTAGAACAGTAACAAGGGAACTTTTTTCCTCTGATTGGTTCTTTAGATAAGCTGGTAGTACGTCACTTTACGCATGCGCCTAAACACTAAGCAAGTTGCACAAGCGTCTTCCGCGCTGATATGAAAATAACAACAAACCTCCGTCCAACAAACAATAACAAATGGAAATTAAATGTTGCAAGTGAGGATAGAAAGAAACGGAGATATGTCATTAAGATAAAAATATGTTCGTTACCTAGTTCTGAAAAAATTTTCATTTTTCCTATGAACTCTTAAAACGCATATTATGAAAAGCTGCCATGAATTTAGTTTGTGAAAAGCGATTTTCAGGATTAGGAGATTCTTGGAGATGGGGAATTAAAGAGGAATTAAGAGAGAAAGGAATTAAATTATTTAAATTATATATATATATATATACTTAAATAACCTTTTCTTTTGATAGTGTGTATTCCGTACATAGTGCATATTGTTGGCGTTTTGGTTAAGAGATAAAAATTAAGTTTTAGACTCTCTTTATTTAACACATTTTCAAAAATTCTAATGGAGGATATTTATTAAAATATCTTTTATTCAGATTTCACTGTTACTGGTTATAAGTGTTTCATTAAACATAAAATGCAATTCTGGCAGTTACTACTACTTATTATTATTGTATCAAATCAATTGTTTTATAGTTATATTTTTTTATGAGCACATTTACCACAGCAAGGTTAATTGATAGCTTTAAATAGGCCTATAGAGTCATGCAAAGTTATATATTTTAAAAATTTATTCATTTAATAAAGAAGTTTTTATTTATTTTTTTTTCTCTTAGATAAATACAAATATTTTTAACAGGATTCATACATCATCAGGAAAAACCTGAAATACTCAGAAAATTTGGATTTTGTTTAAAAAAATAATCAGGGAAAATTGATCATAAAACCTGGAAAAACGACAATTTCCTTCCTCTCATAATATAATTTCCTTGTTTAGCCTTCATATTGAATCAAATGATTAAGTATTGTGAAAATACGCATGTGAGCAATGATTTGTATGTAAATTTCTGTCATGATCGGCCGTAATATGACATCATACAATGGAATTAGAAGTATTTTCGCCTCTCTAGAGGAGTGTTTCTTGTAATATATTGCTAATATTTTCTTTAAAATTGTCTGGAAAACTCAGGGAATTTTTTTCTCATATTTGATTATGAACCCTGTATAATCAAATTTAACAACAAAATTTCTTTATATAATAATATAATCTGTATGATACTTACAGGTACATCATTTTTTAAATAGGTATGGATCAGTTTTATGCATGTACACAAGACAATGACTAAATACTTTCATTACATTTTCACAATATTTACTTTAACATGCATTGGCACTGAAGCATGCACCACCACTGAAAATTTTCAGGGGGTGTGTCGCCCCCTCCAAAAAATTCTCTTTTTTCCCTTATACAAATAAAACTTAACACAAATTTTTTTATGTTTATATACTTTTATGGTGTATTGAGTGAAAGTTTATTTTTTTAATTTCCCAATGCAGTTGAAATATGTACAGCAGTTTAATTTGTTTGTCATTGCTCATGCTTTTATTTCCAAATATGCAGGGTTGCCACCACCTATATTTTTTCCACCACTATTTTTGTGTAGAAATCTATGCTTTTTTTTTTTTTTTTTAAATTGCTTAAACATATTGCAAAAAATGCTGCTTATGAATAATAGCAAAAAAAAAAAAAAAAAGTATGGTCTTCGGCAATTCTGAATTGTCACGAATTTTTAATAAAATATACTAAGAAGAATGACTATAAAACGCTGGTAGTGAATTATCAGTAGTGCAGCTTATAGTTAACTAAACCATATTAAATCAAATAAACAGTTCTCGCTAACTCTACCTAAATATGTGTTTGTTTGTTTCACAATTTATAAATGCTTAAATACAAAGTTCAAGTACAATTTTGAATTGATATCTTTTTTCCCTATTCGCTGAAGTTCACGCACAGAAAGAATGTGTTCTCAAATTTAAAAATCTTATGATGAAATATTATAAAATTTGACTTAATGTGAAGTGAAAACCAAAGACGAGTGGTTTTGATGAGTAAAAAATCAAACTGGCAAATTTTTATTTTGGGCAAAATTAATTTTCGTTGATAGCCTACTTTTTTTAACCGGTAAAACATATCAGCGAAAACAAATAGCTTTTATCATTTCAATAAAATACATGTACAGTCGGTAACAAAAGTGTCCGAACACTAGCAAAAATTCCTATATAAAACTAGTATGTTGTGGCCACCACATGACTTTCTTCTATATTTTCCTATACAAATTCACTCAGTAAAAATAACTTATTAAAATTATTATTTAAGAAATTATCTTCCATGATAATGCAGACGATATCCATATTAGGGAAGTAGTATAACACTAAATATAAAAAAAAGTCCTCCATATTAAAAAATATATATATATATGATTTTTTTTTTTGTTAAAAGTAAAAAAAATCGATAACTTTGTTTTAAATTATCACAGATTTATAGTTCAACCATTCGTTTTAAAGGTATTGACGAGTCCTTTCGAAAGATACCCATCTTGAAAATTTACTCTCCTCGAGGGAGACTTCCCCCCGGGGGGGGGGGGGGGGGTGGCAAGGCTCCTACACATACAAAAAAATTTTCACAGTTGACTATCTTCATTATAAATAATTCTTGTAAATTTTATAATGATTACTACAAAATAATTCTCTTTATGCACATTTATACAAAATTTTGTCCTACATCACCATGTTAAAAATTTAGAAAAAGCATGATGGCAACAAAACCTGTAAGACAATTTTTCCCCAAAAGTTGATAGGCACTAATTTATGTCAAGGTGCATTTATATACCAATTTGTATGAAATTCTGTGCAGTAGTTCCCGAGATACAGTTCCGACAAAATTTTGTCACACACACACGCACAGACAGACAGACAGACATTTTCTAAAAATGGTCAAATCGTGTTCAATTGCAAATCATATATCCCTGCTACCCAAATTATAATAAACATTCACGTTGAACAAAAGCAATAAATAAAGATATATATATATATATACATTTTTTTTTTTCAGAATATAAGCATTAAACAATGAACTACTAACACTGAAAATAAAGCATATTTTTGCAATCTTGAAGTTCACAACTCACATAAATGTTCAAACATTATTATTAATTTTTTTTTTTTTTTTTTTTTAACTCAATACAATCAGCAATTACATTTTATTTATTTATTTATTTATTTTTTCTATATTCAATCGAAGAAAATATTGGATTAGTAAAAATTTTTGACTTCCGGTTTTCGACAGTTTTACAAGTGTTGAGAGGTCTAGACTATATGTCAGGTTTCATTGCGTATAATCCAACAAAGCCTGATATGTGAGAAGACCAATATGAGATATTATGCTGATTGAAATTGAATGCCTATCAACCAACAGGTGGCACTGCTACACAGCGATTTCCGCAATTTGAAGAAAGTCTATATCGCAAGAACTACTGCACAGAATTGCATATAAATTTGTATGTAGGTGCCCTTTAATATATATTAGTGCCTGTCAACTTTTGGTGTAAACTGCTCAACAGGTGGCGCTGCTACTCAGCGATTTCCCCAATTACAAGGAAAACTCTATCTCAGGTTCTATTGTGTATCATCAAACAAAACTTAATATGTGAGAAGGCGTTTATGAGACATTATGCTGACTCAGTTTGATTGCTTGTTGGCCAATAGGTGGTGCTGCTATACTGCAAATTTCATCGATAACAGGATGGCTATATCTCAACTTCTATGCCATATAACTGTACGAACCATGATATGCGAGATAACCATTATAAAAGCACATTGTTTAAGAAGTTATTTACAGACGATAATACTGTCTCTCTTTGGATATTTAGTGTTAGATGTCCCTAAGATGAAAATTATTTGCATATGCATTCATCACATTAAACTTTTTAATAATAGTTTTAATAAATTATTCGCACTTAGTGAATTTGACAGAAAAATATAGAAGAATGTCTTGTGGTGGCCACAACATACTAGTTTTTTTTTTTTTTTTTTTAAATTAACAACTGTGTGACAATGAAAATTTACTTTATTTTATATCATGTTATATCATTTTACCTTGTTTTGCTTCACTTTTAGATGAATAAGTAATGTTGATTTATTTTTCGGGTTTCGGGTCGCAAAAAATTCTCTGTTGCGGGTTAGGGTCGGTTTTCGGGTTGATGAAATTTTTTTTTTTCGGGCAGGACTCTAGCACCAACTAAACTGATCTAATATTATACCTGAGATTCAATCTAAAATAAATTCAGCGTTGTTTCATACTATGTCTTATAATACGACTTGCACAATTTATTTTTTAATCTTCTTTCTAACAACCACATGACTTCCACCTTCCAGTATCGACTATTATCAGAGGCGGACCAAAGGGTGTGCAGTCGCACGGGGCTCTCGCTCGATGAACAAATGAAAGGGCGCTAAAAGGACGAAAATTTTCTTGGGACTTTTTTATTTACAATTTTGAGGAGCTTTTTTTTTTTTTTAAAAAAAAAAAAAAAAAAAAAAAAAAAAAGCTATATCAAATGTTTGCCTACAAATCGTAATCACAGTATTCTCTCTTATTTCCACTACAAAGAGAAGATGAAACCGAAACACCCACTATCCACCCCCCACCCCAATTCCTTATCTTCCTGTCTTCAAAACACTCATGGATTTTCTCTTTGGCAGTTTTATGATTTCTTCTGATTATCTCACACTCACCCCGAGGTGACTATCATCAATTGCAGGGGGCGCAGACTAGGACTAGCGTAAATTTTCTGTGCCTTTCATTGTCGTGCTGAATCTTCATAGAAGAGAGAGCATTTTCAAAGCGCTCCCCATCAATTACACGCCCCTGTTTTCGAGTTGGTGTATATGGCTTGCCAGGATAATATGTAAGCAGCAAATTTGGAAATGGGTTCATTTGGAAATAATGACCGCTAAGGGGGGCGAAGGCTGTCTAGTTTAATAGAAAATGTTGAGGTGTCCTGAATGGGTTTTCTTTTGTATCTCAGCTGCTCATTAAAATAATTTCACGAGTAATACATCATTTGAAAACTTTGTTGAGTTGAAATCGAACAGTAGCTTACAGAAATTTCTACCGCCAGATGGCGCTGTAATATTTAAAAATTTCAAATTCTAATTATGATTAAATTATTTTTAATACATCATTCTAAAGATATTTTAAAGTTCTTTTATATTATCGAAAGTGGAGTTCGAGATTTCACCTGATTTACACGTTTTGAGGTCTCCTGAATCGGTTTTCTTTTGTATCTCAGCTACTAATTAAAATAATTTCATAAGTAATACATCATTAGAAAGCTTTGTTAATTTGGAATCGAACAGTAGCTTACAGAAATTTATACCACCAGATGGCGCTGTAATATTTAAAAATTTCAAATTCTAATTATGATTAAATTATTTTTTATACATCATTCTAAAGATATTTTAAAGTTCTTTTATATTATCGAAAGTGGAATTCGAGATTTCACCTGATTTGCACGTTTTGAGGTGTCCTGAATCAGTTTCCTTTTGTATCTCAGCTACTAATTAAAATAATTTCATAAGTAATCAATATTTTTACCTAATATAAGGCTTAGTTCATTTAATATGGGTAGCTACAAATATTGTGCCGAATCATATAATACAGATCATAAACACTTCTTTACAAACCAAAAATAATTTGAAAATAATAATCTAATAGCTCGACAATACAATTCACAAGTTACTTAGTTTTCACTTCTATCGGCAGTCCCCAGACTGCTTTTAGTTTTTTTTTTTTTTTTTTTTTTTTTTTTTTATGAATACATAAGATTTTTGAGAAGTATATATATATATATGCATAATTTATGACCACTAAATTGCGGTCACCTTTTTTCGAGATTGGGGGGGGGGGGGGAAGTCGACAAAACAAGTAGTTGTTAGGGGGAGGGAAGTGCTGATATGGATACTTGCACGGGTGTCAAAATATTCCGTTGGACCGCCCCTGACTGTTATAAACTATTTTGGAAGTAATATGGTCAGAAGACATAAATGACACCACCAAGGCTATAAAATTAATACAGAACTCATAGCAGTAATCATTTAAAATATTTCTCTACCTATCAAATAATTAGCTTAATAAGAAGAAAATTCTGTTTCATTTACTTGTGGTATGAATTCTGTACCAATTTTCCAGCCTTGTAATCAATCACTTGCCTAACAATTTTTCTGTGATATTAAAATAATACATATGTCTTAAGGCATACAAAAGATAATTTATACAGGAAGTTTAAAGAAAATTAAAAGAGCAAATTTTTTGGGAACAATAATTTTTGATATCTAAAATTGACCAATCTTATGCTACCTATAAATTTTTCTGTGGTAACCAAGTAATGCAGGAAAAACAAGGTTCACATTAGAGGCAATCCCACTATATTAAAATAAAAAGGATTACACCAAAATTGAGTAAGTCTTTATCAAATTTTTCTTAACTCTAAATATTTGTTAAGAGAATATACAAAGAAGTGTGTTTTTTATTTAAAAACAGCTAAAAAGTGTGGAAGCTAAATGCAATTATATATGAAATAATTTTGGCAAATTAAACAAACACTGTCAAAATGAAAAAATGTTCAAGATGACATAGACTTCATAAAATTAAAAAAAATAAAAATTCAGGTATTGGGAGGAAAAAAAAAAAGTACTTTTCCATTTCACTCGTCAAAATGATACAACAGACACTTGTCTTTAATCACCTAAGAAAGTAATTGTTTCAAAACACTTGGAGTAATAATAAGAAAATTAAGGAAACTATTATTTATTAAGTTTTTTTTTTTTTTTTTTTTTAAATATTTTAAGAAGTAAAGTTTCTGAAATTTTGCTTAAAGTTAAATACAACATTTATTTCATCATATGCATAATTACGGATGTAAATTAACTTTAAAATTAAAATTAACTTACAAATTAAATAATAATCCATTAATGCATCACTGTCGCCAATAAAGTTTTGCTTGGCTAGATTTGCACCAGCAAAATGGAAAAGCACAAAAAAAAAAACAAAAAAAAAAAACCTGAGTAGTAGATGTTTAATATATTAATTTAAATAAACTTCATGTTTTATCTTGCACTGCTTCCTTAAAAAAAAAAAAAAAAAAAAGTAAAAATAAAAAGTTTCCGTTTCTGTACAAACTTGATATGAAAAACTAAGTAAGACATACTGCACTTAGTTTTACTTTAATAATGCATGCACTTGTTAGTCAGATAAGTTATGCTTACTATTATAACAATCATACACTTATTCCAATTAAGCCATTCACTAAGACCAAAAAAAAAAAAAAAAATTCGCCAACGTCTATGAACGTATTTTGTCTCCAATATTTAATTTTATAAAACATCTGTGCTGTACTAAACTAAATACTCAGGAAATTTCTAGAACTATAGCATAATCAAGGTTTAAGGTATTAAATTTAAGATAAACATACACAAATATAAGAAAAAAAACGAAGCTTCCCGTAACAAAAATAGATATTTTGAAGCATGTATTTGAGTAGTTTTAAAGTACCATATTATCAAGAATAAATTATCAAAACGAAATCTTAAATTTATTTTCGTGTTATTTTTCGTTTGTTTAACATCAGACTTGGATTAGATTACTTCTAACCATAGACTATCTTGTGGTTGGGGGATTTCTTTGAGAATAGACTAACTTGGATAAATTACATTATCATACTGACGATGCTTATGTTTACATTTTACACACAACGAGATTTTTATATCTCGTTGTTTACACACCGCAGCGCGATAGAGATTCGTTGATCAAAATCCAAGACGCATGCGTGAAATGACGAAATTCTCGTCAGTACTACATAATTTGAAGAACCAATCAGAGGAAAAAAGTGCCCCTGTTACTGTTCTAAGTTTAATCGCCTGTGAATGTGACGGTCAGTAAGAAATAATCCTTGTCTGTGATTGGTCTACTTATTCCGATTTCGATAACAGTCAGTTCGCTCTAGAAGAAATTCTATTCCCCCTTACCGATAAGATGGTGCTAGTGTATAAAATGCACAGCGGAATTATTCTGGTGGAAACCTGCATTTCCGATAGCGGAAAGTTTCCGAGTGGAATTCTTTCCGATGGGTTGGTGCTGGAATTTGTTATACACCGGTTTGCAGATATAGTTCTAAGATTAGCTAATACTAGGTGGCATCACATAAAGCTTTAAATAGTACTCAGAAGCATAGAAATTCGTCAGTCTGTTTCATTGTTGACACGTGTAAGGAAGTTGTATTCCATTAAGTACACTGCATAAAAAAAGTAGACGGACACTTACTTGTAGTACTTTAAAGCCGTTTATTTCTTTAATTAGAGATATGAGGTTCATTTCTCTAATATAATAATATTCTTGAGACATCATATATTATTATTTTTTGGATATAGATTCAATCCTTTTGAATTATGTAGTGGAAAAATTTAGGAAACAAAAATGGTGCATATTTTCACTGTAATTTTTCTTTAAAAAAGTAGACGGACACATCTTGTATCTCTAAAATAAAACGTTTTTAGTGAGGGGTTCGTTTTCCATTTGCTTTAATAAGTTCGTATACTCTATTAGGCATCGAATCAATGAGATTTTGAATCTTTTTTTCGCAGAAAATTTCCCAAATATTTCTAAGAGCTTCTTTGAGCTGGTGAATTGATTCATACTGGCGTCCACCCTCATACATTTTATAAACAAGTACAGCCCAAATGTTTTCTACAGAATTAATATCCGGACTCTTGGCTGGTCAGGGTGAAACATTGAAGTTGTTCTCATGAAACCAGTTTTAATGTTGTTAGCGGTGTGTATTGGCGCTCCATCATGTTGGAAAATCCAGTTTTCTCCTCCAAGATCACATGCAAATGGCAAAAGCTCACTGCTTAGTGTTTCAATAAAATTTTTGTGAGTCTTCTTCTTTGTGAGTATGCTTATTACTTAGTAACACTAAATTTGTCCTTCCACCATAGCCAACAGCTAGCCACACCATCACGCCACCACCACCAAGTTGCCGAGTAAAGTACACTTCGTCTGCTTTCTCCAAACTGTGCCAATAATATTGATATCCATCTGGGTCGTCTAAATTAATTTTTTTCTCATCTGAAAAACTACAGATATCTATTCTGTAGTCCAAAACGTATGGTTTTGAGCCCACTGTAGGCGTTCTGTCAAGTGGTGATCCTTCCAGCATGGATGATGTTTTCTCTTCTTATATTGAAAGAGCTCTGAGTGCTTAATGTCGTTATAAATTGTCTGAGAAGTTACGTTAGTAATTCCCGTGCTTATTCAAACTCTGGGAATTGATGCTCCAGTTTTTTTTCAGCTCAGTAAAAATTTTTCTTTGGTCTCTAAGCGAAAGTTTCATTGGCCGGCCACTCTTTTTCCTTACGTCATGGGCTTCAGGAGCACGTAGGAAATCGCTGATGCTACTTTTGCTTATTAGAAGTAGACTACGAATTTCTCTGACTCCTTTATTAACATTTTTCAGCGCTATAATCTGTCCTTTCTGGTAATCAGTTAGAGGAATTCCTCGTGGCATGGCGCATTCATCTCCAAGAAATTTAACTACGTAAAACCATCTTGTCAAGCACGTTAGCAATTGGCAAAATGCCAAATGTACATGTACATGCAAAACTGGTATTCCGCAAGAAACACCCACTTAGATAATTGCAGTTTTTGACCAGTGTCCGTCTACTTTTTTTAAAAGAAAGTATTGTGCAAATGTATATCTTTTCTCTTTTCTGCATTTCCCTACATTAAAATTATAAATAATTGAATATTTTTATTTGTCTGTCAAAAATATGAAGATTGATAAGTATAAACATGTTAAAGAATTTTAATTGACATTTCCTATTAAACGAAGACGGGGTTTTAAAAAAATTTAAAGAAGTGTCCGTCTACTTTTTTTATGCAGAGGAAATTGAAAAACATCATGTCGTATTCGAAGTCCGACGATGATAAGGCGACGCATTTCACAAAAAATTAATTTTAAAAAGGATCAGACCAGAAAACAAATAAATACAATTCAAATAGAAAAATCACCATTTCGCAGTTATGTCTTTCTAAAATTGGGGAGTTTTTTTTTCTAAAACATCAGGTTTGATATTTCATCTCCTTCCCACCAACAGACTAAGTATTAATTTAAAATTGGTTCTCAGGTGGTACACGTCATGAAAGGATTTGATTTATATATATATAAATATCATTAAGCTGTCAAATTTTGACTAATACAAACTGTATCTATTTATTTTTCAGCTTTTAAGTGAACAAAATTCTTTTAAATACACATGCTGTCCTCTATGTTATTTTTTAGAATAAATTCCCTTTGTTGTATTCTAGTGCCAGTGTGTAAAGAGCCTGCTATCATTAAAAATGGACATTGGCAACATCTGATTGGTAATACTCTAAATATTGGCACAAAAATAATTTACCATTGTGATGATGGGTATATCTTGGTCGGAGAAAAAATTTTAGAATGCTCCAGAAGCGGATCGTGGACTCCAGCGACGCCATCATGTATTCGACAACAAGGTAAATCTTTTATTTTAAGTAAGAAAGGGAGAAAGAATTATTAAAAAAAAAAAAAAAAAAAACGAATATAATAAGCTCATATGTTTTGAAATATAACAAGATCAAGTATATTAAAATTTCTCGGAAACTATTTAAATTTAGAAAGTAAAATTCAATTATTTAAATTTTATCTATTTCACATTATTAAATTTTATATTCTAAACGAAATTTAATGATGTATAATGAGAGGGAAAAAAAAAAAAAAAAAAAAAAACTTAGTAATCAGGAAACATTTTAGACATTTTTTTAGAATTTAACATTTTGAATTTTAAGGGGGTCCGGGACACCAAATTTTTGTTTTTATTATTTATTGATTATTATTTTTTCTGAAATTGGAGCTTTTTTGACGACGAAGTTGAGCAAAAAAGAATCTTAAAAATTTTTTTAATAAAATTTTAAAAATTAAAAATTTTCATATATTAAAAATTTGTTATATCTTCATGAACTAATGGTTCAATTTACAAACTTTTTTCTCTCTTATATACAGAAAAGATTTATCTTCAATTTATTTTCGGGATTTTAATTAGGAGCAAAACATTTTTGGTAATCCAAAAGTTATGCATGAAATAAGTACTTTTTTCAAATTAAAAATAATATTTAAAAAATTTATTATTATAATCAGAAATCCTGAAGACAAATCCTTTCTGTATATAAAGGGGAAAAAAGTTCGTAAATTGAACCATTAGTTCAGGAGATATAACATATTTTAAATCTATAAAAAAAATTAAAATTTTTAAATTTTATTTAACATTTTATTTAAATTTTTTTAAGTTCTTTCTTGCTCAACTTCATCGTCAAATAAGCTTCAATTTCAGAAAAAATAATTTCAGCAATTCATCAATAAATAATAAAAACAAAAATTTGGTGTCCCGGACCCCCTTAATTTCTAAACTTAAATAGTTTCCGAGAAATATTATCATAATATGCTTGACATCGTTATATTTCAAAACATATGCAAAATTTTACATAACTCTTAATTAGTAATTTTAAAAAATGATTTTTAATTCCTAACAAATCTTTTTTGTAAATTACTGTGTTAGCTATAATATTTCGCATATATATGTATTGAAGTATAACAATATCAAGTATGTTAAAATTTCTTGGAAACTTCTTAAATTTAGAAAGCAAAATTCAAAAATTGAAACTTCATGAAAATGTTTCCTGATAAATAATTTTTAATTATTTTCTTCTATTTTATATTTTTTAATTCTAACAGAAAGTTCCATTTAGGTATTAATAAATGGATTCCTTGATAAGTAATTTTTTTTAATACATTTTATTTTCTAATGCTTAAATTTACAACAAGTTTCAATTTTCAACATAAGTTAATTTTTTTAAAATAAGTTTTATATTGAAAATTAGAATTTATTGCAAATTCGTAGCATTAGAACAAACATACTATATATATTTTTTTATTTTTATTTATTTTTACTTTTTTATTTATTTTATTTTGTTTTGTTGCAAGATAGAGACTTAAGCTGTATATTTGCTGGAATTAGCTATACAGTTTTCCGAAATCTTGCATATGCTGATAGAAATGCAAGTTTCCTGATTTTTGAACATTTCTATTTTTCAGCATTTAAAATTCCAGTTTTCAATTCATGTATTCCCCCCCCCCCTTTTTTTTTTTTGCCTTTTAACAGAACTTTTTGGTAATTTTATCCTTTCTCTTTTCTCTAAAATGTTGACTGTTACTAATAATTCATAGTTTTTGCAAATTATCTCATCGTTAGGCTTATGTGTTATGTTAGTGTCATTTCTCTTCTTCGTAAGTACTTGTTAGGTTGATTTCTTTAGAAATCGACCTATTGCAATCACTTCGTTTATCTATATATATATATATATATATATATATAATGAAAATTTTGTCATCACGATAACTCCCGAAATAATACACGAAATGGAACCAAATTTGGACAGTGAACTGATCTTATAAATATCTTGGATGAGTTCGTTAACCAAGTTGCTCCGGCTTTTTGTTTTCAAGTGGCAGCCACTTGAAAATTTCAAACCCACATTGTAAAAAGCATATTTAAAGCAAGATTTGCTTGAATTTTGTTGTAAATACAGGCCACATAAGGGTCCCAATGAAGTTTATTAATGAAGTTTATCCGCTATTTTTAATAAAGTGGCAGATATTTTAAGTTGAGCGGGACCACTTGAAATCAGGCTACCACTTGAAAATTTAAAATCACTACAACTTCCGAAATAATACTCCAAATGGAACCAAATTTGGACAGTGTCTTAACTTAACTTATAAATAACTTAGATGAATTTGTTAACTAAGTTGCTCCGCCATTTTGTTTTCAAGTGGAGACCACTTGAAAATTTCAAATTCAAATTGTAAAAAGCGTATTCCGAATTTGTTTGAAATTTGATGTAAATATAGACCACACAAGGGTCTCAATGAAGTTTATTAATGAAATTTATCCGTCATTTTTAATAAAGTGGCGGATATCTTAAGTTAAGTGGAACCACTTGAAATCAGGTTACCACTTGAACATTTGAAACCATGATAACTTCCGAAATAATACTCCAAATGGATCCAAATTTGAACAGTGTCTTAACTTATCTTATAAATATCTTAGATGAGTTTGTTAACCAAGTTGCTTCGCCATTTTGTTTTCAAGTGGAGACCACTTGAAAATTTCAAATTTAAATTGTAAAAAACGTATTCCGAAATTGTTTGAATTTTGATGTAAATACAGACCATATAAGGATCTCAGTGAATTTTATTAGTACATATCCGCCATTTTTAATAAAGTGGCAGATATCTTAAGTTAAGCTGGACCACTTGAAATCAGGATCCCATTTGAAAATTTAAAATCACGATAACTTCTGAAATAATACTCCAAATCGAACCAAATTTGGACAGTGATATTATCATATAATTATCTAGAATGTTTTCACTGGGCAACTTGTCCCGACATCTTGTTTCTAAGTTCCAGCCACTTGAAATCACACTGCCACTTGAAAATATGCCATCACGATACTTTTTAAAATACTAAACTGATTCAAATAAAAGTTGGATAGTGAACTTATGGTTAAAATATCTAGGATAAGTTCACTTGGTGACTTCATCCGCAATTTTATTTCCAAGTGGCGGCCACTTGAAAATTTGTCATTATGGTAACTTTAGTAATACAGAATCAATTTGCATCAAATTTGGGTAGAGGATTTATCCTTCAAATATCTCAGAGAAGTTCGCTGGGCATCTCACTCCGCTTTTTTTTCCAAGTGGTGCCACCTGAAAATTTCTTATGACGATAATTTTAGAAACACTGATTTAATTTGAACTAGATCTGGATAAGGAACTTATACAAGTATACTGGATGATTTCGCTGGGCAAGTTGTTTTGCCATTTTGTTTTCAAGTTGAAACCACTTTGACTGCCACTTGAAAATTTGCCATAAAAATAATTTTTGAAACACGGCACTGATTTAAACCACAATTGGACAGTGAATCTATTGCTTCAAATATCTTGGATATGTTTGCTGGGCAACTTGTTCCGCTGTATTGTTTCCAACTGCGGCCACTTGAAAATTTGTTATCACGGTAACTTTAGAAATACTTTATCTATACAAATCAAAGTTGAAAAATGGATTTATCATTCAAACAACAAAAATCTAGAAATATCACGTAACTCGTGAACCAATCACGTTATTACGTCCAACTTTGGTATATCGATAATAAGTATTTTCTCGCCAAAATTCGCCAAAAAAATCGCCAAATTTGGCGCCAAATCCATTACATGCGTTACTGGATCTTTTTAATGCGTTTTTAAGGAAAAATTAGTCTATTTTAATGCTAAAACAAACTAGAAATGCAGAAAACTAACATTTTATCAACTTACTAAGCCTCTTTGAAAGACTTTCTAAAAAAAAAAAAAAAAATTTGAAATTTGCAACGATATCTTAGATGAGCAACTTTCTCTGCCATTTTGATCGAAATGCCAGCCACTTAATTTTTCAACACGATGACTTTTGAGATTTTGAATTAATTCGAACTATATGTGTACAGTAGACGATTAGACTTATCTCTCAAATACATTTCATATATTTGTCAACTTAACTCACCACTTTGTTTCCAAGCGCCGGTCACTTGAAAATTTTAAATTCACATAAAAAGGTATTTATGAACCGATTTGCTTAAAACTCTATATGGGCATAGCCTACATCAATATTTCTATCAAGTGCATTAATAATTTGTAGTCGCCATTTTGAAACAAAATGACGGCTACTTGATAAGGAAAAAGAAATCAACCTACCCTTCCGAATAAGCCGGAAGGACTTGTTTAAACATGTTTTTACTAATCATTGGTACTCAAATTAAATTAATACCGTAACTATTTTTAATCGAAATAAATCTCAATTAAAATTTAATTTTATGTTGGTATCTTCATTTATCTTTTGTCTGCTGAGTGTTACAATGGTACTAAATTATTCAAATTATATATATATATATGTTAATTATATAAACTTGTCAATGAATCCATTAAGTAATACTCAAACAGAATTAATTGTTTCAATTCAATGATGTAAAACAAAAGGAAAAATTTAAATTTATTTATCAGGGAACATTTTAAACATTTTCTTAAAATTTTTAAATTTTACTTTCTAAATTTAAATAGTTTCCGAGAAATTTTTAATATACTTGATATTGTTATACTTTAATGCATATATATATGCGAAATATTATAACTAACACAGTAATCTACAAAAAAGATTTATAACGTCCACCATACACTTAAATCTACACTATTATACGACGTACAAAACACGTTTTTAAAAAAGTTATGAGAACGTACATATAAAACATTCTTAGAACGTTCCTGTAGAACTGATGTACAGTAGATCGAACAATGTTAAAATACGAACATAGGCGCAAAGTCAGTCTCTAAATAACTGATATTTTGCAGTGAAATAATTTAAAAAAGTGACTAAAAAATACAAATATATGGTTATTTCTTCAATTACGCGAGGTTTTATTACATATAAATAAGTTCAAAACGAAAACTTTCAGAAATAAGGTTTTTACATGAATTTCAGTGACTTTATTTGAACAGCCATCAAGTGGTACTTATGATAACTATGAAAAAATACGAAATAAAAATAGTTTTAATAAAGTTCTAATAAAAGTTTAAGGTACTTCTGCTAACATTTTCTTGGTTTTTTTATGTTGGGATTCACGCATGAAATGTGAATATAAAATTATCAAAAAAATTAAATTTATAAGTTGTGCAACTTTTTCTGTCCAAAATTGTCCAAAATTTCAAAAACATTTTACTACTCCCAAAAATATACATTTTAATCTGCGAAAAGGATTTTTGCCACAAATCGCCACTTTTAGAGAAAAAAAATCTGGAGTGACTCCACTCGACTTTCCGAACATTGAGTAATTAACAGTTTTGTAGATAAAGTAAAGAAAGAGGAGTTGTTAAACACACAAAAGGGAGAACACCATAATAGAGTGTTTGAGTATTTTTCTCCATATATTACACGATGTTTTATTTAACGCTACTGATCTTTGAGCCCATAGATCATAATGATAAAGAATTTTTCGTTGTGTCCCTGTAAAAACCTATAAATGCTAGATTCACCAAAATGCTTATAGTTAGTGCAACAGTGATTTATAATATTCATATAAATTTTCAGCTCAATTGAATAAGGCGTTTAGATGCTATCGCACTTTTAAAAATTTGGTCCCATAGGGCATAATGATAAAGATTTTTTCTTTGTGTCCCTGTAAAAAAACTGTAAGTGCTAGATTCACAAAAATCTATACAGTGTGTGCAACTGTGACCTATAACATGTGTACAATTTTTTTGTTTATATTAATAAGGCGTTTAGACGCTATCACACTTTTAAAAATTTGGCCCCATTGGCCATAATGATAAAGAATTTTTCTTTATGTCCCTGTAAGAAAACTATAAGTCCTAGATTCTCCAAAATCTATACAGGTTGAGTATCTGTGACCTATAATATGTGTATAAATTTTTTGCTGAATTGAATAAGGCGTTTAGATGCTATCGCACTTTTAAGATTTTGGTCCCATAGGCCGTAATGATAAAGAATTTTTCCTTGTGTCCCTGTAAAAAAACTATAAGTGCTAGATTCACCAAAATCTATAGGGTTCGTACTATGGTGACTTACAATATACGTACCAACTTTCAGCTTATTCGAACAAAGCGTTCAGACGCTAGCGTGTTCACTCACAGACATACACACATACATACACACATACACACACACATATATCATCGCAAAAACAGTGGAAACGGACTCAGGGGACCACGAAACGTATAGAAACATCAAAATCTAAATTCGTATTTTTGACATGATTACAATACTTTTCTCACTATAGTGTTCGGAAAGTAAAAAATCTGGAGTGACTCCACTCGACTTTCCGAACATTGAGTAATTAACAGTTTTGTAGATAAAGTAAAGAAAGAGGAGTTGTCAAAAAACAAAAGAGATAAAACCATAATACAGTGTTTGAGTATTTTTCTCCATATATTACACGATGTTTTATTTAACGCTTCTGAACTTTGAGCCCATAGATCATAATGATAAAGAATTTTCGGTGTGTCCCTGTAAAAAACCTATAAATGCTAGATTCACCAAAATGCTTATAGTTAGTGCAACAGTGATTTATAATATTCATATAAATTTTCAGCTCAATCGAATAAGGCGTTTAGATGCTATCGCACTTTTAACTAGTATGTTGTGGCCACCACATGACTTTCTTCTATATTTTCCTATACAAATTCACACAGTAAAAATAATTTATTAAAATTATTATTTAAAAAAATTATCTTCCATGCTAATGCAGATGATTTCCATATTAGAGAAGTAGTATAACACTAAATATCCAAAAAAAGTCAATTTTATTGTTAGTATCACATTAAAAAAAAATCGATAACTTCATTTTAAATTATCGCAAATCTATGGTTCAACCATTCGTTTTAAAGGTACTGGCGAGCTCTTTTGAAAGATACCCATCATGAAAATTTACTCCCCTCGAGGGGGGAATTCCCCCCCCCAGGGGGGTTGGCGAGGCTCCTACACATACAAAATTTTTTTCCCAGTTGACTATCTCTATTATAAATAATTCTTGTAAAATTCATAATGATTACTAAAAAATAATTCTCTTTATGCACATTTATACAAAATTTTGTACTATACACCATGTTAAAAATTTAGAAAAAGCGGGATGGCAACGCAACCTGTAAGACAATTTTTACCAAAAGTTGATAGGCACTAATTTATGTCAAGGTGCAACTACATACCAATTTGTATGAAATTCTGTGAAGTAGTTCCTGAGTTGCCACAAAAGTCTGTCACACCCACGCAGAGACTGACAGACAAAGAGACAGACATTTTCTAAAAATGGTCAAATCGTGTTCTACAGCTCTCAAAACGTGTAAATCCATCAAAAACCCGAGGTCGAAAATTTTTACGAATCCAATACTTTCTTCTATTGAATAGCGAAGAAAGTAAAAATTTGGTCTCACAGGCCATAATGATAAAGAATTTTTCTTTGTGTCCCTGTAAAAAAACTGTAAGTGCTAAATTCACCAAAATCGATACAGTTCGTGCAACTGTGACCTATAACATGTGTACAAATGTTTTGTTCAGATTAAATAAGCGTTTAGACGCTATCGCACTTTTAAAAATTTGGCCCCATATGCCATAATGATAAAGAATTTTTCTTTGTGTCCCTGTAAAAAAACTGTAAGTGCCAGATTCTCCAAACTCTATACAAATTGAGTAACTGTGACCTATAATATGTGTATAAATTTTTTGCTCAATTGAAGAAGGCGTTTAGATGCTATCGCACTTTTCAGATTTTGGTCCCATAGACCATAATGATAAAGAATTTTTCTTTGTGTCCCTGTAAAAAAAACTATAAGTGCTAGATTCACCAAAATCTATAGGGTTCGTACTATGGTGACTTACAATATACACATCAACTTTCAGCTTATTCGAACAAAGCGTTTAGACGCTAGCGTGTTCACTCACAGACATACACACATACATACATACATACATACATACACACATACATACACACACACATACATATATCATCGTAAAAATAGTGAAAACGGACTCGTTGGACCTCGAAACGTATAGAAACATCAAAATCTCGAATTTGTATTTTTGACATGATTACAATACTTTCCTCACTATAGTGTTCGGAAAGTAATAAATTTTTATTCTGTTAACCCCTAAATTATCAATCGAGAAATTTATCTGATTAACTGTATTCATTAATGACAAAAAATATATTAAACGTTTCATAGTGAAAATATTATACAGATTAGATGATTAAAATAGATTTAATAAATCAAAAATTATTCCTTATTTTTTTTTTTTTTAATATTTAATAAAATAATTAATTTTACTTTAAAGGTACTGAAAAGTACCGTTGGACCCAAAAAAAGGGGGAAATGTAAATGGTTGCTGTGATATGTCATAAAATGTTAAAATTAAATAAATTACTAAATGTTAAAATTAAATATTATAATCCATATTAAAGTAAAAGTTTCTGTGCAATAAAAATAAAGACAAATGTGAATTTTTCATAGAGTTAGTTAGTAAATGCTTGCATGAGTTTTCTATTGAAATACTGTATAAAAAAAGAAAGAATAAAAGAAGCAGTAATGTGATGATATATTTAGCATTGTGTGCTAAATTAGTTGTGTTATAAATATAGATTTTCTTCACGAAATTTTTATTTATTTCCTATTATTCTCTTCTTTTTTTGCAACATTTGTTTCTTTATCAGGTATGTTTCTAAATACCTGTTTGCAGCAGAAAAATATGATACCGTTTAACTCCTTTATAATGCCAATTTTTCCTCAAATGGCACTAATTTCACGAATAAAAATTGATGTAAAGAAAAAAATGAATTTAGCTTATTAGAAATAATTAATTTTAATTTTGACACATTATTCTCTTAGTTAATCGCAAACTTCTCACGACCCATTATATTAGCATAAGCAGAATTGCCACAAGTGACTATTTTTTTTTTTTCTCTCTCACCAATATTATAAAAATAATATTTAAACTGATATTTTTCTAGAGAAATGATACACAGGAATCATTATTTAAAAAAAAAAAAAAAAAAAAAAAAAAAAAAAAAAAAAAAATGGTGCCAGTTGAATAAAATGATAATGAATTTGTTGGGGAAAATATTCCTGTGGCCTTATACAGGGTTAAAAAAAAACATAGAATCGCTTTTAGTATCATACATATATACATATTTAAATCGAAATGTTCCAAAAAACATCATACATAGATAATAATAATACCATAACCTTCCTATGTTCGCCACTGTCTATACTTCGATCCACTGTGTGACGGTGCACGCTACACGCATACTGAACGTTCTTTGGACCGTACAATATCACATCTTTAAGATGGACAGATAGACGTTATCGGAACGTTCTCTCAGAACTATTTTTTTACGTTCAGAGAACGTTTCGGTGCTGCTTGGGCTCATTCTTTGAAAAAGAATTATATTAATTTTACACTTCTTTATATTTTCATTTTTTTTTTTTTAGAAAAGAAAAGAGAAGAAAGAAAGTGGGCTTAAGAGCAGAATTTTACATCCTCTCAGTATAAAAAGAAGGTGATAGGGGGCTTTATGAATATTTATTTACAATTAGCAAGTACTGTATTACCATTGGGCATTGATTAAATCAAACTAAAATTGTATGTAAAAACCCCTTATAGTTTAGCTTTTGTTTTGAGAGGAGTCGAAATTCTGTTCATTCCAAAACTCATAAATGTTTGGATTTACACGATATTTGTTTGAGGTTTTCGAACTCATTTTACTTTGAAAGAGAGTATTTAAAATGACGATTCTTATGCCATGAAACCAAAGCTAAAATAAATTATATTATGGGAGTAAAAAGATCGTTTGCATGTGTCGTTTGAGAATGGCACGGGAATATTGTCATAGAAATAATTCACTATCTCTGGCCTCTAAGTTATTAAAACTTTGTCAGTCTAAGCGGCTGCGACTTGGAAACAAAATGGCAAAACAACTTGCCCAGTGAAATCATCCAGTATATTTGTATGATAAGTTCGTTGTCCAGTTCTAGTTTAAATTAAATCAGTATTTCAAAAATTATCGTCATAAGGAATTTTCAGGTGGCACCACTTGGAAAAAAAAAGCGGAGTGAGATGCCCAGCGAGCTTATCTGAGATATTTGAATGATAAATCCACTACCCAAATTTGATGCGAATTGATTCTGTATTACTAAAGCTACCATAATGACAAATTTTCAAGTGGCCGCCACTTGGAAATAAAATTGCGGATCAAGTCACCAAGGGAACTTATCCTATAACCATAAGTTCACTATCCAACTTTTATTTGAATCAGTATAGTATTTTAAAAGTTATCGTGATGGCATATTTCCAAGTGGCAGTGTGATTTGAAGTGGCTGAAACTTAGAAACTAAGATGTCGGGACAAGTTTCCCAATGAAAACATTCAAGATAATTATATAATAATATCACTGTCCAAATTTGGTTCGATTTGGAGTATTATTTCAGAAGTTATCGTGATTTTAAATTTTCAAGTGGGAGCCTGATTTCAAATGGCCCCGCTTAACTTAAGATATCTGCCACTTTATTTAAAATGGCGGATATAATTTATTAATAAACTTCATTGAGATCCTTATGTGGTCTGTATTTACATCAAAAGTCAAACAATTTCGGAATACGCTTTTTACAACTTAAATTTGAAATTTTCAAGTGGTCTCCACTTGAAAACAAAATGGCGGAGCAATTTGGTTAACACACTCATCTAAGTTATTTATAAGATAAGTTAAGACACTGTTCAAATTTGGTGCCATTTGAAGTATTATTTCGGAAGTTATCATGATTTTAAATTTTCAAGTGGTAGCCGGATTTCAAGTGGTCCCGCTTAACTTAAGATATCCGCTATATTATTAAAAATCTCGGATAAAGTTCATTAATAAAGTTATACACTTGTATAATCTATGTAAACATCAAAATTAAAAAAAAATCGGAATACGCTTTTTACAATTTGAATTTGAAATTTTCAAGTGGGCTCCTCTTGAAAACAAAAGGGCGGAGCAACTTGGTTAATAAACTCATCTAAGATATTTATAAAATAAGTTAAGACACTGTCTAAATTTGGTTCGATTTGGAGTATTATTTCGGAAGTTATAGTGATTTTAAATTTTCAAGTTGTAGCCTGATTTCAAGTGGTCCCGCTTAACTTAAAATATCTGCCAGTTTATTAAAAATGGCGGATAAACTTCATTAATAAACTTGATTGAGACCCTTATGTGGCCTGTATTTACATCAAAATTCAAGCAAATCTTGCTTTAAATATGCTTTTTACAATGTCGGTTTGAAATTTTCAAGTGGCTGCCACTTGAAAACAAAAAGTCGGAGCAACTTGGTTAACAAACTCATCCAAGATATTTATAAGATCAGTTCACTGTCCAAATTTGGTTCGATTTGGAGCATTATTTCGGGAGTTATCGTGATGACAACATTTTCATTATAGATAGATAGATATATAGATAAACGAAGTGATTGCAATAGGTCGATTTCTAAAGAAATCAACCTAATATATCAAGAACATTTTTCTATGATTTAAGCTCAGATTTTTCCCCAAGTGAAGGCAATTTTTTAAAAAAATTCCCCAAATAACAATAAAGCTATTGAAACTCTCTAGTCGTAGGGATAAATCATTACGTTGCCAACATTGACAGAAAGTTGAAAAAGTCCCCAGATTTGTCCCCAAATATTTTAGAATTCCCCAAAAAAGTCCCCACAAACATTTGGTCCCCAAAATTGTCCCCAGAAGCCTCAAAAATCCCCCAAAATGGGGACAAAATCCCCAATCTGGCATCACTGCTTGAAGGTTTTCCTCTTTGACTCTCTTTTTTCGATCAACACGTCAACAGACTCACAGTTTTATCATCAGAGTTAAGCTGACTCACAAAACGCAAACCCAGCATATTTCAAAGTCAAACAGAGCCCAAAATTATTGAATTAGCCTTTTTAAACATTGCATAGCAAAATAAAGGTTTCATGGAAGTTTTAAGAAAAAATTTATTTTTACTATCAGAATGTATAAAAGAAAAGAGAAAAAAAAAAAAAAAAATTATTTCACTTGCAGCAAAACTCGTCCAACACTTTTGCAAATGAGTAATTGGTTCACAAAAATTCTTTAATGTGTTACAAATCAACGAAATATTTTCCCACCATCTGTGAGTTGTAACAACTGATTCAAATCATCCTTGGCAGTAAAGTATTATATTTGTGAAAAAGGAGATCTTTTATGTTAAATTCTATAGCAAGAGGTACATTGCCAAGATCTATTTCTTGAAACCACTTTTGAGTTTTCTGCTTTTGTTCAAGAATTCAATTTTGTTGGAGAATTCCATAATTCTCTGTATTTTGGGTTTAATAAATGTACGACTAAATGATATGATTAAGTCATATAAAATATAATATAATGGCTCATTAAGCACACTTTTAACATATTTAAATGTTTTTATACCAAATAAATTTGCTATAATTTATACTAACATTTTCATAAATATTGAAGAATATATTTTAGAAAAGGTAATTTAAAAATTTTTAAAAGTGAATATATATATATATCTATCTTAAATGTTGATGTTAAAGATTTCATTTAAAAAATTTTTAGAATGTACTATTTTAATGATTTATAAAAGAATGAGTTGATCAAGAGTGTAATTATATCTCTGTTATAGTTTGTTAAAATTATGATTTAAATATTAAGATCGTGTAATTAAACTCTTTAAAACTCTGTTCGCCAGTGGCAAAAATTGTGGTAAAAAGTATTTTTGCAGAGATGGTCTTTTCCACTATGACAAAAACTTGCTAACCCTCATTTGTAAGGTACACTAGATGCCCGCATAATAATGAAGTTCTGATAAGTATAAATATTTCTAGTGTTAAATTATATGATTATTATTTTTAACCATGTAGATTTTATCGTTTGTGAAGATCCTGGAGAAGTAACATTTGGACGAAGAAATATATCATCTGCAGCATTTTTTGAAGGATCGTCAATCTCGTACGAATGCATAGAAAATTTTACCCTTCTTGGAAATTCTATTATCACATGCATGGGTAGTGGACAGTGGTCTTCTAAAAAACCTCAGTGCATACCAACACATCATGCTCCAGGTAAACATAGAATCTTATTTATATCTATATGAGATGCATAGCAAGAAAAGCACATTATCTTTTAAATGATATGATAGAATAAATGAGGAAAATTGGGCCATCACAAAACTTTCTTCTATATCATTCTAATTATATTAAAACTAAGTAAAACCTAAAAAAGACAGATTAACAGCGCCGGCCTATCAGATGATATGCGCACAAATGAAGTCAGAACAGTCTTTTATAAAAATCATCTCGCATAGGTAATTCGGTGTATTTATACACAACAGAAACTGGAATGCAGCCTTCGCGTAAATGGAAAAAAATTAAACATAGCCACGCCTTTTTTCGGCCGATATCACCCCAATCAGGGGTGTTTGCGTTCCGGATTTTTTATTTTATTTTCAACCAGTAATTTTTTAATAGGGATATAATTAGCAGTTTTCTAGTAATGTTTAGCAATAATATATAGCCAAAAGTACAATTCGTAATTACTGGTGGGAAATAGAATAAAAAATCCAGAACGCAAACACCTCTGTCCAATTGATAAATTGAGTTAGCATAGTTTTTCATAAGAGTTTTCTCATTTATCAAGGTTTGTACAATTATACACTTTAGAAACTAAGATATAGCCTTCCTATAAATGGGGAAAATTACAGCACAGGATCGCCACTCACCAGCTGATATGTCCTGAAATTGTGTCAGTGTAGTTTTACATGATATCCATCTTACATGTAAGTTTGCTCATTGTATGCTATAGAAGCCGAAATATAATCTTCCAATAAATGGGGAAGAATTCTACAATTCAGCGTTATTAGCCAATGGACACTAAAAGTTAACAGATACTAATTTACACCAAGATGCACATAAAACGTAGTTTGATGAAATTCTGTGCAATAATTCTTGATCTAGAGCTGCCACAAATATTTCGCCCTATATGCACAGAGAGACGGACATTTTCTAAAAAATATCATATAATTTTTTCATGAAATCTCACAACGTGTAAATATGCTGAAAACCGGAATTTGGAAAATTTTATGAATATAGAAGAAAGTAATTAGGAGTAGGTAAAAAAGGAGAGTTCTGGGTCAGCAGGGTGAGGCACGGAGGCACCGGCAAGTCGTGCGGGTGCCACACCACCCCCTGAGGGCCTAGATGACTTGGCGTTGACCTTGAGACATCCTCTAACTTGATCGTGAAAGATGACGAGGGTATTAATGAAGAAAATTAATTAAAAAATTTAATGAGTGATTTATTGTAAAAGGTGACGACGGTTTTAAAGTGATGTTTGCGGTATAAGGTAAAAAGCAGGATATTGTTTGTGAGTCATTAAGAAATTAATTAGGAGGTTAATTAAGAGGTTAATTAAGAAATTAATTAAGAAAAAATTGAGAAAAAAAGGAATGAATAAAATATACGAATGTGGATAGAGTATGAAAGAAATAGAGTGGTCTGACTGGGGTTTGAACCCAGCACCTTGCATTAAAAAATATTTCCATAAGACAGTAGTTTTCGAGCGCGAAACCACGGACCTATGGAAATATAGGCTGATGGTTCTATTTTAGGTAAGAATGTGTGTGTGAGTGTATATGGTGTTTCTATTATATGTCTGTACAGTTCTTTTTAAACTGTACAAACATATATTTTTTGGGAACTCATTTAAAGAGTTCCTTTTTCTTTGAAATCCTCAAAAGAGGATTTCTTATTTTTTTTTTTTTTTTTTTTTTTTTTTTTAGGGGTCCCACCATCCACCCGCCGCACGTGTGCGACGCCCCAATTTTTTATGAACTTGAATCATCATTTTCTGATCTTCTAACTTTTCCGGGGTCTTGCAACTTTATTTTCAATCTTCTAACTTTTATAGGATCTTGCAACTTCATTTTTAATCTTCTATGTTCCAGGTCTTCAGATTTTCAGGTTTTTGATTCTTCATTCTTGCATGTTTGAGATCTTCTTTTTTTCAAATCTTCAGTTTTTTTCTTTGATGTTTTAAAGGGGACCCACCATCCACCCGCCGCATGTATGCGACGCCCCAATTTTTATATGAACTTGAATCATCATTTCTTCTTATTTTCTAGGATCTTGTAACTTCTATGTTCCAGGTCTTCTAATTTTTCTGGGATCTTGCAACTTCATTTTCAATCTTCTAATTTTTCATTCTGATCTTCTAATTTTTCTGGGATCTTGCAACTTCATTTTCATTCTTCTAATTTTTCATTCCGATCTTCTAATTTTTCTGTGATCTTGCAACTTCATTTTCGTTCTTCTAATTTTCTTTGTTGTAAGTTTGAAAACTTTTTATTTTCAAATCTTCAGTTTTTTCTTTAATGTTTTTAAGGGGTCCCACCATCCACCCGCCGCATGTGTGCGACGCCCCAATTTTTTATGATCTTCTAACTTTTCTGAAATCTTGCATTTTTCAGATTTTTTTTTTTCATTTTTCTTATTTTTACAATTTTTTTCATTTTTCTTATTTTTCAATTTTTCTTCATTTTTCTTATTTTTACAATTTTTTTCATTTTTCTCATTTTTCAATTTTTTTCATTTTTTCAATTTTCAATTTTTTCATTTTTTCATTTTTTCATTTTTTTAAGTTATTTTGTAATGCCCATAAGCCAAAGAAGAAATCCCATCATCCAAAATGTATCTTTTGTCATCAAAAGGAGTTAAAGAAATTTTATTTTGTTTGAATGTATATATTGTATGACATTCCTGCCCAATTCTCGTTTGCTCTGATATATTATATTTTAAATTTTTAAGGCAATTAATGTAATCTTGATGTTTAATTTTTTTCTTAACTGTTATTGTGGAAACCCCCTTCGCGGTTTTCTTTTCTCCATCTTCTGATCTTATACTATACATTTTGGCTTTGAGGCCTACAAATTCATGGATGAACCGTCCGTTTAGTTCGTCTTTGAATTTTCCCAAAACTTTCTTGTTGTGTTGTGAATGAAGTGGATGGTCTGTGGGGTAATCAGATGTGTCAAAGATGTCTTGATGTTGTAGCATGTCTTGATAGATGTCAGGTGTGGTGATGTGGTAGGTGAGGGAGTCTGTGTCGGTGAAGAGGAGTTTAGCTTGGTCTTGATATGTAGGTTTTATGAAGTCATAGTGAAATCTGTACATGTGTAGTTTAGAGAGTTCCAGGATGGTAAAGCCGATGTAAACGGGACGGTTCATCAAGATGGATTTTTTAACCCGCTCCACTGCCGCTAAATTTTGATTAAATATTTTAAAATTGGTGTAATGAGGTGAAGCAACAATCTTTTCTGCTCTTATGGGAGAGTTTGTAACTTCTATTGATCGTCGTTTTCTAAGATTTTCTATTGTTTTCCCGAACACAGCATTGTTGAGTAACTTGAAGAAGTTTTTCTCAAAGGCGGACTTGGATTCTTTTCGTTTTTCGTATTGAAGGCTATGTAGGGTTTCAGCCATGGTGCTTGTTTAAATTTTAAAACTTTGTGTATCTTGGTGAGCTTTAATCCTTGTTGTAGGTAATATTGGAGGTTTCTGTAATGGGTGACATATTGAATTTTATTGTAGAGATTAGGTGTGAGTTTCTTGGAAGGGTGGAATTTTCTATCTTGAAGCATGTCTATGGCAAATGGTGAGAGTATCTGTTCGGTGATGTGTAGATGTTCTGGTGCTAGTGGATAATCGTTGTGGTTGTCATGAAGATGTTGTGGATATTCCAAGTCCACCTCGAAGATGAAACCTTCTGCTGCGTCGGGTTGTAAGTTTAGGATTATTTCTGTGTTGAAGTCTTCAGGGTCTGTCCACTGGAAGCCCCCGTAAGGCAGGGGGTCTGACCCTGAATGTCCATATAAATTATTTGAATCCCAATACATAATGTATTGGGATAAAGCAGAGGGGTTGTAATCTTCAGTTCTTGGGATGTTGGATCTTGCGTGTCTATGGCTGATCATGGAAACCCCACCTCTTACACCTTTTTCTATGAAGAGGAGCATATTAATGTCGGTGAGTAGTTCGAGGTCTACCCCTGTCATTTTTAAACATGCCTGCCATGACAGACCGGGTGCTGTGAAGCAGTGTGTGGGATCTAAACCATAGTATTTCAGACAAAGTCTTCGAAAGTTTTCGAAAACATCTGCTAACAGCAGCACGTCGGTCTTCACGTACAGGTCATGGTACTCCCCAAGATCTTGGATGTTAAAGGCCTCCCACACTTTAACAGCATGCTCATAATCTTGTGAAGAGATATCTTCATCAGTCAAATCATTGTGGAAGGCCCTTGGGGGTGGCAGCTGTTTTTCACCGAAGGTGTTAAAGTCGGTGATATGACTATAGGGATAGACCCCTTTTCTTAAGAGGAGAGAGCAATCTATTGTAGGAGGAAAGTTTTCTTTAAGAAGATGAAATTGATCTGGATCTTGGTTCTGGACGAGTTTATCTAAAGATGAGGGGAGGAACTGAAGAGAGTCCAGGAAGATAAGTTGAATGGGACAGTTTTTCTTAGTTAATTTGAAGGCAATATATTTTTCTAATGTATTGGGGATGACTTCTATAGTGTGATCTTGAACTCTTCCAAGTTGGGTCATAATGTGGTGAGTGTCGTAATTTTTACTATTGTGAAAAATGATGGGGATGGATTTGGGCTGTTTGTAATTAATATTACAACTATTGTGAGCCGCGCCACGAAAAGCTCCGGAAAGATGGTCGTGGTCGCGCACTCTGTTTTTATAGAGCCTGTTGTTACATATGGAGCATCTAGTTGCTTGTTGAAAAGCTCTCTCCTCATCTGGGGTAAGCTGCATTGGAACTATTGACGTTAATTTTTGGGCTATGTCTTCTTTTTCGTATAGAATGGCTTCTAAGAAGTGCCCAACGGCATCGTCACCCCTGTAAACTTGAATAGGTTTGTACGATTTGCCGTCGGGCCCTACGATAAGATAGGCATAACCACAAGGTATATGTTCAGATGTTTTGATGTTGAAGGATGTTCTATTATTGGGTGCGACAGTGGAGACGGGTTTTAAAATAGATTCAAAGTCTGCATAAATAACGTAGGATTTTAGATGTTGCATGTGGATGGAGGTGAAAGAGAGAATATTATTGTCGGGCGATGGCATTTTAATTTGTTGAATAGAGTGATTTTTACAATATTGTAGGTGTTCTTTTAATAAATCAGGGTTTGAAAATCTATGGAGGCATCTATAACAATAAAATCTTGCACCATTATGATTAGTTAAGTGGCCCATTAATCTTGAGAAATTTTTTATGTATATGTAATGTTGATTCCCCTCAGAATCTTCCAATAATAATAAATTTATGACATCTTCATCCTCTCTAGGAGAAATGTAGAGAGGACAGATGTCTTCATCAGCATCGTATATAAAAATATTTATTCTGAGATTATTTAATTTTTCAATTTCTGGTATTTTATTATATGGAATTGGGCAGGGAATGTCATTTAAAATTATTTCATGCTCATATGGGTAATATTTATTTACTCTATCGAGATGATTTTCAAATTTATATTTATGGGCCAGAAGACACCATATGAGACATTTATTATCATTGAAATTTTGTATATTAATTAAGGCCTTCTTAGCTTTTAATTTCTGAGGGGTTGCTATGAAAGAGCCACCGCGAAGGGGTATGTATTTTGCCACTTTGATTTCAAGGCATTCAATTTTGTTGAAGATCCAGTCGGATCCCTGATTTTGGAAATCTTCAATATTATTTTCAATTTTTTTAAACATTGTATTTATATTTTCATTTAAGTTATCGGAGGTTAATTCTGTTATGCATTTAGATGAGAAGTAAAATGAGGCTCTCTCCTTAATTTCATCTCCATCCACCTTCACGAATTCAGCCTTCATCACCCCGTGCCATTTAATTGATTTTTTATCATTAATTTCACTAGTTAATATATTATTAATTTCATTGTGACTATTATTAGAAAAAATATTTATGCTACTTTCCTCCTCTGGTTCAGGATAAAGATAGAAATTTTTGAATGTATTGAGGGCCTGATTGATTTTTCTTATTCTATTATTATGATTTATTTTGATTTTCTTAGAAGATTGGTTACTATTACTCGCCACACTTCCATGGGCTGTCCTCACATGTTGCAGCAGATTAAATTTCGTGAGAAATTTTAAATTGCAATTACTACACGAATGTGGAAGTGACTTTTGATGAGTTGTTAGATGGTGTCTTAAATTATCTTTTCGGGTGAAGACTTTTCCACATTCATTACATTCAAAAGATGTTTCTCGCTGATGTATGGTTCTATGTCTATCTAGATGTTGTTTTAGAAGAAATTTTTTCCCACAATCTTCGCAGCTGAACAGCTTTTCATTTTCATGCACCTTCATGTGCCTCAAAAGATTATCTCGTCTCGAAAATGTTTTTTGACACTGTTCACAACTGAAGAGTTTTTCTGTGTTGTGAGTGCGAAGATGCCTTTTAAATGTACCCATATGTGTAAAAACTTTCCCGCAAACAGGACAAGTCTGAAATAGACAAAAAACCTATTTTAGTATTTTAATTATTTTTTAAAATTTTAATTATTTTTTCACTAACAAGTGTTTTTAATCTATCAAGA
The DNA here is from genome assembly GCA_963930645.1 of Salticus scenicus. Taxonomy (NCBI): domain Eukaryota; kingdom Metazoa; phylum Arthropoda; class Arachnida; order Araneae; family Salticidae; genus Salticus; species Salticus scenicus. The sequence goes on along the minus strand of OZ005659.1, from coordinate 221,312,715 downwards.
TTTATCTCCTAACATTTTTCTAACTTAGAGGGGAATTAGTTTTTTTATCCATTTTAAAACTTAGAGGGAAATTCGTTTTTTCTTCTAACAAGATTTTTTTCTAACCTACCTTTAGAGAGAATTTATTTTAAAACTTAGAGGGAAATTCGTTTTTGGAAACCTAACATTTTTGAAAAGTAATGGAAAATTTTTTCCCGCCCCATGCAAAAATTAAAAAATTTACCTTCGATTTTGCAGTTGTCTCTTCCATGTCATCAGAACTATCGGCGTTCATCCCATCATTGTTAGGCATAGGTGTGGGCACTGTGTCGCTGCAGCTACTCTCACCTCCAGAAACTACTTGGATAGAATTCTAAAAAAAATAGCAAAAAGAAAAGAAAACAAGTTTTAATTATTTTGTCAAGTTTTTTCAAAAGAGGATTTTATTATAACTTTTTAATTTTATTTTAAGTTTATCTAATCAAGTTTTTTAATTACTTTAAAGAGTGAATTTAATTTGTATTCTAAGTAAAAATTTATTTTAAGTTTATCTAATCAAGTTTTTTAATTACTTTAAAGAGTGAATTTAATTTTTATTCTAAGTAAAAATTTATTTTAAGTTTATCTAATCAAGTTTTTTAATTACTTTTAAGAGTGAATTTAATTTTTATTCTAAGTGAAAATGTATTTTAAGTTTATCTAATCAAGTTTTTTAATTACTTTAAAGAGTGAATTTAATTTGTATTCTAAGTAAAAATTTATTTTAAGTTTATCTAATCAAGTTTTTTAATTACTTTAAAGAGTGAATTTAATTTTTATTCTAAGTAAAAATTTATTTTAAGTTTATCTAATCAAGTTTTTTAATTACTTTTAAGAGTGAATTTAATTTTTATTCTAAGTGAAAATGTATTTTAAGTTTATCTAATCAAGTTTTTTAATTACTTTAAAGAGTGAATTTAATTTTTATTCTAAGTAAAAATTTATTTTAAGTTTATCTAATCAAGTTTTTTAATTACTTTTAAGAGTGAATTTAATTTTTATTCTAAGTAAAAATTTATTTTAAGTTTATCTAATCAAGTTTTTTAATTACTTTTAAGAGTGAATTTAATTTTTATTCTAAGTGAAAATGTATTTTTAGTTTATCTAAACTAGTTTTTTAATTACTTTAAAGAGAGAATTAAATTTTTAACAGAAATGAATCCTGAAAACTCAACTTTAACGCTAAAAAATTTTGAAACTAACATACTTGAGGTTCTGAAGAAGCTGATCTCGACATTGGTGGAGTTGGTTCTACAGCATTAATTCCAGCACCAGTCTGAACAACCTTGAGCAAAAAAAGAAAAGAAAACATATTTTTTAAAACATTGTATATTATTCAAACAGTTAAACTGAAAAAGTGAAATAATTCGTACCATATGACTTTTCAGATGAAGTCTAAGCTCCCTTGTATTGAAATAAGCACCTCCACAAACCGCGCAACGTAGTGTTGGCTCTACAGGTGCTTCACTCAGATGTGAAGGGCCAGGTTCGTTGTTTAATGCAGGCGCCTAAGAAAAAAGCATAAAAATATTTTAAGTCTAAATCGTATGCTGAAATTTTCCTAGAAAAATAAAAAAATGTATTTTTCTTACAGATTTTCGAAGAAGCGAGCGGTTAGCAAGCCCCTGGTTCGAGCGACGGACAGGATCGAAAGCTTTAAAACCGGGAGGTACTTTGATGGTTGATTCAGTGGATGATTCAATCTGAAATAAGAAAAAAGAATATTTTGAGTATAAAAATATATTTTAAAATATTCTTCAAGTTTTTAAAGAAATTATATTTACCATTGAATCGTCATCTGAGAAATTGACCGGTGATGTCCAATCGATACAGTTACTCTCTAATATCTCACCCAAAATAATCTCTTGGCTAAGTCCAAAATCAAATTCAAACTGAAAAAAGAGAGAAAAAATATATTAAAGTATATTTTTAAACATTTTTTTAAAAAAATAATCTAAACATTTTGAAATATTAATAAATGTTTTAAATACATACGTTGGAAATTGCTGGCAAATTTTTGTCGAAAGCGAATTCCATTGTAATGATATTGAAGTTCAAAAACACGGGGAAAGTAAAGTAAGCAGAGTGAAAGAGCAAGACGTCTTATCTAGGCAAATTCTGGATGCAGAATGAGAGGAAGGTGTATGATTTTCACCATCCTGGATAGGGCGCGTCAAAGGGGGGAAAAGGTTAAAAATTTGATCTTCGCTGCAGGGGAGATGCGAGGGGATGATTTTCTCTGCATCTATCCTTTCTCAAAAAAAAAGAGGGTTGGTTTGAATTGTACATCCCCCCACCTCATAAAATATCGGAGTTGGATTGTAGACGTGACTTTGTGAACGAAATAAGATTTGATACGGTTTAGATCTTGTTAGTGTGGGAAATACTTTTCACTTAACAGAAAATGTGAAATTCTTGTCAGATATTTTTTGAAAAAGAAGTTACTATCGTAAACATTTTGCTTCAAAGTGAAATAAATATTTCGCTTTGAAGGGAATTTAATTTTTTTACTCATACTAAAACAAATTAATATTTTGTTTTTATCCCTCAAATAAATTACTTCATGTAAATTAATATGTTTTTTAAAAAGAATTATTCTTATTTCAAACAATTTTTAATTCTTAAGTAAGATTTTTTCACGAGTTTCACTTTATAGAAAAAGGTAACAATTATTAAAAATGATTTATTTTTCAAAAATTAATATATTCCTCATTATTATTTCTTTCTTATAATAATAAATAATTTATAAATTAATGTTTTTCTTTTATTTTTTCTCAAATAAGTTTTTACCTAGAAAATAAAATCCGTAAAGAATCTTAATAAAGTTAATTATTTGTACTCTTTCAGACATATAAATATTTTTGTGAATTAATGTTTTTTCAAGTAATTTTTTTCTTCTGGTTAAATATATTCTTTTTATCAAATAAGCTTTTATTTCTTTTTTATTTTTTCTTCTTTTCTCAAATAAGCTTTTCACCTATAAAATAAAATACATATATTCAAAAATAATAGATTTGAAATAAAACATAGACAGATTTTATATTGAAACAAAAAGTGATTTATTCAAACCATTTATACATTATTTGAGAAATATTTTTCAAGATAAGTATGGAAATATTGCATTGTCAACTTATTAAAAAAGGATTCATTGAAATTACATAAACAATGTTTTGAAATAATGTTTTGAACAATTTTAAAAGTGTTCAAATGTAGCAAAACAGTTTCTTGAGAAAAGATATATTTATCAAAAGTGTTTAACATTAAACAGTCGTGATCGAACTGACAATCTATATTCAAATCACACCCGTTACATTCGAAAAATGTATTAATATTTGATTGAATTTCACTACAAATTGATGTTAGATAATGGTTTTGTGCTTCATCGAAAATCATATGTTCCTCACATTCAATTCTCTTGTTTGAAATCAAAGTTGGGATTTGTTTCACGAGAACACTTTCCATAAGGCAATGTGAAATCTGACTTTTCAATTCGATCAATCTGTTGATCTGATCTTTGAACAATTTTATACCATTCGACTTGAGATAAAATCCTGCATTATTTGTGTAAAACATTTGTTGCAACAAACACATGTCTTCATTCACAAACGCTGTTAACAGTTGGTTGTTTGATATAAAACTATCTTTCACAGAATTGAATTTAAACGAAGATATATTTTTTTGGAAATCTAGCCACGTTATCGTTGTCAATGTAATACCCAATTTTGTAGGAAAACGATCACCAGTACTATTTTCTGTAAAATTACGAATGTGCACTCGTAAATTTTTTTCATTTTCCAAAATGATTTGCAAAAATGTACACCAACCTAAATCCCATTCCCCCAGAATAGGATTTGATTTCTGTCTACGTTGGAAAAATTTATCCAACCAGTCATTATTTGGAATTTCGCAAGACAGTTCACCACTAGTAGATTGTTCATTTTTAACACAAGAAAGTTCGTTATCACATTTTGAAGCTAATAGTTCAATAGAGGATGATTGTCCAATATTATCAGAGGGCGATTGTTCGTTTTTTTCACCACAAGACTGTCCACCATTATCAGGAGACGATTGTTCTAAGTCCAATCTAGGTCTTTTTAAAGGTCGAGAAACAGTAATAATATGACGAAACGTAAGACTTATTCTTGCATTCTTTATCGAAGGATCTACAGCAATACCGTGAGTGAAAAGTTCATTCGTAGGTTTAGCCATAGTGTATAAAGACCCATTGTCTAGTTCAATCACTGTAGAAGGTGTGTTTGGCTTTTTAAATTCAATTTTCCTTGGTACACCAAAACTGAGTACTGCGATAGGGAAAGTATCATCCAGACTGAATTCGTTATCTTTATGTTGGGAAATGTAACTTTGTCCGTTCGGATACAGATTTAATAAAACATAGTTGTAGGCACATCCAACATGCTTTTCGACGATTTTTCTAAGTTCCATCATGATTGGGATCCAAGGTTGGGCAACAATTTGAGCACCGCTGAATGCATACACCAGGCCCTCGTCGCCAAATGCTAACATTTTTCGTTTCGGTATAACATCTTTTCCCCAAATGTTGAAGGTGGGGGTGTAAAACGGTAAAGTTTTCAACTCGTTAAAATAGTCATCAGCTTTTTCTTTCTCGATAAAGTTAGGATAATAACTGACATTAAGACCGTTTTCATAAAAGTGGATACTCATTTTGAAATAAAGTTTAGCACGATGAAAAAATACAACTTGCAAAAGCGAGAACAGGAGTCAGAATGAATGTTACCCCCTCAACTCGTGACGTCAAACCCACGCCCGCAATTGTTCAAAAATAACCAATGACCAAGCTGTGACGTCAAACGCGGGAAATCAATAGTTGCCACACACCTTAAGACTGTTAAAGGTATGTCGTCTACCTGCACCTGGTACCTTCCAACCAACCTGTGTGGTCAACTGTGGGAACCCAATTGTTACCACATACCCTAAAGCTATTCAAGGAATGTCTTCACCCCCACCACCTGACCCCTCTCAGGTCTTGTCCAAACTTGCACGTGTCTACATATTTTAATGAAAGAATGAGGAGACAGAAAATAATAAAAAATTAATTTTATTTAAGACTAATCCAAAATGGGTTTACATGGGATTGTTTTCTAACTTTAGGCGTTGACATAGGACGTGATAACAAATTTTTATTTTTAATGAAACTTTGAGGTACATGCATTTCTTTGAGAACTTGTAACAATTCACCCTGTGCGTTAATAGGTACTTTTTTGTTTGTAGAAAAAATTAAATGAAAAAAGTCTGCAATATTAGAGTTCTGTATTTTTTTATTTTTAAAAGATACTATTCCTTTTTCATTCCACTCTAGTTTGTGGGGGCTCGTCTTAAGAAATTCTAGTAATTTCAAAGCTTGTTTTTTCATTCTTGAAGGTACTAAAGTTAAAGGAAGTTGGTTATAGTCAATTTCTTGTTTGATATGTTCAGGATTCACACTCTCTTGTGTTGGTGTGGGTTCTTGTTTCACAGAATCTTGTTTCACAGAATCTTGTTCGGGTTTTGCAGGTTGTTGCTCAACTTCTTCATCAGAACGTTGAATCCACGGTAGATTGTTTTCTTGTAAATTCATTTTTCTTTGCAATAATTCATAATAGCGTTGCACCTTTTCGTAATCTGGTAAGGAACTGTTTAATATTTTTAGCAAAGCTTTATCCAATTCACTTAGCTGCTTTTGAGAAGGTGTGTGTTTGTTCAACACCTCTTCAGGTACCAAAGCAAATTTTTTAGCGAATTCCATGGAAGAGTGTGCTGATGGCTGATATGGCAGCGGGGATTAAAATGTTTAAAAATCCACCTTGTTGAACAATCAGTTTCTTTTTAGTGAATAAGGATCCTTTTTTCGTTCCAATCTTTCTAAGAGTCGATTTATATTTCGCCAACGATCGTTTCTGAGTAGTAGAAAGAGGGACGTTTCCTTTTAAAACATTCAACGTACACTCGCAGATAGCTTTAACAGTACGATTAGGTAATTTTTTAAGAAAATGTTTACGTAATTTATTGGGACATGAGTGAATTAATTCCAGGTCTCTAAGTTGTTCTCTTGACAAAGTCATGTTAGCAACTAACTCTTCACACACATTATTACTTTATTTATACTTGTATAAAAACTGGATTTGATTGGGTAGAATTTGTGTTCGCAATCTCATATCTTCATCCGTTTCATTTTTTAAATCGATAAACAAGTATGAGAAGGGTTTCTTTGTAGCATCTTCATACACTTCTTGAAAAAATTTAGATTTTTTAGGGTACAACTGCCTACCCAAATGCATAATTTGGCTCATGTCGCGACGATTTTTAAACAGAAAAATGTACTGAGCATTTAAAGACACTGTTCTAATTTCACTCCCTTTTTGAAAAAAATTTTGGGTTAAAAAAACAACACTTAGATTTAAATGGTGACTACCTTTCGTGAATAACGAAGTCAAACGTTTATCGTTACTGCATTCGGCCATTAAATCATCTATCACAAACAAAGTATTACCATTCAAGTAATCTTTATAATTCGATGGGAAACCTTCTACAAAAGTTACATTAGGTATTTCATCATATAAAGTTTGATAAATACCATAAAACCAAACCACTTTGTCGATGGTAGGATGAAACATTTGTTCTTTAAAATGTAACAAATCTCTCATAAAAAAAGACTTGCCACATCCCGTTGGACCGGCAAGAATCATAGTAAAAGGATGTTGTAGACGTGGAAACTCCATGATAAATGAACACAGACACAAAATGTATACAGTTTAAATAAGTGTTTATTGATAAAAATTAGCATACACACGAAATCTTTTGGCAACAAAATTATAGACTCGATGGTCGTTACAGATATTCTTGGTTACAAACATAGATAAAAATTCTTTCAGGGTTTTTCCCCTACATCTACAATATAGATAATAAACACAAAATTGGCCACAAACGGCGGTTATAGCACTCTGAAGCATCAGAGGATTATAGTTCACATGCGAAAATCGAGATGCAAAGTTCGAGATAGGCCCTTTAAAATAACTGGGGTCGTTTCCATACGAATCAAAGAATTCCACTTCATCATCAGATTGTATGAAAAAGGCTAACCAGTAAGTTCCAGGTTCAGACGAGTCATCTGTGTTACATACGAGGCAAGCTGGATAACGCACGACCACCTCGGGTAGATGATCACTTGGGAAAACATCTAAAAAATATTTTTTCGTAATTGTATCACTGGATAAAATATTCTTGATTTGCAGAGAATCCATTTTCATTAATTGGCAAAGTCACATAAAACGTGTCGAGACTTGGTAATTTCAATAATGTTTTCAAATTCTGCATACACAAACACAGAAATGGTGGATTGTAAAGCTGTGGAGAATTTTATCTCAATTCTAAAATTTCCTTGTTGTTGTAAGTTGAGGTGGGGACCGTCACACAAATCAGGACTTAGATCGAAAGCATACAAAGTATGACCATTCACGAAATCTTCTCGTGAAATATAATTTCCAGCATCACGATTGAAACCAGAGAATAATCGATGATAAGCTCTTATATAGTTTTTATCCTCGAAATTCAATTCCAAAGGTTTACTAGGAACAGGCTGACCGTCCATATACACACTTAAAAAGTTAACATTGTAGTGATGAAAGTAAAAAGGGTTTAATTCATATTTACCACTCATGGCGGCATTATCTAACAATCCAATTATGACACGTTTTGGCATAGCACCCAAAAGAACATTATCTTGCATAAAAGACATACTTCCAGCAGGTATTGTATAAGTCTTACATAAAACTCGATCAATGGGGTATTTTGCAGAATTTTTTTCCAAAGCTTTAGCATGCCCTAATAAAACTCCGGGGTTCACTTTCACTTTTCGAATAAACAACGAGGCATGTTCTAACACGACGTTATATTTCTTTTCTTGTCCAGTCACTTGCTTTGCCATTAAACAAAACTGGGGAGTGCTTCGAATCATTTTAATTTTCAAATCCACCATATTCAGTAAAAGTCGATTCTGTTGAAAAATGTCACAGTGTAAAGGACCGATCATATCTAAAATTTTACTCGTCTTGGTGAGTTCATGTCTTTTCACCAATCCAGGGTTTTGGGGGGTAGCTTGTGTGGGGTCGGATACAGTTAAATTTTCATCTTTGTAAAAACATTCACAGGTTAGTAAACTTTTTTTAGCATCTTCACCGAAATTCAACAAAGTTTCAATGTAGGCACGATATGGATAGGTGTTACTCGAAGAAGATATTAATCTTTCGTTCAGACTCACATCGATTTGAGAAAACAATGCGTGAAAAAATAAATTAACAGGTGCAACAGGTTCTTTATCAGCCAGAGCGGTTCCGTCAGCATTCACAATTTTCACTTTTACGTACATGTGCGAGGAGGATAAATCTATGTATTCTTCACCATTACCCGTAATGTTAAATTCCACAGGTCCCCCATCGCGAATATTCGCGAGAGGGTGAAATTCGACGAAATGTCCTTTTTCAATAGCTGTCTGTGTGGGTGGTATCAAAAACAAGTCCAGTTCAGATTTGACACAGGCAGGTGAATCTTTATGAATGAGACCCGACATGATTAAGCAAAAATATCGTGTGTCTTCACTCTCTTCACTTTGGGGCGAATGATGGTTTTATTAGATCGTTTTCTCTTTTTATAGCGTTGTCCTGAACCAATCATTGTTTTCATTTTTGTAGCAGCTTTGTCAGTTAAATTTTTCCCAGCTTCTTTCAACCGACGTTTAGCAACATTTTTTATATCTTCACCTCGTGACAGGTCATTCAACACATTTACACCCGTATGAAACAATTGTTTACCGACAGCTTTCGCACCTGATTTAAAAAGGGGTACTGCAGCTCGAAAAAGAGATCGAAACAGTCCACCTAATCCATATCCTTTTTGTAATGCAGAACCTTGGTAGTAGTTCAAACCACTACCTGACTGGTGAGTGTAATAATCTTCAAAAGATTTCGCACAACACTTGTAAGGAACAAACATTATGAGAGGTACTTTTGTCTAAAATGAAGTTTCACGATCAACTGTCCACGCTCGAATGACACCAATCGTCCTGTGTGTGTCCTTATAACAGTTTCAATTGTTTGAAAGTTTTTCCTTGAAAGAGGGATATAGTGTGGTCTGTCGAACATTTCGTGAATCATATCACCGTCTTTACCTTTCACAGTAATTACTCTAAGTAAAGGGGATACTATATGACCAACGATCTGAGGTTCTACTATATCCGAATACATGTAAAGTAATTTTAAATCGAAATTCGGGTCAGCTTCTTTAATCCCTTCAAAGAATTTAAAAGGACTATCGCGTATAGGATCCTCATTGTTAACCAATTCGATCGGATAAAAGCCTAAAGTTTCGGCAAGTCCCGGTAATAACTTTATTCTAGCTGTTGGTTTTAATCCAATTTTCACTTTTCTAGTATGTTTGTTGTAGCTTATCTGAATTAAACCGTTGAAGTCTTGATAGTTCATCCATTTAATAATGTCTGAAGGGCTTTCAAAAAATCCAAAGGGGATTTTAGTTCTTTTCATCGTTCCAATACCTGCATCGTATTCATATTCATTTCCTCCGTCAAATATATTACTCCACATATGTGGATAAATCAATTCCACAAGTCCGACCTCCCATTCACCTTTCAGATCGAGAGGGGAAGGTAATCTCGTAATAAAATGTGAAATTTTATTATCTGGGTAAAATTTCAAAGAACTGTCGGAAGGTAGCGTCACGTAGAAAGACATGTTGGCGAATGATTCTCAAAAGAAATGTCGATTCAATTTATAAATGAAATAAATTAGAAGCCAGTATCCATTGGTCGAATTTAGAAGGATATCCTTTATATTTCACTTTATACTCTAATCGCCCTTTTCTCATTCGCTTTTTTAAGATTTTTTCGATAGTAAAGTTCTCTTTAGGTTGAACTTTTTGAAGTTCTTCTGCGTAAAATGTCCCTAAGATAGGTTCGTTCATCAAATCCTTGATCCGGTAGACGGGCGGTTCCCGTCGCACGCACTCGGTCACGACGAAGAGTTCTTCCGTCCAATTAGTTTCGTATCCTTTTTCAAAGGTTAATTTTTGTTTGGATACTCGAACTGTATCTCCCGGTTTAAACACGCAAGACTTTCTCTTTTCATTCCCCATATCCCCGTACAGAGTAAACCACACGTCACTTTCATTTTCCGGAGTTACTTCGGCGGGCGCCCTTTTAATACTCGAATGATAAGTATGGTTATAACTATAAAGTAATTGATCTAACACGTCTAGGTAGCGGTAAGTACGACGACTGGTAAAATATTTCCACATTTTAGTTTTTAAAGTGCGGTTAAATCGTTCTACTACGGATGCTTTCGTGTTGTTAAAAGTTCTGAAAAATTTCACACCTTCCTCTTTGAGAAAATTTTGAAACTTGTTATTCAAAAACTCCCTTCCTGCATCCGTATTCAAACAGTTGGGTTTTCGTTCAGAGAAAATTTTTTTAAAAGCTTTCACAATCTCTTCACCTTTTTTAGATTTCAGAGGAACCGCCCACGCTCGTTTTGAGAGGATGTCTATACAAGTTAAAATGTAGCGAAATCCATCGTTAAACTTTTGAAGAGACGTCAGATCAGCTAAATCTGCTTGCCACTGTTGATCAATTCTGGATACCATGACACGGTTCGTGGGGAATTTTTTTCGAATCGGTTTGTGAAGTGAATATGCATCTATTCCTTGTAACCATTCTCGAATTTTTTTCTTTGATAACTTGCCGCGGGCAGCACAGTGTAAGGCATCTACACCTCCAAAACTTGCAACCGCTTTCGGGTCTCGATAAGTTTCCTCCATGGCAGCACATATGTGAAGACATCACATTGAAAAGGATAAATTTCCCGTATCGTTTAAATTTAAAATAAAATCAACGTTAAACTTCCCACCTTCAGAAAAAATATAAAGAATCGAAAAGACAACACACATCACAAAATAAATGCAGAACACGAAAATCCCTTCCTCTCGGGACGGTAACATCATGAACACTAAATGATATTCAATCGAAAAATACATATTTATATCTAAGATACAGTCATCAGGCTATATTTTCATAGATCCGTGGTTTCGTGCACGAAAACTACTGTCTTATGGAAATATTTTTACTGACAGGTACCGGGTTCGAACCCTAGTCAAACCTCTCTATTTCTTGCATACTCTATCCGCATTCTTAAATTCAATCGATTTCTTATTTATCCCTCAATTTTTAAATTTTTAATTAATTTCTTAATTAACCTCCTAATTAACCTCTTAATTAACCTCCTAATTAATTTCTTAATGACTCACAAACAATATCCTGCTTTTTACCTTATACCGCAAACATCACTTTAAAACCGTCGTCACCTTTTACAATAAATCACTCATTAAATTTTTTAATTAATTTTCTTCATTAATACCCTCGTCATCTTTCACGATCAAGTTAGAGGATGTCTCAAGGTCAACGCCAAGTCATCTAGGCCCTCAGGGGGTGGTGTGGCACCCGCACGACTTGCCGGTGCCTCCGTGCCTCACCCTGCTGACCCAGAACTCTCCTTTTTTACCTACTATTAGGGATATTAGAATTATAACACATTTTACAGTTTTAATACACAGATTACTTTAAATAAAATTTCTTAAATTCATATCATCCATTATTTGATATTTCCTGATAGTTCTATCTTCTTGGAAAAAAAAAAAAAAAAAACAAAAAAAAACTCCATGCTATCATTTTTAATCAAGAGTTATTAAGTGTGAAATCTCATACTATTCATACTTACTAATAATATTTATAAAATTCGATATTTTTAATATTAAAATAATTATTACATTATACAGTATTATAAATAATTATTTCTACAATATTATGTTAAAAAAAAAAATTAATGCTTATTTCCAGCATTTTGTTCGAAGCCAAGTGCTCCGAAAAATTCCTTAGTGCACGTATCATTTCCTGATCAACATCCTCTGGCAACAGTCTTTAACAGGGATATGTAGGTTCAGTATTTTATTATTATGTATCAGACGATAATTTTCTATGATAATTTTCCTTATAAATATTTTATTAAGTATAACTTTTAGCAGTTTATTTTAACCCTTTGCTGGTCCTATTTAATTTAACTCCTCTGGTCAGTGTCGCCAAATTTAGATATTTTTTATTCAATATCCACCACTAAATTCTAATTGTAATGATTGCCTAGTAACTTCGAAGATTATTCGCCCATTATACAGTTTGATCAGTTCAAAAGAGTACTCGTTGGTTTTTCTTATTACCCTTAAATATGACGGATGTGGCAACTATTCTAACACTGAACTATAATTATTTGAACCTTATTTAAGTGTGGGAGACAATTTCCAACACTGTTGGACTGTTACAACTTTATTTGTGAGGTGAAACAGGAATGGAGACGCACAGTTTTTTTTATCATGTAATAATTTTATTTATGAAAAACAAAAATTAATTAAATTTTTTTACATTATCATTCCTACATTACATTTACATTATTATTATTTTTTTTACATTATCATTTCATAGTGTTTCCCAGAGAAGTCCTGCAAACATCGATGAATTAAAACAGATCATAACTGAAGAAATCTCGTCAATAACACCAACAATGCTGCAAAGTGTGTCAACAACCTGGTTCGGTTCGACATGTTCATGTTTGCATTCAAAATGGTGGCGAACATTTTCAACATTTCCTGTGGGGAATGATAATGTAAAAAAATTGAATTAAATTATGTTTTTCAAAAATAAAATTATTACTACATTTAAAAAATTGTGCGTCTCCATTCCTGTTTTACCTCACAAATAAAGTTGTAACAATCCAACAGTGTTGGAACTTGTCTCCCACACTTAAACAAGGTTCAAATAATTATAGTTCAGGGTTAGAATAGTTGCCACATCCGTTAGATTTAAGGGTTATAAGAAAAACCCACGGGTATTCTTTAAAACTGATCACCCTGTATACATCAAATATAGTTTATTCAAATTATTGGTGGTAGTTGAATAAAAGAATCCCTATATTTGGCAACACTTTTTAGAGTATTAGGACCGACAAAGGGTTACAGTCGGCAGCAAAATTATTGAAGCACACATCCACACTTTTTTTAGTTTGATCGCTAGTTTTTATCATCAACTTACTTTTTTATAAACAGTATAGGAATAAGATCATGACTCGAGAAATATTTACTTACTAAAACAGTATTAGGTGCCTATCTTTTAAGTAGGAATTATTGCCAGTGCTTCAATAATTTTGCTGCCAATTGTAATATTTTTATAGACTAGGTGAATTTCTAGTCCATTTATGTAAAATTTAATTTACACTTATAAAGTTAGTAAGAAAACCGTGAACATTTTTACAAAACTTGCTTTTTAGGCATAACAATAGTAATTTCATAATTATTGAAGAATTTAAAACCTTATAACGGTTGTGAACGTGTTTTTGAGATTGTTTGCTCCCCTAATAAATATATATTTAAAATGTGCATAATTATGAATTTTAAATTTGTTCCTTTCTGTATAAACGTTATATAAAATAGTCACGAGGTTTATCTTTACATGCATAGTGAAAAATCTATTGTTTTAGTACTTTATAAAGAACATGTAGTGAAATCGCATTACAATTTTGCCCCTCTGACGCTTAAAGGGTTAAAAGAAAATTAAACTTCAGACAAAGTGAAATACCATACTTCTGCAATTCTTAAATTGTTTAAACTGGGACTTTACCAACGCAGGATAGAAAAGACGAGCAATAAACAATATAATTTAGTAAATTTTAGGGTTTATAACAACGGGATTTTCTCTTTATCGCAATAGATATATTTTACAGCATATATTTAAAATAGTGGCTACATCGTATACAGTCAAAGCGAGTACAAGAGCAGCTATACGTGGCATAATGTGTAATGTCAAAAAAAAGTGTCCACCTACAGCAGTGTCAACTGTATGAAGCGGTGAGACGGCAAGATACAACCAGAGTCAAAGGTTACGAATAAACAAAATAAAATATTTTGCCAAACACAACATTTCTATTACGGAATAGGTTATAGAAACCTTAAGTTCATCCAAAAATATAACTAACTGCTTAATAGGAAAGGTAATTATGAATTTATCTGTGACGTTTGCCGCCCCAGATGACAACAATAGGGCGAAAACATTTCCCATAGACGTGCGTGACGCTGCTTATTTTGTTATTTTGTACAAACTCTGTATACAGTATAAGAGAAAATTTTTCCACACGTCTTGCAATAAGTTTCCCCTTTCAAGATCTAAGATAAGTTAAAACAACTTACATAAGCTTTTATTTCTTATGAAATGATGATCAAGAAAATAATTTGCTCTCCACACTCATCGACAAAACAGATGATAAAATTGTCTAACAACAATGGAGTCATACAAATTTTTCCATATTATTCGGTTGAAATTTTAACTCATGAAAGATAAAAACTATAGTATTTAATATGTTCTCTAAGTCGAGCTTCTTGAAAAAGTTACGTTCTATTCCATGCAATGTTCAAAACAAATAGTATTCAGATAATTTAATAGTTTTAGTTTCCAGTCTTGTATTGAATGATCTTTGTCCTGAACTAGGGATTTATGACAGCAGGATTAATTCTTGGCTGCCATAAATATTGCCATAACATTTCCAAAATAGTTTAGGATTTTACAAAATAGTATAATTCACGAATTAAGGAGTGGTTGGGTTTGTGTAAGTATATTGAGAATATATATATATATATATATATACTGCCTTTATATAGAATTAATAAATACACTGAGGGAAAAAAAAAATATATATATACACTGCATAAAAAAAGTAGACGGACACTTACTTGTAATATTTTAAAGCTGTTTATTTCTTTAATTAGAGATATGAGGTTAATTTCTCTAATATAATTATATTCTTGAGACATCATATATTATTATTTTTTGGATATAGATTCAATCCTTTTGAATTTTGTAGTGGAAAAATTCGGGAAACAAAAATGGTGCATATTTGCACTGTAATTTTTCTTAAAAAAAAAGTAGACGGACACATCTTGTATCTCTAAAATAAAACGTTTTTAGAAAGAGGTTCGTCTCCCATTTGCTTTAATAAGTTCGTATACTCTGTTAGGCATCGAATCAATGATATTCTGAATCTTTTTTTGACAGAAAATTTCCCAAATGTTCGTAAGAGCTTCTTTGAGCTGGTGAATTGATTCAAACTGACGTCCACCTCATAAATTTTATGAACAAGTACAGCTCAAATGTTTTCTACAGGATTCATATCCGGACTCTTGGCTGGCCAGGGTAAAACATTGAAGTTGTTCTCATGAAACCATTTTTTAACGTTGTTAGCGGTGTGTATTGGTGCTCCATCTTGTTGGAAAATCCAGTTTTCTCCTCCAAGATCACACACAAAAGGGCAAAAGCTCACTGCTTAATGTTTCAATGTAATCTTTGTGAGTCTGCTTATTACTTAGGAACACTAAATTTGTCCTTACACCATAGCCAACAGCTAGCCACACCATCACGCCACCACCACCAACTTGCCGAGTAGAGTACACTTCGTCTTCTTTCTCCAAACTGTGCCAATAATATTGATATCCATCTGGGCCGTCTAAATTAAATTTTTTCTCATCTGAAAAACTACAGATATCCATTCTGTTGTCCCAGACCTATGGTTTTGAGCCCACTGTAGGCGTTCTGTCATGTGGTGATCCTTCCAGCATGGATGATGTTTTCTCTTCTTATATTGAAAGGGCTCTGAGTGCTTAATGTAGTTATAAATTGTCTGAGAAGTTACGTTAGTAATTCCTGTGCTTATTCGAATTCTGGGAATTGATGCTCCAGTTTTTTTCAGCTCAGTAAAAATTTTTCTTTGGTCTCATAGCGAAAGTTTCTTTGGCCGGCCACTCTTTTTCCTTACGCCATGGGCTTCAGGAGCACGTAGAAAATCACTGATGCTACTTTTGCTTATTAGAAGTAGCCTACTAATTTCTCTGACTCCTTTATTAACATTTTTCAGCGCTATAATCTGTCCTTTCTGTTAATCAGTTAGAGGAATTCCTTGTGTCATGGCGCATTCATCTCCAAGAAATTTAATTACGTAAAACCATCTTGTCAAGCACGTTAACAATTGGTAAAATGCCAAATGTACATGTACATGCAAAACTGGTATTCCACAAGAAATACTCACTTAGATAATTGCAGTTTTTGACCAGTGTCCGTCTACTTTTTTAAAAAAAATATATTGTTCAAATGTATATCTCTTCTCTTTTCTGCATTTCCCTACATTAAAATTATAAATAATTGAATACTTTTATTTGTCTGTCAAAAATATGAAGATTGATAAGTATAAACATGTTAAAGAATTTTAATTGACATTTCCTATTAAACAAAGACGGGGTTTTAAAAAATTGTAAAGAAGTGTCCATCTACTTTTTTTATGCAGCGTATATATATATATATACACCGCCTCCATCTAGAATGAATAAGAAGTCATTTTCTGAATCCTTAAACCGGAAATACAGATTTACGAGCTATACGTGTAAGGTAAACAAATAACGTGAATAAACGAAATGATTGAGAATTTCTAATCTATACTTTTATAGATAGTGAAAAAAATATTATAAATATTACGAATACTTTATATCGGGAGAAATTCCCGCTTGATTTCCTAGAATTGGGACATAAACCAATGTTTAAAGTTTCTTAAAATTGCCTTTTGAGTTCGTATTTATTTGCAGAGATTTTTAAATAAATTTGACACCATGATAATAGAGGAAAACGACCTAGAAATTTAATAGGAGCTTTTAGAACTCACTAACAAAAGGCTCTAGAATTTATAAGGATGACACGGAACTATTTTTATTAGAGATGCAATTTAGTTTCAAGAAGACAATCACAGAATTTTTTTTCATTGTAGTCATTTTCTGAATCCCTAAAATAGAAATATAGATTTCCGAGTTATGATAATGAAGTAAACAAATAAATTGAATAGACGAAAGGATCCAGATTTTCTAATCTATATACTTTTCTAGATGGTGAAACGATACATTATATTTTAAATTCTTTGTTTTGTACTGATAGAAATTCTCGCTTTGATTTCTAAAATTGGTTCATAAACCAGAATTACAGTTACTAAAACTCACTTTTTGTGGTTCACATTTATTTTCAGATATTTTTCAATAAGTCTGACCACGATAATATAGGTAAACGCTCTAGAATTTTGATAGAGGTGTCTAAAACTAGCTAGCAAAGGCAACTAGAATTTATAAGGATGAATGGAACTATTTTTACCAGAGACACAATTTATTTCCTAGATGTCAGTCACAATTTTTTTTTCAGTGTATATCAAAATATTTAACGTTATATCTAAAAAATAATACTTCAAGTAACAGCTTAGCAATAGCTCCGTTCAAATTATATAAAATTAAGCGAGAATTTCTGTCAATACAAAGGATTCATAATATTAATCATAATATTGTTTCGCCATCTAGAAAAGTATAGACTAGAAACTATCGATCATTTCGTCTATTCAGTTTATTTCTTTGCCTTATCCGCATAGCTCGGAAATCTATGTTTCTAGTTTATGGATTCAGAAAATGACTACGTATTCTTTCTAGATGAAGGCAGTATATATTTCTTCTCAGTTTTTATCACTGTATAAAATAAAATCATATGTTTCTTCAGAAAAATAAGTTTCAATTAGTTGCATGCAACAAATATTTGATGCAATGTTTTACCACTTTAGTGGTGTTATTTCAGTAGTAAGCACCAGAATATTGTTTACAGCTAAAAATGCCAATTTAGCACCATTCTTTAATTAATTTGTCTTGAAAAGCACACATCTTTTTTTTTTTTTTTAATATTATTGTTAAATGCACTTTTGCGAGAAATGTTTAGCATGTAACAAATTAAACTTTCATTTAAAATTGTACTCCAGCAAGATTTTACAGCATTTTTCTGAAATTCTAATTACAGGGATCGTGTGCTTTTTTAATTATTTTTTTTGAAGACTAAGTACATCTAAGTAGAACTTTTTTGTAATAATGTTAAATGATTAAATAATACAAGAATTACAATTTGAATAAAAGTATTAAAAATAAGGAAATGTGAATGTTCTTTCAAAAAAAAAAAAAAAAAAAAAGTAAAATATAGAGTAAAAATAATAGAGCTGTAAAATCTTGCTGGAGTATAATTTTAAATGAAAGTTTAATTTGTTACATGCTAAACATTTCTCGCAAAATTGCTTCTCTCCATTGCTCATTTATAACAGTAATTTTTTTTTTCCCCCTTTTAATAATACTTAAGTCCAGTAACTCAGAGACTGTACCTCATCAACTACGCCAGAGGACCAGAAAAAGATTTTGCCAGCTTACCAGATGGCACATTCGTTGTTGGGACTCGAGTTCAATATAAATGTAAATCGAGATTTTACAAGCTTTATGGGTCAGAATATCAAACGTGTCAAGCATCACGAATTTGGAGTGGATACCAGCCTGCTTGTATACCAGGTGAGTTGAATGAACTTGTATTTTGAAAAAAAATTTGTGTATTATTATTATTAATTTTTTTTTTAATGGTACAGAATAAATATACATATTATTTGTTTATTTATTATTATTCATAGTATTATGAATAATTTTTATGTCGCATAGAATAAACAAATAAATGCGTTGGAACTAAATCATTAAATCTACATTTCTATGAAATGAAACTGTTCCCTCAAACCTCACTGCTTTTCACTTATCATAAAAGTAGTGAATATCACCAGTGTTGCACGTACATTTTGTCAGTCTGCAACAAACGTAACCTACAATTATTCGTTTATAAGCTATGCTGAGGAAAAATACACATGCATATCGACCACTAAAAACTTGGTTTTAGTATTCAGGAGGCCTCAAAAATGTTATTATAGCAAAAAATAAGCATTGAAAATTATACTTTGTCTATCACATTAGTGTGAGAAAGTAATTATTATTCACCGGCAGTTTTCCAGGGTTTGGTAAAATTTACTGAAGTACATCCATCAATTACACTGAAAAAAAAAAAAATCTACCACCTTTCTCTAGAATGAATAAGTGGCCATTTTCTAAATCCCTTAACTAGAAATATAGATTTCCGAGCTATGCGCATAAGGCACGCCAATAAACTGAATAGACGACATTATCGAGAATTTCTAGTGTACACATTTCTAAATGGTGAAACAATATTCTAAATACTCTAAATATTCTGAATCATTTATATTGCGAGAAATTCTCGCTTGATTTTCTACAATTTGGTAATAAACCAAGATTATAGTTGCAGAATCTTGTAGTCTCATTTATTTGCAGAGATTTTTAAATAACTTTGCCCTCGAGAATATAGGCAAACGCTCTAGAATTCTAATAGGGGCTTCTAGAACTCGCTTTCGAAGGGGACTAATAGAATTTATAAGGATGACATGGAACTATTTTTTCTAGAGCCACAATTTAGATTCTAGATGTCAGTTACAGAATTTTTTCTCAGTGTACATTCAACAGAAAAGAATGATTTCGCTCATTTGTAAAATATTTTCAAATCACATTCTATACGAAACATGTTTGTAGGCTCATAAAAATATTTGTTCACTTCGTTTTGTTTAGCGCAATCTAAATGTGTTAAACCGTATCTATCAGAAATTTTGCCCATATATGTAATCAGCTTCAACTCGCTTCAATTTCCCTGTACATAAACCATTTTTCAGATTTCAATAAAATAGTTTCACGTTAAGTAACATCCACATAGAGTAAAGATTTAGAATATACAGAATTTGAACTTCCTCATAATATCTGTTGTTGAGTTACCCTGATAATAGTCTCTCACACACAGACCAACCGCTAAAAAGCTAATTTAGGGATTCAAGGGGCTTCAAAACATGTAACTATAACAAAAACCCAATTTTGAAAATTTTACCCAAAATAACACCTCCAATAACCATTATATTTAAATAATAATAGACAAAATATAATGCTATAGTTTTTAAAACCAGAAGTCTTAAAATCAGACTTTTAAGTTGTGATATAAAAAGTTGCTTAATATAAAATGTATAATTAACTATTATACATCATCATAATTTCAAAGAGAATGGGGACAATGACTGATGCAATAAATGCTTCATTATAAATTTCATTTCAAGTAGAAGGAGGAATTTGCATGAAAGTTGAATATACTCTGTAATATCCTACACATAATCTTTAGATGAAGTAAATTGGTTTTACATCAGAAATTTTAATTGACAAAATTATATTTATATAATGCAAACCACTTTTTTTTTTTTTTTTTTTTTTTTTTTGTACAAATATAGCTTTTTCTATTTATTGAAGGTTTTCATGTGAAATCAATTTATATGACTTTCAGATTACATCCATGATATTACGGTAGTGTTAAAGTCGTAAAATAACAGTCTGCTTAAAGTTTTCACTTCAAATAATAGTTTTTTTTATTTTTTTTAATTGCAGAATGTGGAAGGTCAGATTCTCCAAAGACGCCTTTTATAGTGAACGGCAATTCCAGCCGCATCGGACAATGGCCATGGCAAGCTGGACTTGCATTAAAAACTGGAATAGGGCTACATTTATTGTGTGGGGCTGTCCTAGTCAGCGAATTATGGGTCTTAACAGCAGCTCATTGCGTAGCTAGAAAATTGTCGAATGTTCCAATAGACCCTAAAGACCTCCTTGTTTTCTGTGGCAAATATTACAGAAACTTCAATAGGGACGATCAATATGTTCAAGTGAAACAGGTAAATTCAATATTCTGGACCAAATAATAAGCTTTAATGATTATTCATACTGTTACATTGTAAAAAAAAATCGATCCGATTTGTTTAATATCTGTAACGAAACCAACCTTTTTGATAATGAAAGATTTTCTTAAAAGACCTCTTTCATTACTAAAAAGGTTAGTTTCGTTGCAGATCTGAAACAAATCATGTAGTAAATTAAAACTTTTTGTTTCCAAAATGAATTGATCCATTTCAGAAAGGCAATTGAACTATAGTGTAACCACATTTCCTATGCCTAGCAGTGAGGACGAGTCGAAAATCTTGGAGGGTTTCCAAGTTGACCAATGGGTTTGAATTTAGTAAACATCCAGTCATTCGGTATTCCCTTATCGCTTATTTTCTCTCAACGAAAAGCTTGTCTCCCCTATTTTACTAGTGGACTCGTTGAATCCGCACTTGTGCAGAGGCTTCCATGGTCGCAAGAAATGTAGTTAAAGAGTAGTTGCCTTTTCCAAAATAGAACGTTTCAGATTTTTTACAGTGTTTGAAATTCAATCTTTCAGTAAAGTGGCAGATATTTTGTAAATTTTATGGAGATTATTTTAATGTGAATACATACTTAGTGTTAAACTATTTTTGAATTATGATGCATTGATCACAATTTGTATCCCAAAAACTCAGGAAAAGATGAAAAACAGGCAAGACAAAAATACATACATATATGGGTAATTTTTTAAAACGCTGTTTTTTTTGTTCATGGGAATGATAAAAATGTAGGTTTAGCTTGTTTTCTACCATAACCATATGCCCAAAAATTATTTGCTTTTAAAGTTAATTTGAAAAACTTAAGGTAAAAAAAGATAAAATTAATTAATATTAATGTGCAAAAAATAAATAAATAAATAGATTAAAATAATAATAATAAATAAATAACAATAATAATAAGATATAGGGTAAAACAATGAATAAAAATACTCAACAAGAAAATGGAATAAATCTTTACAGATCTGTGTTTGTTTTTGCATACAAAACAAATCAAGATGGCTTTTCTGATGATACAATTATCCACCAGCTGATAATGTGGACTAATAGAAGTGTTGTGAGACATAATGATAATGATTTTGCTTAATGACAGGGGAATGAGAAAAAAAAAAGGGGGGGGGGAATTTTTAAAATATTTTTTGTAAAAAAAAGAAAATCATACTATTACTTCAATTGCTTAATTTTCATGGTTTATATGATAGTTTTTTTTATTAATCTAGGCCTCATATATTACAAATATTATTTCGAACTTCACTTTTAGAATAAACTCTGCATTCAAGAACAGGTAAGGATATACCGGATGGAA
The DNA here is from genome assembly GCA_963930645.1 of Salticus scenicus. Taxonomy (NCBI): domain Eukaryota; kingdom Metazoa; phylum Arthropoda; class Arachnida; order Araneae; family Salticidae; genus Salticus; species Salticus scenicus. Next base: position 221,290,599 of record OZ005659.1, on the reverse strand, counting down.
AACAGAACTCCTTATAGAAACAAAGAATTTTAAGAATCATATATTTATAAAAATTATCTTTTAACCCCCTATTATATGGACAAAAAGGCATATGATTAAAAATTTCTTGCAATTGTTTAATTTTCATACTAATTTATATAGATTATTTTTGAAGAGGACAAAAAAAGTCATCATGAAGAGAAAATGATGCATCTACAGTTACTGACATAAGTGGATGCAAACTTTTCGAATCCAGACATTTTTGTCAAATATCTAAAGTAATGCTTTTGGATTTTCTTGGACCTTTAGGGGTAAAAAGAATGTATTATACAAAATATTTTACAGTGAAAGTTTTGTCCCAAAGGCAAAAAGATGATAAAAATATAATGTTTGGGATCACCTTGTAAAAAAATAATGCTTGAAGTAAGTTGTAGCTATAGTGTATGGATTATGAATCTTCTTTCCATTGCAGATATAAATTTATATGAGAATAGCATGTATATTGAAGGGGATATAAAGGTTTCTTTAACAATGTTGAAAGTTTTTCATACATTTTTTGTTTATAACATACAGGGTTTTAAAACCCCAACTTATGGGCAGAAATTTCATTTACAATTCAAAAATTTTTAATTAAAATTATATAAAAATGCTATTAAAAGTAGCATTTCATGAAAGTTTTACAAAAATATTTTACTCAACTTTGCATTTTTGGGTACAATAGAGGGAAAATTTAAGTTTTGTGGTGGCCACAACACACTAGTTTTATTTTAATCTTTTAATTACTTTTCACATTTTTCCCTGTGCAAAAGAAAAAGTAAAATATTGTTGAATTGAAACGGCATAATGCTATTAACATCTACTTCAAATAAAGATGATATTGTGCCTTTGACACACAATTATGCAGTTGTTTTACATAGCCTTACAAAATCACTGCAAATATTAAATACAGTATTTTCCATAAGGAAGATGATAAAATTGATTGCAATAACATAATAGCTTTTGTTTTATTTGATAGAGCTCCAACAATCAGTGTTGTTAGATAGGATGAATCAGAATTCTCTCTAGTATCCTTTTTAAAAAACACAGGTCGGACTATTTTCAACAGAAAAACTGAAACTCTTGAAAGAAATCTGTTACAAAATCTTCATATTTGTAATATAATTTTTGCTTTTTAATTATATACTAGCAGGCTACGCACGCTTCGCTGGCCACTATATTTAAACAATCTCCAAAAGAATTGGATCATTATTTATTTTTCACATCACATTAAATAAATAAAAACTAAAATAATTACATTGGAATCGCTCTAGACCTCGCATCGGGTACTCGCTGACTACGGCAGCTCTTTCTCTGCCCGCACTGTATCGGGAGCAGGTTCCCACTGCCTGCAGAAATCACTTTCCTATGTATTTCAATAAGGGTATTTATTGACGATAGGTGGGTCTGCCATTATTTAAGAACTACGATTTTAAAGATAACTGTATCTCAGCGTCTATTAAATATTTTAGTTTTTGAACCAAGTATTTTATTGCTCATGCTATTTACGTATTACAATTTGATTCCGACCAATGTAATGAAAGAAAATAAAAAGTAGATTTTCTTTCAGAAGGAATTAAATACATAAAAAACAAATAAATTCCAATCAGTTTAATCCTTTCTACTATATACTACCATTATTTCCTGACAAATACTATAAAGTAGAAAAAAAAACTTTTAAAGAAATTAAATTAACAAATGAAAAATAATTGTTGTTATACTACAAAAATTATACATAAACATAACTGTTATAAATACGTTTTTAAATTTTAAATTTAATATATTTAATTTTTTCTACTGCATTACCATTTTCATTTTATTTCCAATAAATATAATAAATTAAAAAGAGAAAAAAGATTCACCCTCAAATAAATGTATTAAATAAAAAATAAATTGCATAATATAGCCGTTGCTAAGATACGCAGACGATTACAATCGAAGAATAAATTCATGAAAAATGAAACATAAAAGCCAATGTTTAAAATCGAAAAAACATTAATTTAAAAAATTCAAATTCGAAATTCGAAGAACTCTCGATGAGGTGCACACCTGCAGGGTCCCAGGTACCTATATGTCAAATTTGGAAGCTCTGCGATCATTAGTGTGTAGTATTGTTCATGTTTAGATAAATGTATTTATTTTCCTGTTGGAAAAAAAAAATAAACTCGTATTTTTTTTTTTTTTGGCAACAATTAAATTATGGATTAAATTTAAATGGCTAATTTTTCGCTATTATTAGCTTATTATTTTCATATTTTTATTAATTAAAAGAAAACTAAACAGAAATTCGAAATTCTGACTTCAATGTGCACAATGATCTTTCGGGGGGCACCTTTGTGTTAAATCCCGTGACTGTCCGAGCTACCGTTTTCGAGAACAGTGAAATATATATACAAATATTGCTCACTTAATAGTATAAGAATTTACTTGTAACAAACTAAAGTGTAATTTTCCTTAACTACCGATCTTAAAACTTTGTGACTCTGTTTTTAAAGGTACGTCAGATAATAATTCATGAAGATTACGACTTCATACACTTTGATGGAGATATTGCTCTATTGGAATTAGAAAGTGCTGTAGAATTGACAACAAGAGTTCAACCGGTTTGTTTACCATCTGAAGATACAACAAGAGAAAATCTAAGAGATGGCAAAAAAGGAATTGTAAGTAATTTCTTGTTTCTAAATAAATCTGCTGGATATGAATGAACTCACCTCTCAAAACTTCACAAGTCAAGAAATTTGCAAAAAGTTTTATATACTGGGCGATTCATAAGTCACAGAAAAAATATAAAATATATTATTTAAAAAGTACTGACCATAACACTGTGGTTTTCCCTGAAATGCACAGGATTTTTTTTATATACAAAAAAGAAATATATTACTTTTTTTACCAACAGACGGCATTGTCTTCACAGTGCAGTCACTGTGTTCACATTTTAAATTGATTTGCCTTGTTAAATGTGCCATATTGAGAATACTGATTAATCGCCTTCGTCATTTTCATAGGATTTGAGATGTTAGCCAATATTTAAATTAAACATTTATTGCTTATTACTACTGTTAATTGTTCTAAAAGAAAAGCATGTTATTGTTAATGATAAAGCATTGTTAGTTAAGCATTATGAAATACACTGTAAAGAAGTAATTTTACAATTAAAGTGCTACCTGATGGAGAAGAGTTTTGGCAATAAATATTTTGTTACTTAAAAAAAATTCCATGTATTTCCAATGAAATTGACTTATTGCTATGGTCAAAGCTTTTTGAAATTTTTTTTTTTTTTTTTTTTGTGACTTTTGGATCAAAAGACATACAGGGCGACCATAAAATAACTTTCACTGTTTGGAGGCATCTACAACAAAAATTAATGAATTGAATGAAGCCAGATTTCGTCTACAGACTATTGAAGACATAGGGAGATAAGTTTTTCACAATGAAAAAACAGTAGTACTAAAAGTCCTCGATAGGGGATATTTTGGAAATGTTCTCACTATGCACAATTTATACAGTTGAAGTAAATTATGAAACTTTACTGATGCATATGTAATTTTGCAGCTGTTGAAAATGAAATAAATCAATACAGTAAACTCCCGATTATCCGCGGTGAACGGGGAATAGACAACCGCAGATAATCGAATCAGCGGATAATCTGCAAAATGATCAAAAAGGGGACATAAATCAACACATAAAGCCTTTTAAGCAAAGCAGGGCCTACATATACAATTTAACATTCTAATAAAAATTTCTACTTACATTTTGTTCTATTTTTTAACAACAACAACAACAACAAAAAAAAATCGGTCAAGATATTTGTTTTTTTGTACTAAAACACTTTTTCTTAATTTGCGATTGCAGTTTCTTTATCAGCATTTTGTCACAAAGTGATACATCGTCCTGTTCCTCGAGATATTTTATAATTCCATCTGCATGTGCTAGGGCTGCGTCGTGGCTCATCCTCTGCTGAGTTTTATCTCCTTCTTCCTCTTCTTCTTCACTATTCCTCTTCAATGTTTCCTTCATTGACTTTTTTCCTCCAGTAACAGATTCAGCTAAATTTCCCAAATCATGAGCAGAAATTGCTTCCTCCTCTATAAACTCTACCAAAGTATTTTCCACATTTGGTAAAATATTTCTCCAAGACCTTAGCAATGTAGACTGCTTAACTGCCTCCCAAGCAGTGTGTATGCCATAATTGCTGTCAAGAATCGTGTAATATCACCAAAAGCCTTGAAGGTCATTACTCTCTTCGATCTTTTTTTGTAATAAGTTTGTTCTGTATTTTTAAATTCCCTTTTAAATTCAAGCCCTTGTGAACCGCGCATAATCCGCAAAGCGGATAATCCGACCGCCAATAATCGGGAGTCTACTGTATTTTAAATAAATTCCGTCAGTATGGCAAATCATTCCTTTTTGCATATGCACAGTACATTTTTATTCAAAAGTTTAATAAAACTTTACATAATCCATTTCCTTTTTTTGTACATTTATTTAAAATATTGTCATTTTTTCTTTGCAGAAATCATTGCTACGTGTCTTCCACATTCTGTAGGTGACATTTTCTTTCATTCAATTCATTAATTTTTGCTATAGATGCCTCCAAACACCGAAAGTTATTTTATGCCCCCTCCCCCTCCCCCTGTATATGAAAGGATAAAATTACTATTCAAAATTTGTAACTCAGAAATTATTTCTAAATTGTACTTGCAACTTATGTTTTGATGTAAATAAATCCCTTTATAATATGAGAATCAATAAAAAGTACAAATATGAAAGTATAAAATAGAATTATTAGTCTTTGGATCATAAGAAATTAATTAAAATAATATTGACCTTTCCAGAAAAATGTGCACATTTTTCTGTTGAAGGTTTATCGTGGAGGGGGGGGGGACGTGAAAGCAATTGTCAAATGACCAAAAGGCAGTTCTCAAACGAAAATGGTACCCCCTTTTTAAATAACAACATTAAAATGTTTAATCTTCCATTTTCTCACAACTCCATGCTTCCCTACTACAGGTGCTTAACAAAAACATTTGTAAGAGATATCTATGTATTCATGATAAAATGAAAATTTTTTCATGTTCCAAAATTATGAAGCAATAGTTAAAAATATCTAAGAAAAATCACTTGTCAAAAAAATACAAGTTTTTTTTTTTTCCCTACCTACAGGCAACAGGCTGGGGATTAACAGAAAATGGAAAATTCTCAGAGACATTGAAAGAAGCTATCCTACCAGTTGTTAGCCATGACAGATGTGAAGAAGCTTACAGGAAAGGTTTGAGAACAGTTACTATTACCAGAAATATGTTCTGTGCTGGTTACGAATCTGGCCATACTGACACTTGCAATGGTGACAGTGGAGGACCTTTCATGTTTGCAGGGGGCCCAGCCAATAATGTACGTTGGTACTTGGAAGGAATTGTAAGCTGGGGTAGTGAATCCGGTTGTGGAAAATCTCACCATTATTCGGGTTTCACTAAAGTGGGTAGATTTGTACCTTGGATCAAAATGTACATATGAATGCAATAAAAACAAAGCACAACACTGAAGACTTCATATTGTCATGAAGATTTTTTTTTTTCTCAAAGCATAAGTAAAGCAATATGAAGAATCAACAGTGTAAAACTGCAAGAATTCGCTTTTTATTTGAAAAAGTGGTAAAGTTGCTAAAGAGTTACTTGTGAACAATATTTTACAATGATATTATTTTAACTTATTCTAAAAAAAGATCTGTCTATAAAAAAGAGAAGGAGGAGTGCTGAAACCTTTTAATATGCAGGCAAATTTAAAATGTGAATTATTGTTTTAAGGAAATTTAGTTATTTATTTGTTACTTTTATCTATATTCAATAATAGAAAGTAATGATTTCGTAAGAATTTGCAACTTCATATTTTGGATGGATTCATACATTTTAAGAGGTTCAGAACTTGATTTGATTATTACTAGAAAATGTCTGTGTATGTGTGTGACAAAAATTTTGTAGCAACTGAAGTTCAAGAACTAGTGGTCAGAATTTCTTACAAATTTATAAGTAGTTGTACCTTGACATAAATTAGTGTCTATTACTTTTTGGTAAAATCGACCAACAGGTGGCATTTTTTCTAATTTTTTTTTTTTTACATGACAGGATAGGACAAAATTTCGTATAAATGTGCACAATGAAAATTATTTTTAACTAATTACGAAATTAAAGAGAATAATTTATAATAATGAAAGTCAATTAGAAAAATAAATAAATAAATAAAATAAAAAATTCATAAAAAAATAAAAAAGCACTACAACCCTGCCTGGAAGATAAGTTTTTCATAAGAATATCTTTCAAAAGAACTTGAATACATTTAAAACAAATGGTTGAACAATAGATCTGCTATAATTAAAAACAATGTTAATGATTTTTTCATTAAAAAAAAATAAAAAGAAAAAAGAAAAAATAACGCTTTTTTAAGATGTCATCTGTGGGGCATAAAATTGATTTTCCTAAGACATTTAACATTATACTTTCAAGATGAAAATCATCTGCTATTTTAATATATAATTTGTAATAAAAGAGTTTGTATAGGAAAATACAGAAGAAAGTTTCATGGTGGCTACAATATACTGGTTTTTCATTTCCCATTTTGAAATGACTGAGTTAGAGCACAAGAAAAAATTGCCAAAGGACAAGATTAGTGTAATAAAAGGAAATAGATTATGAATAAATTTCCAGTAATATATAATTCATTAAAAAAGAAAAAATACTTTAGATTACATTTCATTTTGGAACACAAGAGTAAATACTTAAAAATGCTTTAGTTTAAAGATATTACTCATTGAAATTTAAATAAATAAATAAAAAATATATCTATATATTTTATTATGGAAACATATTTATTATTGGGAGTATAAATATTAAACAAACTATACCAAGTGCATTTTTTATTAGTATTATAAACTTTCACATTTTTTAAACAATAGGATCTATTATGAGAACTGAAACCAATTTCAGAAACATTGAATTGTTTTTTATATTTTACAAATTTTTATGATATGTAGGGGGGAAAATGATAAAAAAAATAGTGTATTTTTATATTTTTTTGTATGCTTCTCTTTTTATGGTACAAATTTGGCTTCTGTTTAAAAAAAAACTGAGTCTTCTTCAAATTATACCAGCTAATTTTTCTTTTTTTAAGTCAATATTGATGAAATAAATCAATTATAATGCACTTCATATCTTCTTTTGTTTAAGGTTAGATAGTATGCTTGCACATTTTGTTCACCAAGTTAACTATTCCAAATATGTGTTTTCATAGCTTGAATATAAACAAAGTTCAACTGTTGGATAAATCAGAAAAATCTGGAATGATTCCACTCCACTTACCGAGCATGTAGTAAGTTATAGGTATTTACATAAATTTGAATTGGAGAATGATTTAGTAAATAAACAAAAGTGAAATTTATAAAAGGATGTTTTTAAATATTTTTTTCCAAGTTTGTATAATACCATAGAAGTTCCATATCCAAGTTCTGTAAAACTTTAAATGTAAAACAATAAATAGTAAGTAGACTTAGATAAAATGAAAAACTTTCCATGAACACAAAATCTCAATGAAAAATTTCCTGCAAAAAAAGCACGGAAATTAAGAGTTAAATTTCAGAATAAAGTTACTATTATCAATATTAAATTTCCACTAAAAGGCAAAGGTTTTCTTTTACGTTTGTTGTAATTTTATTGGGATGTTCTTGAATTAAACGAGTCTGAATTTTTTTTTGAAAAGCTCTTCATTGTAAAATCAGCAAATTACTTTCTGTGTTAAACTGGGATAACTAATTTTCTAACCTTGCATAACATAGGGAGAGAAGAAAAAAAAAAATATCTGTGTTTGCAGATTCGGTGACTTTGCCAACGAATATTATGTGAGAAGTGCCTAGCTGGTTGTCAGCTAGGGTAGCTCAGTGGTAGAGCATCCGTGTGTTAAGCGGAGGTGCCCAGGTTCAATTCCCGGCTCTGGTATTTTTCACATAGTTGGTAAATAAAAAAAATATCAACCTTTACACTCCAATATGATTTAAATAAATATTCACGGTTGATAAATAACAAATTTCTAAAAAAAAAAAAAAAAAAAAAAATCGTTTGTAAAAATCAAGATAGTAACATGTAACACTAAAAAACACAATTCAGGAACCTTTCCTAAGGCTGAAGATGAACAACTGGCAATTTTGGCATATAAACATGCGATTATACTACGCTCTGTAACAGTGATCCCATTTTCACAGTTCATTTGTAATTTGCCGATCACAACATCTCTGGCTCATCTTACATTATAGCATTTCCTATGACGTCATTCATCGGTAACCAATGGAACTTCAGTTTGAAATAGTGCAATATTTCTCTGTCCTTTTTAGAATTAGTAACTTAAAACATACAAAAGAGTTTGATTTAAACATAATTAAATAAATAGAAAAAACCTTTATTATATTTCATGTTCAGTTGGAATATGAAGAATAATAAAGGTTTTTTCTATTTATTTAATTATGTTTAAAAATACTTTGTTAATATTTAGTTTTTTAAAAGGAGTTTGATTTGTTATGTTTTGATTACGATGTTATTTAAACAAACTGTAAAAGTATTCTAAAAAAATAAAGACAAGTTGTAAGGGGGAAAAATAATCTTTTCTTTTCTAATGAATAATGGAAAAAAATTATCCATAAGAAAAAAAAAATTCCTTGAATGACATGTGTACATTCGTGTATATTTGATTGTAAGCACATAATTTCCAGTTACGCAAAATTCTAATGCATGCATACATACTTTTTTTAAAAGAATGTGATGAACTTCAAACAATTAGGTCCAATAATATATGCAAATTATTTTTTAATTTCGTGTAAAAATAAGTGCCATGCACTGCTTTGCTATGACATGTAATTTTCTTTACAATTATTTTTGTGAAGTTATCTTTATTGAATTTTATGAACATTTACAAATAAGTTCTATTTATAAATAGTGGTAGAAAACATTATAGACAACAGCAATTGTGCATGCACATCATATTCTCACAAACAGCATAACTTAACAAGCAATACATCACTTATTCGTTTTTTTTTTTTTTTTTTTTAATAACACAGGTCAGCAAAAAAGAACTTCTTTCCATCTACATGAAATTTTTTGGTAAATTTTATGTTTTCGAGGATGCTGAATCCAAAAATGAATAACAGTTTTAATTTTATCTATCATGTAATTTTTTTTTTGAAAAATAAAGAAGTTTACAATACAAAAACTTTAATTTTATTGCATTAAACTAAACATACTCTTTCTCATAATTAAGCAAACTGTTCCTTTATGATATATTTAACATTATGTGTTCACTATTTTTGCCTATGAAACCTTTTTTTTTTTACCACCCCTTACTTTAAAAACACGCTTCCACTTTCACCCCTAATACTGCCCCCATATCGGTCATATTTCCAATTTTGTATTTTTCACCTTTAGTTTTGCTTTTATAATATTGTAAGTATGAAACAATTATTAAACATGTTTGTATAATGAATTATAGGATACCAATTTTCATAATTTCATGCAAAATTAAATTAAAAGTGTGCGTTTTGCAATTAAACTAGGCATGATAGAACTTTTTTGTGCTGTTTTCTGATTTCAGCAAGAAGAAACATAATATAAACAGTCAAAAAATGCTATACAATTTTTTGGTTGCAGACTTGTGTAATAAATAAAGTTAATTATTACAGCTGCACTTTCCCCTTGGGCTCAGTATGTCACCATTTTCTGCCGTATAATAACAGGAGACTTGGCGTTGGAATATTAAAACCCGAATAAACTACTACGTCAGAAACGCCAATATTTTTCTTTGGCGTTTCTGACATAGTAGTTTATTCGGGTTTTAACATTTTCTACCATGTCTACAAATAAGAAACAAATTAAAAAGACAAAAATAGAAAGTCCATAACCTTTTTAATATTTTTATAATAAAAAGTATAACTGTACATAATTTACACAAATGTAAATCTACAATCTTTTATTGTGTCATTCTTCTTCGCTTTCTTCTTCATCATCTTTAGAATTTCCAAGTGCTTTTAAGTCATCATCAGGAAGATCATTCAGGCTTTTTATAATTTCTCCATTAACAGGTTTTTTGGATTCTACAGATAGAAATAAGTACATATCATTTGATTTAATCAATTCAATACATTAAAATTCCCATACACAAACTTAACTTTCAGTTACCCTTTACCATTAAACAGTCAAATTTTCAGAACCTGATGTGGTGCTCATGCTATTTTCTCTTATTTTACATTACAACTTATTACCACAGTATAAAATGGAAGATAAGAGATCTATATTTGAACATTTACAACATATTTCATATGACACAGGTTTAATGGGCTCTTCCCACCGTCGTCTGGTCAATCATGTGATAGAGAAAAACGAAAAATCAAATTCAATTAAGTATTGTTCTTAAGAACAAAAGTGTTAATATTTAATATAAAATAAAATAAAAGTAATGTTGTGCATTTGTAAACTATAGAATAGTTGTATTTGTAAATTTAATAATTTTTTAAAAACACTTTATGTGCTTATTTATTTTCAACTGTAAGAATCGATTTTTGTATGTTCCAGTTTAACAGACTGTTACATTAACTGATCTAGTAATAAATAATAGCTTGTTCTTGTGGAATATTTATGGATTATAAAATGTTTTCATTTAATTTAATTGCATAAAGGTGTTACAACAAGTTAATTAACTTAGTTACTGGTCTAAATGGATTTACGCAGTACAATATTGCACTGTCACTAATTTAAGTACCAAAAACCAGAGTATTTAAACATGTTCTTCATGAACATCAATAAGAAATATAAACTAAATGATGATTGTAAATGTATACAGCAGACAAAAGATGATGAATAATGATATAAAGTGGATTAAAAATGATAATGTATGAAAAAATACCACAGATTAAATACGATTGATCAAAAATAAGAATAGAAAATATGTTATTTCAGCAATCACTATAGATAAACAAGACTGCGTCAGCTATTTGTTTTTCCTCTATCATGTGACCTCTGACGTCAGATGGGAAGAGCCCATTGTATCCTGAAATTAAGAAAAAAGAAAAATGGCCAGGGTCTGATTAAAATACTTTATGATTGAAACCAATAAAATACACGTAAAGTTCTGGTAAATCGAGAAAAATACTAGTAAATTACAAAAAAAATATTCCTAAATTACCATTATACAACAATTTTTTAACAATCACAGAAAAATAATAATAAAAAAATTCCAGAAATCAGGAAAAAAAAAAACTCCACATTCAATTACCCCTGAAACAGTTCAAAATTGTTTTAATAACTATTTTATTTAGCCTACACACAGAATACTCACATTCACTTGAATACTGTAGCTACATTCTAAAAACCTGTTCTCCAAACGCTCTTCATTTTTAAAAAATTATTAAATTTATTTTGAAGTTTTAGAATGCAAAATTTCACTAGGTGAATTTAGTAATTTACAGCTTGAAAATAAAATAAATAAATAAATTTTCACAAAATAAGGGCTGATTTAACAGTCATGAATTTTTTGAATGTGGAAACAGAATTTAAAAATTGTACAATAGAACCTCGATCCATTGCTTTTCACAGTGAGTGAAAAAAAAATGATGAAAGTGGAAAAACGACGAATGTGGGTTAAAATCAAAACACGAAGAAAACAATGTTTATGAATTACTAAACACAATGTATACAGTATACTAATAATAAAAACTAATCTTTTTACTTTCTAAACTGTCAAAGTAATAGATACATTTTGTAGAACATTAAGTAAAATTTATTTTTAAAAATCAATAATTTTATGTTGGGTTTTTCATTTATTTCATAAATTAAACAGGAATTTTTCCAGATTTACAACATTTTTCTGGTTCTTTTCTGTAATTTCATGTGCTTATATAAAAGTTCATGCATTCTTAAACGCCATAATTACGTCACTGGCGGAAAAATTATCCTCTATTTCTTTGCCATTATTTTCATTTTTTGAAATCACACATTTCTTCTATGGTTTACGATACTGCATGTTGCAACATCTTGATTGATGCAAATTATCACTAAATTTTGTACCAGACATATCTTCTGCTACCAGTGTTGCCAGATCTGGCAGATTTTTTATTCAATAATCACCAATAATTTTGAGGAGTGATATTTGATGTACATAACAGACGATTAAAAGTTATTAGGCAAATGTTACAATTAAAAATTATTGGTAATTATTGAATAAAAAATCTGCCAGATCTGGCAACACAATCTGCTACACACAACCACTCTCCATCTGCATTATCATCATCATCCTCATCATCATTTTCTTGCCCTTCTATTAGGTATTCTTCATCATTTTTTCGCACGTAACCACACTTCACGACACAATTTTCTGGATTACTGAAGAGTTTACTTCCTGCCATGCTGAAATTACAAAATGAATAGATGGTCCAGAGACATGGCATCACAATTTTGATCCTCAATGGAAATGGGTAAAAAAATTATTTTAGGATGAAAGCAGTAATTCCAGTTTGTATGCCGTATGGAACTGCTTGATCTTCATGAGAAAAATTTTACAATGATGAATGCGGGAAAACGACTTTTTGAAGCTTGATACCTGCTGGTTTTGTTAACATTATTTAAATACAATTTGTGCAGGAACCACAGAAATAAAACAATCAATGTGGGAAAATGATGGATGAGGGAACACGAACAATAGATCGGGGTTTCACTGTATTATGAAATGAATAATAAATGAGATTATTTGGGATACCATCACATTGCAGACCAACTACTGAAAATCTGTTTTCTGGATTTTATTCAGGGGCCTCAACACATAATATAAGAAAAAAATTCAACTTCAAAAATTTCATCCCAAAACAATACTTTCTCTACTATATATGGGTAAAGGAAAGTGAAAAGGAATAAATTAAAGATGATTAGTATTGTAAATGAATGACTTTTTATTATTAATGAATAATATTTTGGTATAATCAAATAAATTTTATATTACCTTCTCCGGGGATTACATTAGAGAATTTCTTTAGTTTGCAAACAAAGAATCCGTCCATATTATGAACATGAGGATAAAATCTCTTTGCCAACTTTAAAGAAGGATGAAATCTTTTTTCTCTGTACCTAAAAATAAAGAATATTACTTAGCAATTAAAGAATAGGTTACTAATCACTACAGTAATGACAAAATAGATTATTAATCATTACAGCTTTAACAATGCTAGCAAAATGATCATAAACATTGCAAATCAACAATATAAAATTGCACCCAAAGAACTGATGTTAAATGACTGAAACGAAAACTTTGGTACAGCGTTAGTATACGACCTCCTTGGCAAATTTTGAAATTTGGTGCAAAAGTGCTTCAAACGTTTTTCATCAAGGACTTAGATTCTACAAATGCGATAGACATTTTAACTCTAACTATTTTACAAATATAAATAAATTACAAAATACTGAAAAAGAAAGAAAAGAAAAGATCCATTAAAAATAATCGTGTATTTTATTTATTTTTACTGTATCTGACAAGATCATTTTATTAAAAAAAAAAAAAAAAATGCACCTTTATTTCTACAAGCCAAGTACTATTTAACCTAGCTGTACATTAGAAATATATGAAGTATTATAAATTAACTAAAAATTTAAGTAATAAATTAGTATAATCAAAATAGGTACTAGATTTTTTTTCAACAAGAAGTTTTATCCCCTAAATACATTTTTTTAAATTTATTTACGGGGTCCCCCTGCCGAAAATTTAAATTTTGCCAAGGGGGTCCTATACTAAAGCTGTAGCAAAATCTATAAGCAAATATAAATTGCAAAAATATGTACAAATTGTTCTGTGTCTAAAGGATTAAACAAAACCTTTCAACAAGTAAAAAATTTAGGCACAAATGCATTGTAAACATTGTTGCTTTAATTGTGCATTTGTGCCATCCCTCGCTTTTTTTTTCTCTAAGCTATTTACAGATCTTAAACAATTCACTTATTTATTCATTTTTATCTAATAAAAGCAGTTAACAAGTTTTTTTTTTTTTTTTTTAAGTTCTCTGTAAAATTCATATTATTACAGATATGTTACAATAATAATAATAATAATCGTATTTTATTACGACATAAAAAAAAATTATCAAAAATAAATAATACAATTTAATAAAAGATTGTCAGTAAAATGCAATGTACCTATCTAAATTCACTAAATATTTAAGAAGACTTATTGTATCTTATATTTATCAATGATTAATTATAGTAATCATTTCAGAAACAAATTAGTCATAGTAAGTCTATAGAAATTTCTAATTTAGAATAGCTTTAGATTCTATGAGATTGGATAAATAAGTCAGTATTTTGAATAATTCAATTTCATCAACTAAATCATTTGCTTCAATATTTGAATCTATAACTTCATTTTGCAAATGCAATGTTATATTTTTTCTTTCAATTTTTTTATTCAATTTTCAAGAGATTTTTTTCTCCTTACACATTTAATACATGTATACGAATATAGTCATCATAAGATACTTGGTGATTTCAAGTCATGAATATGCAATTTAATTAAATTATACTCTATAAATGTGTCATCCTCATTATTCACTATTGTCATTTTTATTACCATTAATAAAACTTTTCTTCTACACTCCTGCTCAAAAGTGCAGCAAGATTTGCAAACGATTAGTTTGTTTCAATTAAAAAACTTCTCTCTCGATGAAATGTTTTCAAACATTGGGTATTTAAAAAACTGGGTCTTCCTCATGTTTTTCAGCGAAGATTGGCTCAAGACAGCATTTAGGGGGCCGGTAACAAATTGAGCAAAATCAAGTGTTTGCGTTCACCCTGTATAGTTAACTGAACGAAATGAACTGTAACTTTAGGAGATGTTAATATAGACCCAGTTTAATTTGTGGATGATTTTGTGTGACGATAGCATATTAAATAACGGAGATATAAGCATTTATTAAAAAATTAAAAAAAAAAAAAAAAAAAAAATCAGCATGTTTTTTTTATTTATAATATACTCACAAATCTTAATAAATAAACAAAAGATGTTAGAGTTACAAGCTTATAAGGAGTTTTTCACAAAAAAGAACTTTTGCTAAGTGGTTAAAATAATTGGATCTTTAAATTAATTACACGGCATGTGAAAAACTCCTTAAGAAATTTCAACTCTTGGAGAATATCTAAAATCTAGCTTGTTTTTTGTATAATTTGCTTAATTTTTACTCTATTCATATGAACTTTTGACAAAAGTTTTCCAATATAACCTATGCAATAAAATCCCCAGTAGCACATAACGTTGTTTCAACGTTTTTATAACTAATTTTTCACTGTTCAGACTTATTTGCAGCGCTATGACAACATTATGTACTACCTGGGATGTTTTCTATCTTTCGCACATGCACAGTGAAAAACGCTTTTCATAAAAATGTTCATATTTCATGAGATTTGTATTCCGATTGTAGTATATTGTTTTAATCCAACTTATCTGAAAGTGGGAATAATTTTCGTTAAAAATTCTGTGTATTATAAATAAAAAATATGTTGATATTTTTTTGGAGTTTTAAAATAAATGCTTATTGTTATTTAATATGGTATCGCACACAAATTCCTCCACAAATTGTACTGGGTCTATATTGAGATATCCTAAAGTTACAGATCATTTTGTTCAATTAATGATACAGAGTAATCACAAATATTATTGATTTTGCTCAATTTGTTACCGGTCCCCTAAATGTTGTCTTAAAACAATCTTCACTCATGAAAAGACCCAGTTCTTTAAATGCCCAGTGTTTGAAAACATTTCATGGAGAGAAAAGTTTTTAAATTGAAAAAAAACTGATTGTTTGCAAATCTTGCTAAACTTTTGAGCAGGACTGTAGTAAAATTAAAACTTTTATCTATCTAAATATTCTCTTATTCTTTGGTTTGTCTTCCCATTGAAAAGACAGAATAAAACAAATTATTACATAATTATGTAATGAATTTACAGGTGCTAACAAGAAGCAGAGACGTTTTTTGTTACTAAGATCTTACATAATTGAGAATCTATCCTTTCATTATGGCCAATAAAATAAGAAATTTGTTTAGAGACGTGTGACCACAAGTCTCCATTTTCTTAGTGACTACTTTTTCAAGTTACTGGCCACTCAATGTCAAAAATGATTATATTTTATTTCAATATGTTTTAGCGTGCCAGGAAAAATATAGGTAAATTTTCAGACTACTCACAATACATGCCATTCAGTTTTTAATAATGTTCTTTAAACTTTTTAATTATTGAAAAAACAATTTTTCATGAAAAACTATATTAAACTTTTAAAAATAACATAAAATTTCATATAATTGAATGAATATGTTGACTCTGGAACTCCACAGGATTTTGAAAAAGGGGCTGAACAGAAAGAAAATGAGGCAATTTTCTAATTTTTAAATGATACAGTGAATGAATTGCTTGCAGCAGATGCAAATTATAAATAAAGGTTATGAACTTTTCTTCTGAAAGTACATAATCAATGAATCAAATTAATGATATGATAAGGAAACTGACAAATACAGATTTTTCTACAACCAATAATGATGAAACAGTCAGTCAGAAAATGGCCACATTGACGGCCATTTTTTAGCATGAAACAGTCATGTGGTCATTGGCCTCTGCTAATTTTCCCCTATAAATCATTAGCGTCTCATAAGTTCCTAATGAGCCAGAGCTGCAAAGCATCATGGCTTTTAATAGTAGTTGTAAAATGTGGAAGAACTCATCTGTTACATTATGGTCTCTGGCTTTACATATTATATACTTCCACAACTTACCATTAAGAGAAAACAGTAGCTAATATTTTTCAGTGGTTAATAGCTCTTGACTGAAAACTACAACAAGTCAAAAATTTCAAAAATCTTAGTAACATGGTTCATACTCAAACACAGGAAAACAATTTTTTTATTTTTTCAGATGATTTTCAAGAAAATATTAGCAATATAGTACAAGAAACACTTCTCTAGAAAAGAGAAAATACTTTTACTTCCATTATATGATGTCATGTTCTTGCCGGATGTGATAGAAATTCACATATAAATCATTGTTTACATGTGTATTTTCATGATACTTAATTTGAATCTCTATATAAATCTAAACAAGAAAAATACATTATGAGAGAAAGGAAATATTTGTTTTTCCAAGCTTTATAATCAATTTTTCCAGAATTTTAATGAAAATTTTTATTTTCCCCAAGTTTTCCACCAATTTTTTAAAAACAAAATCCAAATTCCCTGAGAATTCCAGGTTTTCACTGATGAGTATGAACCCTGAGTAATGGCCATATCACACGGGAGCATATATATTCAACACAACATTATATGGAACATGTTGACTATGCTGAACGAACAAGAAACCGGTCAGCTGTCCGTAGGGTTCCTCCGAATTGCTAGCGTGATGTATTCCATTCTCTAGAGGTATTCCAGGAAAAAATCCTGTTTATTCCTCCTATTGGTAAATTTTGATCAGCACGCTCAACATATTCAGCTTTTTCTAAACGTTTTCGTAAAAGTTGATCATCTGAAAAGCTGCTGTCCTTGAACAAAATCAGGCTGAGTATCTTGGGTATAATGCTGTATTTAGTAAAATGCTGAACGAAAGTCTCTCGTGTGATATGGCCATTAAAGTTAGGTTACAGGAGAAATTTAATAATTATTTATGAGCCATAATTTTAAATATGATTTCAGTTAATGGAAAATATTAAAAATAATTTGAAAAATACAGGGCAAATTCAATAGTGAAAAATATCGTAAGATTTTATTTTTTTTCTTTTCTGGGTGAGAGGGAAGAAAAAAAAGTTTTAAGGACTTGTAAAAGTTTCAAAATTCAGGGACATCTTATGTAAAACAGGGTTCATACTCAAATAAGGGAAAAAAATTCCCTGAGTTTTCCAGACAATTTTTAAGAAAATATTAGCGACATATTACAAGAAACGCTCCTCTAGAAAGGAGAAAATACATCTACTTCCACTGTATGATGTTATATTACTGCCGATCATGATAGAAATTTAGGTAGAAATCATTGTTTACGTGACTATTTTTCCGATACTTAATCATTTGAATTTTGATAGGAAGCTAAACAAGAAAATTATAATTTGACAGAAAGAAATATTTGATTTTCCAGGTTTTATAATTGATTTTCCTTGACTTTTAATGAAATTTTTTATTTTCCCTGAGTAGTATGAACCCTGTAAAAGGATATTTCTGAATAAATGCATAGTTTGCTTAAAAATATTATACATTCCACAATTATAAAGTAGCAATTTCACCTACAAGTTTTATTTCATTTTCAAATGGATTTTCTGATTTTCTGAAATAACATATATTTTGATAAGATATTATGCTTTGTAAAAGTAATGATTAATATTAATAGTTTAAACCTGCCATCGTTTAAAAAATTGGTGTTGGTTGTGTAAATAAGAAAATATTCCCCATCCACCTAAAAAAAGAAGTAAGAATGAAGGAAAAAAAAAAAAAAAAGATTATCACAAGTTAATTTATACAACTCTGAATCTAACTTACCTTGATAGACCATCTTTGCCAAATTCTAAACCAGTTGGAACTAGTTTAACACTGCGTCTTTTCAAAACATAATCAATAACACATTCATTTTCTTCAGGCTGAAATATTACAATCAGTTCAAAGGTAATTTGAATTAGTATCTCTTATCAGATAGTTTTAAAGTAAAATTTATCAAGTTGAAATTATTAAAGAAAAAAAGTTTTTACAATTGTGAATAATAACAAAAATTTAACATTTATTTAGACTAAAATACAGTATAACCTCGCTTTTACAGTCCCAGAATTTAGATTTTCCTGCAATTTACAATTTATTTTTCAGATTCCTTCATTTTCAGTGTGTTTGCAATTCTCACTTTTAAGTTAACAAAAATAAAATTAATATCTGTCTCCTAAATGTTTTAGGGAGAAAGATTTAATTAAGATAGATAATAATATTCTTTATCATCTGCTGGAGAACAAACAAATAATGCAGAATACTCCAAGATATTAATCGGAAGCTGCTCTGCTGTTTATTCTAACAGTGACAAGGTGAAAGCAGGTGTTTAACTGCAAATCATAGTCATGTGCTAATTTTTCATTGTCTTATAAGTTATAGGAAGTAAAATAAAAACAAACCATCCACAATAATATAACAAAGTTGCAAAAAGCGAATGACTTTTAATTTACACTTATTTGTGTGTACTGATTTTAATCAATCTCTTTCTCCTCTAAACACACAATTTCTATTAGCATTTCACACACAAAGAACAGGTACTATAGCTAGTACATATAAATAAGAATACAATCATTTATTTTACACTAAAGATGCGTATATTAAAAATAGTATATTAATTAACAATGACAAAGTTTTCGATTACCAATATGGAGCAAGTGGAATATACTATAAAACCACCAGTTTTGGAATGTGCATTTGTACAGTCTATTGCAGATAACAATAATTGCCTTTGTAGAGTAGCACACCGTAGAATGTCTTTTTCATCCTAGTAAAAAGAGAATAGATAAATAAACAAACAAAATATTTTTAGAGTACAGGATTTTCCTAAATGATTCACCAGATTTCAAAGCATTGTTTATTGATAAGTATAGGATATACAAAGATGGATGATACATGAAAAGATAGATACACTCACTAAGTTTTAAAATCCCACCTCGTAGCTTATGTGCATGCTAGATGACGGGCCTTTTTCAACAGAGATGCTACATTGCTGGATAGGGTGCATTAGTCTGGATGATGTTCCTCTATTGCATCATTGCTGCTGTGATGGACCAGAACTGGACTACTATTTGGATGTATGGTGGGTGACCAAGGGTGCAGACATTGAACATTCGTAGAATGTACCAAAAAATTACTGAGTGTATCTATTTTTTCATAATACATCATCCATCTTTGTACGTCAGATACTTGTAAGTAAACAGTGCTTAGAAGCCCACTGAATCATTTAGTCTAACCCTATAAGGACTGTGACAAATGATATTGGTCATTTTCAAATAAATATAACGCTTATTAATCTTAAATTTATTCAACAATATTTGCAAGAGTATGATGAATTGGATGTACAAAAATATGTTAGTAGTGAAAACAAATTTTTTTTTTACAGTTTTTCATATTCTTTTCGCAGGTTTGTACGAATGTCTTTCATTAGTGATTTGACGATCTCTTTTGGGACCCCCTTGATAGCATTTTCGATCAGACGAGTGAAATGTTCTTTGCTGATGGCAGATTTCTTTGAGGATCTTAATTTTTTTTTTAACAGAGCTCAATATCTCTCAATGGGGCGACACTGTGGGATATTTGGTGGGTTCATGGTTTTTGGGATGAAATTGATGGAATTTTGTTTCATAAAATTTGTTGCATTTTTTGAATAATGAGCTGTGCATAAATCAGGCCAAAATAATGTAAGCATATCGTATTTTTTTTAAAAATACAGCAAGCGATTTCTGAGGCATTCATTTACATGAATTTCTTGATCAATTGTACCTTCCGTTACAAATGGCTCACTGTTATCTCCACACTGACAAATAGCGATCCAAACAAGATATTTTTTTCCAAACTAATGGATGTCTCTAATTCAGGCAGATGTTCAAAGTTCTTTTTGTATAATATTGAGGGCCAGGAAGAGTAAAAAAGTCAGCTTTGACATAGGTTTCATTGTCGAAAATCCAATGAAACTTATTCTTGCTTGTATATTCATACAATTTTCTAGCTTTTAGTTTTATAGATATTTTTTCTTTTTCTGTCACTTTGGGTATTTTTTGTTTTTTAAACGTTCTTAAGTTCAATCATTTTTTTTAGCCCTCTGAACTATTTATATATTTGTTCCACATTTTTTTGCCACATCTCTGACTGACATTCTTCGATTTCGACATAGTGTTCTTTCTATATTTTTGTCAAGTTGAATATCATGAGCTCCAAATTTTTCTTTACAACGAGATGTCCATTTTGTTGACAATGTTTCATTATTTACAGTATTTTTGGGAATTTTTAAGTTTTTAGCAATGTTATGCCATGGTTTCTGTGGATTCTTTAAGAATTCGGCAACAATCCTTTCTCTATGTTTATCTTTATTCATTTCTTTTTCTCAAACTACTGTAATTTATAGTATAAATATCATGAACTTGTATTCTTCAAGGTTGATACATGAAAAAGAAATTTGTTTTAGATGCATAGATGTGGAAATAAATTAATTATACATTTTCAAAATTGACCAATATCATTTGTCGCAGTCCTTATATTCATTTAAGTATGATATAAATTATTGAAGTAAAAGAAACTCACTTTGTTAGCTTTTACACTGGGGTCTTTAGAAACAACACCAGTTCCACTGCATGGAGCATCACATAAAACTCTATCAAATCCAGACATAGTCTTTAAAAAAAAAAAAAAAAAAAAAAAAAGAAAGAAATTAGAACAACAGGTAATGCAGTAGAATCTATAAAACTTCAAAATCAAGTCGGTTAAGGATGACCAGATATCCTCAAAAATTACCCTTAGTTCCCAAACAATTAGAGCACATTTGGGGATGCTGATTACAAAGTTATTAATGTTTTATTGTAATAATTTAATATATGTATAATAAATAAGCTGAAATAAGTTCTTTAAGGCACTTCATACACAAAAATTACTAAAATTTTACAATTCAAGGTGATTTATTTATATTATTTTTGTCCTGGAAATTTGGAAACATATATCGCCATACTTGTCCTTGAATTAAATTTAAAAAATCTGGTCACCTTAAATAGGGTTCATAAATTTACTTTGTTTAGACCTAGAGGAATGAACTTTTTAAAATATTTATATTATTCTAAGTTTTATTTACACAGAGTTTTAATTTCTTTATATTTTTCACAGATGTGTATGCAAAGTTTTGCAATATTACTTCAATATCATCACTGTGTTAAGATGGATTAAAATATAAACAATCTTGAAAATTTTACATTGCTATATTGGACTGCAAATTTCTAGATAATGTAGTTTTTGCATTTTAGAAGTATGATTTATTTACAATAATTTAATAATTTCATTTAAAATATATATATATGGAAAATATGTGTGCAGTCATAAATTCTATTTAATTTGTTAATTGGCAATCAATATAAAACTCTTATATAAATGCAACAAGAAATGGAAATCTTTATTTAAAAAAATTCCTTTTAGAAGTGTACGCTTTCTATAAACATAATTAAATATATTAATTTATTAACCATATGATATTACCTAGTTATGTTAATCTAGATATTATTTCAGGGTTCCCACTATTAAAAAAAGAAAAAAATTCAAGGACTTTTCAAGACCTATTTGAAATTTTTCAAGAACTAGGGGAAAATCGCAGAACGCTAGGCATATACACAAAACTTTAGTAACTACTTTCATCAGTAATATTTTTTTTATAATTGGAATAACTTTGTCTGTTTTTACAATACATTTTTGATGAATTGACCAAATTAACTTTTACAAGAGTCAAAAAACGATTAGTTCAAGATTTGGAATCATTATGATTATTCCAAAGTTTTTAGGTTTGAGTCCTGGTCTAGTCACTTTCTGCTCAAAATTAATGACCAGTCCATCAAACAAGTATGAGACTTGCAAAAAAAAAAAAAAAAAATAAGTTGAAACTATATGCAAAAGCAAGACAATGTAATAAGAATTTTATGACAAAATCATTTTATTAGACAATGGCGTGCGCATGTGAAGATGGAGATAGTTTAGCCTTGACAGAATTCGCGCTAAGCCCATCTATTGGAGTGGAAAATTCAAGGATTTTGCACAAAATTCAAGTACTTTCAAGGGCCCTTGAAAAAGAAAATGAAATTCAAGTACTTCTTAAGGACTTTCAAGGACCGTGGAAACTCTGTATTTTGTTCAAACAAATTTTCCAGAGAAATGTAATTTTGGACAGATCAATGAAACCCCACAGTTTTTAACCACTGTGTCCAAAAAATTTCAAATTTCACAAGACTGAATATATATACCATAATCAACATAAAAATAATAAAAATATAAAGGAAAATCTTTTACTAAATATAAATAAAGTAGTTAAAATAAATAAATAAATCTACCTTTGCAAATTTCCGTCCATCTTGAACACATACCACAGTATTAGTAATACCAAGTCTGTGAACATTGCCAATTATAGCACCAGCTCTTTCTTTTACAGCATCATTAGCAAATAACACACCAGTATTCTTCATTAATGCAGCTATTTATCAAAACATAGTAAGAGAATGGAATTAGGATTTATCACAACAAAATTATGATTTTGAAACATATAAGTAACTGCTTGAAATTAAGTAAAGAATTAAATTGTTCTTATTTTTTAATTACCTCTTAGTCCCTTCACTTTAAATTTACTGATTTATATTAAAAAAAAAAAAATAAATAAAAAAATAAAAAACTTTTAATTTCTTATGAAATTTTTAGAAAAAGTTACTAGTAATTACTATTTTCATGTATAGAGACAGTAGAAAGAAAAATAGTAAAAATTGTATATTTTTAAGAATCACTATTGTTTATTTAAATATAGATGTTTATAAACTGGAGAATACATTATTATTTCATATGTTATTTTTTGCTATGGTTATTAAATAAAGCAAGTAAAATATTATGCCCTAATTCATAAACTGACAATTATTTCATTAAGTAATATTATAATTTAAAAAAATTAAAGAACACGCTTTTATTGAAATGTGAACTAAAAAGCACAAAACATCTATCTTTATAGTATTAAAATGCAGGGTAAGAAAAAATCATGTGAGTGACACACTATAATATTTACATCTTTAATAAAAAAAATAATTTTAAAGTTAAAAAAATGGGGGTTTTATTTAATACTTTGCCCCTGAAGGTATAGGTGCCTGGAAACACTTGTATATAGTATTGTCATCGATAATGAAGTCGTGTGCAAAATTTCAGGTCAATTGGACAACCAGAAGTAACCAAACATTGATTTCCAAGATTCCGCTACATACTTTAATAGTTACATCATGTCAAATGAATAAAAATGTGTTAAAAAGTCTAGAAATTATGTAATATTAACTGAATAAATAATATAATGAAGGAATGAGAAATAAATAATTTAGAATTAAACAAAAACCATTTAAAAAAAAATCTCCCCTGACTGGGCTCAAATGTTAGACCTTTAGGTTTGTAGCCCGGAGCTTTACCTCACAGCCACAGCGTCATGTAGGGAAAGTCTTTTTTTACAATTTAGATTTTTTGTTTGCTCACAGAGCGGTTACAAACATACATACAGGTGAAGCTAATAAAAGTGTGTTAAAAAAAAAAAAAAAAAAAAAAAAAAAAAAAGAAGAGAAATTCTAAGGTAATAATGAATAGTTTTAAGTAAAACTGATTAAAAAATAATTCTTTATATTAAATATTTCTTAAAATTTATAGTCCAAAGTATATAGCAATAAAATGCATTGAAAAACTGGTGTTGAATGATAGCTAAATACTCACCAATATAAGTTGTTTTACCGCCTGGGGCAGCACACATATCTAAAATTTTTTCATTCTCTTTTGGAGCAAGAGCCATTACAGGCAACAAAGAGGCAGCACCTTGTAAAATATAATGACCAGCAAGATATTCAGGTGTGGCACCTGAAAATAAATATAAATGACAACTGAAAATGCTTCTAAACACATTTTTCAATTTTAAAATTCCATATTAAATATAATTTCCTATTTAGAAATATTTATTAATGAATTCATCAACCGTGAATATTCATTTTAAGTAAATTGGAGTGTAAAGGTTGATATATTTTTATTTACCAACTATGTGAAAAATACCAGAGCCGGGAATCGAACCCGGGCACCTCCGCTTAACGCACGGATGCTCTACCACTGAGCTACCCTGGCTGACAACCAGCTTTTATGTGAGAAATGCCTAGCTGGTTGTCAGCCAGGGTAGCTCAATGGTAGAGCATCCATGCGTTAAGCGGAGGTGCCCGGGTTCGATTCCCGGCTCTGGTATTTTTCACATAGTTGGTAAATAAAAATATATCAACCTTTACACTCCAATTTACTTAAAATGATATAATTTCCTATTTGAAAATTAGAGAAAAAATAATATTACAATCAACCAAACATTACATTGTTTTTAGTTTCTTTAACCAACTTTGAAATATTTTATCTAATTCTGAAGGGCAACTAACTTAAAATAATAATAATAATATAAATAAATAATAAATGATTTAAATATGCATAGATTTTTAATCTTCTGGAATATTCTGTGAAATAAACTTTGGCTACAAAAATTCAGAAAAAAAGTTCCCTGATTTATCCTTGATTTCCCTGACTAATTTTCACAGATTTTCATAACTTTCATTATCTATTACATACATGCCATAATTTTATGCATATTGCACACTATTGAACAAATCACATGATTTTTCATTCTCTCTTTCTCTCTCTCTCTCTTTTTTTTTTTTTTTTTTTTTTTGTTGATTTTGTTAATGTATATAAAAATAAAAATAAAACAAAAATTTGGGAAAAAATCCATAACATATAAAATTGAATCCTTTTAATTGTACAACACTAATATCAGAACATAAAATTATTCCTGAAGTCGGTGCACTAAGAATATTTAATTAAAAATGAAAAAGAAAGTAAGTTTTCTTTTTTTTTTTTTTATGTTAACTCAGCAAGAATCAACTAGAATTCAGCCAATCATGTGCAATCTTGGCTAAGATATTATCTGTTTGGCAATCTTTCAGTCATGTTGGGAAGGCAAAAATAAAAAGTTCCATGATTTTTTGATATTTTCACACAATTCCCACATTTTCCCCTAATATTTACAGATTGATAAAGTTCCCCGATTTATTTATGATTTCTCTGTTTTCCTTCATTGTTGACACCCTGTTTAACCCTCGCTTTCCCAAGATGGGGTCATTTTGACCCCATTTTGAAGTTGGAATTTAGTTTCGTCCGTCTCATTCAAAAAGTATGCTAATTCGTCAGAGATAGCAAACATAATCAGTGGAACGTTGCAACTTCTGAACGATACAAAAAGGCGCGGTGCTGGTGATTTTTGCCAAACGTGCCAAGCGGCACCTGAAAGCAATTTTTCTGCAGTAACGCCTTGATCTTGGGAAAACGAGGGTTAAGCCTCTGCAAGACCTGTCTTTTATTCCCAAACAATACACAAACCCCGAATGCGTAACAACATGAAATGGAAATCATCAAAGTATATTTTGAAAATAATAAAATAAAAAGATAGAATTAAATACTTATAGTAATCATACCTACTGGCACTTGTGAGTCATACACAATTAAACCAACTTTAGTCCATTTTCCTATAGGATCAAGATTTACACCTCGGTTTATTAAAGCCTGTTGGAAAGAGGGAAAAATAAATTTATCTTAAATATTACAAATTATAAGCCAACAAAATAACAATAAATTTATTTTTATTTCTTTATTATCAGTACGGATTATTTGGATGAAAAATGAAACAAAACTTTACTTCATTTAGGAATATTATAATATTTCCACAATTTGAAAAATTTATTTTAAACTACTGCAATATAAAATGTGACTAGTCAATTTTAAATTTCTTAACTAACAACAATTTATATTCTATTAATATATATGCATTAAGAGACCTTTCACATGGATGCTAAAACGGGTTGATGGGAAAACACAACTAAAGATTGACTAAATATAATGATTAAATTTCTCTCTCTCTCTCTCTATATATATATATAATAATAAAATATCATCATTATAATGATGAAAAACCAGTAAATGAATAGCTTTAAATAGCAAAATATCAATAAAATATTATATATATAAAAAAGCATTAAACATAATAAAAAATAATTTAAAAAATTAAAATAACCTTACATACTTCTTGGAAATAAGCCTTAGTACTTGCGGAATGAGGCCCCTCCCATCGTCAGAGGCAGCACTGTGGCGGCTTGCTTTGTTGTATTGTGATGACTTGTTCTCTCGCAGTCTTCACGATTCTGCACCAGTTACGGTTAATTCCTTGTGCTGGGTCGTTGCCATTACAAGTAAGTATTTCCTCACAAACTTGCTGATTACAATAATGCAACTTATGCCGCAAATCGTGAAACAGTCGAAATCTTATTCAATCCTCTTACCTGTAATGGCAACGACCCAGCACAAGAAATTAACCGTAACTGGTGCAGAATCGTGAAGGCTGCAAGAGAACAAGTCATCACAGAACAACAAAGCAAGCCGCTACAGTGCTGCCTCTGACGATGGGAGGGGCCCCTTCCCGCAAGTACTAAAGCTTATCTCCAAGAAGTATGTAAGGTTATTTTAATTTTTTAAATTATAATACTGCTTCTTGTACTTCGATAGTTTAATAATAAAAAATGTTTTAAAAAAAATGATAAATGAAGAAAAAATAACCGAATTTTCCAAAAAATTGCTACATCTTTATCAAGGGCAATTATAGTAGCATGATAATATATATGTAATGTATTAATTACTGGATAAGAAAGAGAGAGATGACAGGCATAGCACACAATGACAACTAGGCTTTCTTTCAGGAAACATCTTTATTGCATCAGTATTTCTAAGTTGAGACAGGGTAAGGCGAATGGAGTCTGAATCCGACACTCTGACGATCCACGGGCGGCTCAAGCGGCACCCCAGGCCACATAATCTGTTGGGAAGGCCTGCAGCGCCTATGTAATTTCGGAGGAAGACTGCACCGTGGAAATGTTTAACAAGTCAAAATTGCGGCAAGAAGTGTCCGTTTGTTTAATGTTTGGGCTTTTATACCTAATTTTCTGAATTGCTGATTGGTTCTTTACATCGTCTGGGCTCTTAAAAATTAATTTCTGGGATTAATTAACATGCAGCAACAGTTGCAAATTGCATTAACATCAGCGAATTTCAACTTATAATTTTGTTCCTTTTCTGATTTCTGAGTTATAAAGTCTTCTGCTGGAAAACACACTTTACAGGGGCAATTATGAGTTATTCATGATTATAATTTCAATTAGCGATTTTCACACTTTTACATTGGGTTTTTTAATAATTTAAAACTATTTATTTTTATCCCTTTCATATATATATAATAGCAATATATTAGATCATATAAAATCACTATCATTTCCTAACAACTTTAAAATTTATATACATATTGAGGAAAAATATATATATCATAAGTTATAATGATTATTTTTTCATTTTCATTTGTTTAGGTTTTGAACACAATGGTAAAAACCATGGTTTTTACTGAAATGGCCAAGGCTACATTTTGCTGCAAAATTGTATTTTTATAAAATATCAAAGATAACATAAAAAGGTTAATAAATAAAATAATTATAAAATATCTAGGTAATTAAAAAAATAAATCTTGTATTTAAAAAAGGGGGAAAAAAAAAGCAATTTTGTTAGTATGTATTAAAAATAAATAAATACCATCTAACTCATTCCTGAAATAGCTGAAACTTTTTTTTTTTCTTTATCTCACATTTAAAAAATACAGTTTTTTTTTTTAGTATGGAAGACAATTAGTCTCAATCTACGGATTTTTACAATACCAGTTTATGATAGTTGAACATTTATCAAAAATATAATTGAATAACTTGAAAGTGATGTTATAATTTGAAAAAAAAAAAAAAAAAAAAAAAAAAAAAAACTAATAGTCCTTCATACTAAACTAAAACTGCTTTTGCCAGAATTTCATCAAAATATTTTTTTTTTTTTTGGAAATAAGAAGAAAAGAAAATTAATAATCAGTATCGAAACGAACAGTATCAAAAATGTTTTATTAATATTTTACACCAAAGCCGCTAGTTATTAGAGTAATTCAAATCTAGAATGAAGTACAAAGTATATACAAAAAAAGTATAGTCGGCAGAAAAATTATTAATCTGTTTTTATCACAGATATTTATATTATTATGTGTTTTTGACAGTTTTAACACTCAAAAAATGGCAAAAAAAGCTTGTGTAATGAAATGGCAGGAAGAGATCATTTTGACACATTGATAAAACTACTGATATAACAATGATAAAACAATTTTAAATGCCATATATCGACAAAAAAGTGCAATTTATGTATACTTCATAATTTACATTTAATATTACTCGATAATTTGTTGAATTTTTAAAATACTGTAAATGTATTGACTACAAGGCAATCGATTAGCAAATAACTTACTTGGGCAAGATCTCCTCGTCTTACTTTTAATGTATTAGTTCTGATTGTAACTGGCCTCTGAACTTCATTGGCTTCTAGCAATTCAACTAACTAAAAATAAATAAATTATTAAAAAAAACCCATAAATATATTTAAAAACAAAATTGAAAATTTTTACTCGAAGTTAAAATTAATAAATGAAATAAAACTCATAAATTTCAAAATTAAACTTAATTTACTATGTATAAAAATCAACTCTTGGGATATTTATGGTCACTTAATCTAGGTTCAGCAATAGCAATCAGTTAAAATCCCAAGCTGACAGTTAAAATTAATGTTTGATTATCTTCCCCTGGTAGTGATCTACAGAAATTGTACATTGAAACATGGTAATATCATTTGGAGATCTGTAGCAAAATCAGGGGTGACTAACATGCAAAAATCCTAAAAACTGCTACTTGCATGCATATAGGGGAGACTTATTAATGGTATATCATAAGACTACCTATAATAAGTTATTTTTGGAGAGTTCTTAATACACTTTAAGGCAAATTAAAGATTCAAAACGAGAAATTTCTATAAAAACAAAATAATTTAACATGAAATTGAAAGACAGCAAAATTTTCAAAAACCTCGATTTTGGGGTAGCCCCTGAAAAGTTTCACCCTTGCAAAGTTTTCTGTATCGATCTGCAGCAAAACGAAATGTATTTGTAACCAGGAATGCCAGACCAAGACTGGTATCAAAAGAAATATTAGCAATTTTTATAATAGGTAATATTTGCATCTACAAAGAAAATAAATTAAGAAAATATAAGTACGGTAAGCTACAGACATAACGTGAATTATAATTGTATGTTTACGCCTGGCATTTCTTTTTAGATTTTAAATTAATCTGCAGAGCTCTAAGCAACCTTCAGCACTTGCTGTCGTGCTGCACTGTTTTTGCTAGTGGATTTAGAGAGAGCCTTTTTACGTAGACTTAGCGTTGAAGTCGGTGCAAAATTAAATAAAAATTGATATTAATTCAATACAAAAATCAATCTTTATTCAATACAAAAACCAAATTCTATTCAAAATATGTGCATCTCACTTTGGCATCTGCAAAATACAGCCAAAAATTATTTTGATTCTAATAAACAAACAAGATTTTGTAAACTGCAAAAGTTGGTGATGGCAGTCCTTGGCAGAAAAAAATAAATAAATAAATAAAATAAAATAAAATAAAAAATTGCCAATTTATCTGGCAAACATATTTAATTCCTTTGAGAAATCATGGTTATTTCTATAAGGTATATTAAGAGAGCAATCAAGAATATGAAACAATACTTCGTACAATATACATTATTAAAATAAATATCACATGTGTATATTTTTACATTACATTTTGATTGCCAAATTTAAAAGCTGCCAAGGATAATAGTTATCAAAGTTATACCAAGTTTGCAAAGAAAACTCTAGTAACTTCGTAGAAGCATAAATACTGAACTGTGAAAGACAGGGTGGCTAAAGAAATTCCGAAAAAAAGTTCCCTGATTTTTCCCATGATTTCCATGACTAATTTAGACAAATTTCCATGATTTCCATTACCTATTATATACATTCCATAATTTTGTGTATACCCAAATCACTAAACCATTGCAATTCAAAAAAACTATACTGATGGGCAAAAATATCTCAATCTTTTTTCTTTGTTCACTTGAGAAAATAACAAAATTATAAAAATATGACTCATTTTAATTGCATAACATATTAATATCAAGACATAAAATTATTTCTCAAGTTACAGCAAGTAAAATCTACAATGTTAGGAACGCCAAAGAGAAAATAATATTGGGAAGTAGACAGCTGTCTTTGCAGCCTTTAGCGTACTGTCTTCAGTGCATAAAGAAATCAGACAGAAGTGCTCCTATAGGGGAGAGGGGGGCACCTTTGAACAGTTTTTTGGAAAATCAACATATTTTTTTATTTAGATTATAATTATTAATTTTAATTGTTGCAAAGGAAGAAGTAGGAATTTCTTCATCATGTGAGCTAAAAATTTAAAAAAAAAATTTAAAAATTAAATATGTTATAAGATTTTAAAAATTGTTAATATTTCTGTTCAAACCTGCCCCATGTAGGGGTACCTTTGAACAAACATAAACAAAGAGAAATTATACAGAGTTTTTATCAAATGCCGAATATTTTTAAGGATTATAAAATAATAAGAATAAAATTAAACATATACATTTACTGAAATTACTAAATTTTTATTATTTAACCAAATTTATATCCATTAAAATTGACATCAAAACTCATTGCTGAAACAGCTCCAGTAATGTTTGGTTGAGGCAGTTTTTTTACAATATCGTTGAAATCCACCAAACTGATATCTGGTGCTTCCGGAAAATAAAATTTATAATTTTCTTTTTTACAGAGAAACTTAACATTAAACTCTGTTTTATCCTGTAACTGCAATTCAATCTGACCAACATAGTGAAGAATAGTTTTTTTTGTAGCAAATTTTACTAAAATAAAATTATTCACATTCAAATCTTCTAAAACAAGAGTTTTTCCTTCTTCATCCTCTATAACGGTAATAGTATCTTCAAAGTCAGTTTAATCATGCACAGAAAATGTGCCATCTTCATCGCTGCTTGAATCAACAAATGTATGCAGTCTCTTCTTAGTTGTTTTTTCAAAAGCAGAGTTATACTATTTAGATTTTTTTCTTTTGTTCTGACGTGCTTTGTTTTCAGCTTCAATTGCACTTTTCTCAGGAGTCAAAGTCAGTATCCTGGATCGTCCTTTCTTACGTCCACTAAGTATGATGGTAGATAACCATAATCAAAATAAATTTTTTCACTATAAATATAACTTTTTGCAAAGGAAGCAAACTTTTCTGTAGGAAAAATGACAACATGCAAGATTGAAAAAACAAAACAAAAAAAAACAATAGTAGTAATCAAAAGTGATGTTCACATGCATATAAGTAGAACTTTAATATTAAGTAAACAATAAATCAGCTCATAAATAATTTGTATGTCTTCATTGTCACATTTATTTTTTAAATCCAAAATAAAATAATAGTATTGAGATTGATTTATAACTCTTTTCGTCAAAGTTTTGTTTGTTCAATGGTGCCCCAACATTTTTGTTCAAAGGTGCCCCATCATATGGAGTTTGGCATTAGAATAATTTACTCAGTTAGGTTTAAGAATTTGAATAAAACAAAACTTATAAGCTAAAGCTAAAATCTTTATTTCAACATTGAAACATCAATTAAAATTATAGGTATACAAGATTATCAATAAAAAGCTTACAAATTTATTTTGTACAGTTTAGATTCAGGAAAGAGAAAAATACATACCTTGCTTAGACAGCAGTGTGCATGTAAAATGGTAAAGCTTTGGCTAGTTTGTTGCATTGAAACAATAGTAATGTGCTGCCATCATATTAAAAGAATAAGATAATTTTCTAGGAAAATATTTAGATTGTTCAAAGGTGCCCCCAGTTCAAAGGTGCCCTCCTCTCCCCTATATAGAAAAGGGACCGAATTCTGTTCAACCAATAGAATTGCGTAGAAGGTGGGGGGAGTGGCCAATAGGAATTTTAGAAGCAGTAGTTGTGAAAACTGTAGAAAAATTAAGAAAATGTGGACCAAATGTAAAATTTCCAACAATCAGACAAATAGGATACAGCAAAATCACAATTAACACTATTTTTAAGATTTTTATAAATCTTCAAAGAATGGATTTAGGCCTGCAAATTATTTTAGCTGAATCAAATTTAAAATTATGATTTTCCTCCCAGCCAATATTATTTTCTCTTTGGCATTCCAAATGTAGTTTTTACTTGCTTTAATAATCCAGCACCAAGTCTTCTTTTAATATTATTTCTGAAGTTGTTGCACTAAAAATAAATATTTATTATTATTATCATCATTTTTTTAATGTTAAGTAGGTGAGATTCAACTAGAAAGCAGCCAATCCTGTGCAATCATGGTTAAGACAACACCTGTTTGGCCTCTTTCAGTCAAGCTTGCCGAGCAAAAGTGAAAATTTCCATGATTTTTGGGTGTTTTTACAAAATTTCCTGATTTTTCCAGATTGATAAAGTACCATGATTTTTCCATGATTTCCCTGATTGTCACCACCCTGAAAGATGTTTACTATTCTATGTAGATGTTACTAATGGACTAGTTGTATAAAGTAATAAAATAATAAAGAAAATATCAAAATGGATCATTCGAGACAACAGCATTTGTAGCTATCAGTCTAAAAACAAATCTTTAAAAATGAATTAAATTATATTCAATTTTGCGACGGCTTCAAAAGTTATTAACTGTGGTGTTTAGATTGTTTGGTGAAGGACATTATTTTATACTTTTAAGCGCAATTTACAGTTTCATTTTATGCCAATTTTCTTTTCTTTTTAATTGTTTGAATAGTAGTTGCTTTATGGAGTCGGCTTTATTTTTTTACAAAAAGATTTTATTTACAAAACAAATTTACTTTCAACAGGATAGTGACATCTTAAAAGATGTTTATGCATTTTATAAATCTATTTAAATGATCCCAAGATAAGAAAATTAATGGCTGCTTCTTGTTCATACTTAATTACTCTGTGGCAAGTAGTAATTCAATTTTTTTTAAACTGCATAAAATTTTTCACACTCTAAACATGAGATGAGAAATAACAATGAATAAGTATATTGACAAATACATGTAAATGCATTTTTTAATATCATAAACATATTTTTTACCTCAGATGGTGAAAACAACTGGATTAATTTCTCCATAAGAAATTCATTATAACTGTAATAATTGCACAAATCCTCTTTTAACTGTTCAATGTACTCCGATCTTGTTCTGAAATAATAACAATAGTAAACAATATGTGAGCAATATAATAAGAAATAATAATGCAGCATATATTGTTGCATATTCATTTGGAGATGGGTAAAAGCTGAACATTGCATTAAATGTAAATCACAGGTAAAAATACAAAATTTTAAATTAAATCTATTTTTTTAAATAATATAAAAGGCAATAAAAAAATAACTATATACAATACATCAGTAGCAGGGTTGCTACACAAATAAGGAGAAAAAATTCCCTGTCTCTTTTAGAAGTAAAATAGATGACATGCAATCACACAGCATTAGAATCTAACATGTTTACAGGTCAATTGAACATATTTAGAGTATATTAATTTCATTAACTTACTATAGTTGGGGATAAAACCATAATAATTCATTATAAACCACTAAAATAAAAAATAAAAAAATTATTATGAAAAAAATTTCCAATGTTTTTCCAAAAAATTTCAAAATTCCCTGAACTTTCCCTGTTTTTGCAATAAATTTTGAAATTCCCAGCGTTTTGCCTGTTTTTTAATAGAATTTCAAATTCCCTGAGTTTTCCAGGCTTTCCAGGTACCGTAGCAACTGTGAGTAGTTAAAAAAAAAAAAAAAAAAAAAAAATGAATGAGAATATATAAAAAAGGGTATTAAAACTTTAATTGAATGAATTTATACTTTTCAAGCTTTATGTTTTTCATAATGTATTATTATAAAAGAGATGCAAGATTGTATTTCCAAATGATTGAGGTTCATTTTTCTTCAGTTTTAATTCTTCTACATACATACATATTTGTATTAAAATCAAAAATGACTATTTTTATTATATACAAAAAATACTCCAAAGACTATTAAATCTAACTGTTCAAAGTTTAAATTTATAAAAGATAATGAAATATAAGTACATTTATTATTAATTAAAAGAGACACCAGCTTTTTTTGTATCAACATTTCCAAATATTTTATCACGAAGAAAGACACAAAAATCTGAAATATACGTACTTATTTTCTTCTCTTCTGTTTTTAAAATCACTGAGAACAAACACAATGTCTTTTATCCTTTGGCTGAGAACTACAAGATCAGGAGCAGCAGCTTTTGTGAAAATTAAGGTGCATAAAACAACAAATATGTGATATTTTACACAATTACTATCAATCTTTCTTGAATAAAGAATTGTAAACCATAATCTATATATATATATATAAAAGAGTAAACTCACTGACTCAACATGGCTGTGGCAATCCTATGGGAGATAGAGTCACAATTTTTGGTGAGCAGGTTGATTTTAGGACCCTGACGCTCACTAAGACGGGATTTTGCGAAATACTTAATTATGATAATAATTTATTGTATAATAAATTTACTTATATAATAATGTCTTAATTATTTCATTAATATACAGGGTGTTTATAAAGTCCCAGACCCATTTTGATGTTTAATAACTCATAAAATAATAAAGATAGATTAAAATTAATAACATAAATAGTTAGATAGACTCAAAAAGTTTCATGACCCTTGTCAATAAACTTCCACATGTGCCCCCTTCGTCGCACGGAGAATATCAAGTCGATAGTCAATTTCATGCCAGGTAGCGGCAAGCATGTCTGAATTAACCACATGCATCTGAAATTAACCACACGCGCAGACAATATTTACAAAAGTAAAGATATTCAAACCTGAAAAGAAAATATGAGTTATTCCATCAATAAATGCCATAAGTTTGTTTATATCCTCATTATTTTATGAGTTATTAAACATCAAAATGGGTCCGGGACTTTATAAACACCCTGTATATTAATTTTAAACATGACTGATTGACTGCACAAACAAACTATTAATCAATACTAACTACGAAATTTTTTAAATTATAAATATAATAACAAAGAAAATAATTTATAAGACATCTCTAAAATAAATTCAAATCATGTAATCAAAACTGAATAAACATTATTACAAAATATAAAAGGATATTTTCTTTTTCAAGTTCCTGACCACTAGGTAAAGTAAATATTTCAGTCTCTCTAATATTTGTTAGTTGTTCTTCTTCCTCTAGTTTTCTGCAAAGAAAATTACAAACATTTAGAGAAAATATTAGTAAATAAAATATAAATATTTTTTCAAACAAAAGCATAACAACAAAAACTCACTTGTCTTCAGCTTCTTTTTTACGAAGCTTTTTAGATTTCTTTTCAATTGGTAACTATATAAGAAAATTAAATAAATAGATAAAATATTTTTTATTAAAATAAACTTTCACACATTAAATTAAGAAGCATAAATGTTTTAATTGCATGAATGACTAAGAAATAAAAAATAATAGTTTAGTTGATTCATATTAAAATATATTTTTAAAACTATTTTGCAAAAGTAATATTTATATATAATGACTACTTTTCACAGAAAAAAATACCATTTAATTTTTTATTTTTGGAGATTTTATTAGAACACACACACACACACACACACACACAAAAAAAAAAAAAAAGCATTTAAAAATTTTTGAAAAATTTTTAACACATAAAATTTCTATCATAAGATATATTCAGAAGAATATTTTTAGGATAGCTTTTGTTAATATTATTTAACAATTTTATGTACGTATATTTGATTGTAAAAATGCCAAAATTATATTTTTTTCATAAGTCAACCCTTTTAGCTAATTTTTATTCCCACCTGCAAAAACTTATCGTAGAATTATTATTATTTTTACAAAGTTTTACTTAAATAATATATAGAAAATCTTCATTTATTTCTTTTATTTTAGACTTGTTCACGATGTCTAGTAATAAAATGTAAATAAAATGCTACTTACCTGATCATCATCATCAGAATCGCTCTTTTCACTACCAAAATCATCATCAGGTATATCTTCATCTGAAGATTGCTGGAAATGCTGTAACAAAGAACATAGGTATTATTAATACAAATAAATACAGTGGTTAATCTAGAATAAATTTAGTGCCGCATTGAGGCAATTTCACAAAGTCAATTTTTAGCAATGAGGTACCTTCACAAATTCAACTTTCAGCAAGGAGGCACCTTCACAAAGTCAATTTTCAGCAATATAACTGCATAGTAAAAAAATGTATAAGATTCACCTGTGTCGAACTCATAAAAACACTCTCAATTTGAATATTTACTGGAGGCAATGGTAAATATGTAACTAAACTCCTTCTTATCTTACATATACGAAATAACTTGATTCGCCCATATACATATTTATTTTACAAGTGTTTCATTTTATTTTTAAAATGTATTTAAAAAAAAAAAAAAAACTGCTTTGCATATTTTGGTTAGTTGTTCTGAAGCATTATTAATTTTCACAAACTTACTTGATGTTTTCACAAATTATTTTATAAATTCACAAATGGGGTACCATTTTTAAAAAGCTGGATTAATCCATGAAATAAGTACACATGCAAAATAAATGAACAAATAAATAACAATAAAAAAGTATGCACATAAGTAAGCGTGTTAAACATTATCATACCTGCCAACTTTGAAGAATAAAAAGAAAAAGGTAGATTCTACAAGGGGCATTTTCAGACCTACACAACAATGATAGATTTTCAACATATGCCAGTTTTTTGTAGTTTAATCCATGTTTAAACTGTCAAAATTCTATATGCATAAGTGAAATTTAATTACTAAGAAAAATCTGATGATTATTAATTAAAAATAGTGATCTATCTGTTAAGATTCAAGAGATTTTTTTCAGCAAAAGCAAAATTCTTGTTTAAAAAAATTGAAGATTTGTTGAAGCTTTTAAGAAATAACATTTAAAATGCCCAGGAAAAGGGAGAGTGGAAGACAGTCTCAAAATAAGGGAGAGTTAGCAAGCATTCATTAGTTATAACAAACAAATTTTGAATAAAATATCAAAATAAAAATATTTCACTTAATAAGCTTGAAAATATTTAAGATCCAATAAATAAACATTTTCAAAATGCACAATCGGAAGTGAAGTATGAGACAACAAAAGTAGAAAGCAAATTGGAGAAAGTTAAATGAATAAAAGCACCCATTTTAAGCATTGTCTGTCAAGAGCCTGACAATCAGCAAATATTTATGATTGCATTCTACAACTATTGTAAATCAGGCATTTTACTTAATAGCAGAAATAAACGTCTGTCTGTCTGTCTGAGCATCTATACGTTCAGCCCCTACTGAAAGCAGAAGTATAAAATTTGACATACGGATGCTCATAAACCTTCCCGAGTTGATAGTGAAAACAGAATTTAAAAATTTTAATTAGTTCCGGAGATATTAATTAAAACGTCGACCAATGTCTAATTAAAAAGCGAGCGGATCGTAATTTCCGCCCTTCAAGTAGAATTCAGCGTGTTCCTCAAAAAAGGAAACAGAGAGAGAAAAATTTCACAGGTTTTTCTAAAGTGATCGCTGCAGAACTTTTGGAGATATTGAAAATACACTTATACCATGAAAAAGAGCATTTATTGCCGATTCCTACGGTACAATTTTTTTTTTGAAAAATACGGATTTTTTATATTTAAAAAAAAGTTTTAAAAAGGGTCGAAATTTTCTCTTTTTCTCGATCGACTTTTTTGAAATGCCCTGTATGACCGAGTAACTGTTCCATTTCTTAACAACTGGTATATTTGGAAAGGTCATTTAATCCTCTTTCGAACCATATAAACATTTTTACAAAATACGGATTAGCGATCCATATTTTTAGATTTTACGAAACATCGATTTTTCACAAAACATTTTATAACTCAAAATCGTTTAGAGATGAATCATTTCTTTTTCTTTTTTTTTTTTTTTTTTTATATAGATCTCGCTTCCACAATTCAATTCCCAAAAGACTGAGAGAAATTTTCAAAAACTGAATGAGTTATAATTTTTTTAATTTTAGGCATTAAACCTTTGAAAACAGCGATCGTCATTCCGTAATGAACTGAATACTGCTTGCTATCTTGATCCATGGGGTGGGTTACCATGGCAACTGACCTTGACAGAGAAGAGAGAATTCGATATCCGCCCAAACGAAGGAAATATTTTACCACTTGAGATCATGTGCTTTTTCTACTAGGAATAAAAATTGCAAATTTCAAAATGCTTCAATTTTCTTCTAAATTTTTGTTAACTTTGTGTGCGCAATTTACAGCACAGAGGATAGTTGCAGTTCAAATTTCATCGATTTTTGAAAAAATTTATATTTTAATTGCAAATTAAATTTTATTCTAATAAGCGTATTTCAGTTTCTAATTATGATTAAATTATTTTTAATACATCATTCGAAAGATATTTTAAAGTTCTTTTATATTATCGAAAGTTTTCACCAGATTTACACGTTTTGAGATGTCCCAAATCAGTTTTCTTTTGTATCTCAGCTACTAATTAAAATAATTTCATAAGTAATACATCATTAGAAAGCTTTATTGATTTGGAATTGAACAGTAGATTACAGAAATTTCTACCGCCAGATTGCGCTGAAATATTTTAAAATTTCAATATTTCAAATTCTAATTATGATTATATTATTTTTAATACATCATTCGAAAGATATTTTAAAGTTCTTTTATATTATCGAAAGAGGAATTCGAGATTTTACACGTATTAAGGTTTCCTGCTTAGGTTTTCTTTTGTATCTCAGCTACTAATTAAAATATTTTCATAAGTAATACATCATTTGAAAGGTTTGTTGATTTAAAATTGAACAGTAGATTAAAGAAATTTCTACTGCCAGATGGTGCTGTAATATTTTCAAATTTCAATATTTTAAATTCTAATGAGCGAGGAAGGTGTTGTATGTTCTAAAATGGGGATAAGGCGCTGCAGCCGCCACCAAGCGGGACTTTGTTAAAGTCAGAAATTTGAAAGATCATAACATGGTGAGCGAACAGGCTGTTTCAGATATTGAAAGTGGAAGAGGGCGCCGCAGGCTACCGAGCGGGAATTTACTGTGATTAAATTTTTCAATAAAGCTATTTTTACTCTATGTCAATAAGCTGTTGTAAGATCTGAAATGGGAAAAAGGCGCCGCAGACGCCACCGAGCGGGAGTTTCATAAAGTCGGATTTTTCAAGGATCGCGAACCAGCTGGTCACCGAAGGCGGCTAGTATAAAATAATTATATCTTTCTGGCTTATTTAAAACTTTGTAAATTTTATTGATTTGTTAAATCTCAAAGGCTCCAAAATTGCAGAAATGAAATGATAAATTCATTAAATTTATTGTAAAATAATAAATGTACTACATTAACATTAATTAATATATATATATATATATATATACATACATGTAATAACGATGATCTATTAAGCATAGTAGAAGCCAAGCAACAGATACAAGATCACTGAAACACCAATGACCAATAAGATTAAAAATTTCTTTGAGAAGTTCAGAAAAATGAAAAAAAAAAAATTCTCAGGGGATGAAATACACAATTTTAAAGAATCCAGATTTATTAATTAACAGCCTGCAAAACAAACGAATCAATAAACTAACACAACAAATCATAACTTAAAATCATAAACTATATCGAAATTTATGAAAAAATAATTTAAGAAACTTAAGAAAGGGAGGAAGGAGGCAGGCGGCAAGACTTGTGACTTGCCTGTGGGGTTAAACTAGTTTCACGCCGGCAACACTCCCCAGCCTGCCAAGACCAGAATAGGAGTCATATGGATTTAAAAAAGCAAAATTTCAAAGCAGATGAACAACAATGAAACCACGAAGCAACAATGAAATTCATTGATTGATTACAATGTGTTTAATAGCATGATTAGAATTTTAAGGATAGTTGACAACTCAAAAAAAGAAGAAACTGAAATTTTAATGGAAAAAGAAAGTTTTCATAATAATACAAAGTAAATGCAACAAGTCTTTTGCTTTTTTTGTAAATTATTATAATTTTAATTTCACAATCCCACCCAACCATCCAGCCTTACAACAAAACCCCACCTCTGTAATCAAACAGCTCCCACCCAACCGCCACCTTTTTTATTGTCTTTTAATATTTTATAATTTTTTTGTTAATATACACTAAAGTGTACACCATTTTTTTTTTTTTTTTTTTTTTTTTTTTTTTAACACAGTTATCCTGAGTACATTTTCAGGATGTTTCTGGGATGTCTTTTCCTCCTGAAGGAGAAGATGTGCTGTTAGGGATATATCAGAAGTTATTTCTCTGAACCTTTTAATTTAATACAGTAATTCTAAACTCTTTTTTTTTTTTTTTTTTTTTAAATCATGATACACTAAATTATTTAGAAATTTGGAGGCACACCAACATAAAGGCTGTGTTTTCAGCTAAGAGTTACTTGTTCTATGCCCTGCGACAGAATATTTTATGCTTTCTGCGACAAGCCTTGTTCCTGTAACAATTTTCTGCAAGATATATTTTTTAATTTACACAAAATACATGTACATATAATTGTTTCAATTTTCTACTGAAATTTAGAAATATCTTAATTTTTACGAATAAATCTTTTTGCAAGTGACAGAATCTTGCTCAGTCAATTAATGGCCCAACAATATTTTACAGTTAGCTGAGTGCTAGATTTAAACAGTTATGTAAAGAAACTTGTCTATGGAGAATGTAAAACAAAAGTATGTGCATGTGTAAGAGACAAGAATGATCAAGTTTTACATTTTAACTTAAACATTTATTAAATATATAAAACAATAACAAACAAAAACTTAATAAGAATAAAATGTACATAGGTTCAAACATCAAAATTCATGTAGATATTAATTATTTAACAGTTTTCAATTTAATTTGCAAAACATTCATTAAAGTTAATATAAACCATGCTCAAATCGTCAACAGAAAAGAATGTTTAAATTTAATCATATTAATTTAACCAGAAAAACTTAGCGAACAAGCACAAAAACTAAGTTAATCACTCTGAGCTTACTTTATCTTGAAGGGAAACTAATTTAACGACTATTTATTTTTAAATGCATATGTAAAAATAGACTTGACTGATAAGACATTACTAAAAAGATACTCGAACATCGTCCGCGATGTTCAGACAGCCAACTTGACTGTCAAAAAAGAAATGCACAAGAAGCAGCTTCTCCAGCTAAAAAATTGTTTTCATGTACTAGTCAAATGAGTGGCTAGCCAGCACCCACCAATTCATCTAATCAGAGAATAGTATGCGTTGAGATTGTACAACGTTGACAGAAAACGTGTCAACTGGCATCACCAGAAATGTGATGCACCACCTGACAGCGAAAAACTGAGTTGAATCATTTGGAGATCTAGCTATGATAGGTGAATGTTGCTTAAACAAAAAACTACACAAACAGTCATTTTTAATTTAATTGAAAATAGATTTAAGTGATTAGAAAGGGTTCAATTACTTTCATACATCCAGATATATTCATGAAAATTACATTTAAATAAGAATAAATTAACTTTTATATTATGTTTATAAAGTTACATTTAATTTGAATAAGTAAGTTTTAAATATTGACTCAACTGAAAAAATGCCATGAAATGATTCTATAAATATGATACAACTTGTATCAAACATTTCTTTTTAGCGACAAGATTGCTGTGTCACCTAAATTCTGCCACAGGGGGGCTCCATGTAATCAGATTTTCGCTGTGTGGTATTATATAAATATCTCATTCAAAAATTAAAGTTTTTCAAATTCTGTGTCAAAGAGTAGAGTTAAAAAGTTTGAGTTTGGAAAACTTGATTTTTGAATTAGCTCTTTTTATAATGCACTGGCATGCAAAATTTATGAAACAAACTCGTTTTCCTTTTTTGTGTATAATTTTAAAACAAGTATGAATATAAAATTTGGGTGGCATATTTGTTATCAAATCATCAGACAAATTTTACATAACTGTAACGTTAATAATAGCTTTTAAACTGAGATTAATTAAAATTTTCTCAAAAATAAGCTTTGTAAGAAATTATTTTTATTTTTTTAATTTTAGAAAAAACTAAATGAGAAATGGTGCTACAGATGCATTACAGAGAGGTGAAGATGCCTCCAAATGTTTGATTAAAACCAGATTTTTCGTCCTGTATCCACTTTTCTATTTTTTCTTTTTTTTTTATGTATGTGAATAATTTTTTTTAAATGTATATACGAACATGAAAATTGGATGAGATGTTCATAATTATTTATTAACATTTTTATTGTCAACATCATCAAACAAATTTTTATTATTTCAACAATGCTCAAAGTTTACAAATTAATGATAATATTTTTACAAAAAGTCCTTTATAAAAGAAAAGAAAAGTGAATATAAGAAGAAAAATTTGATTTTCATGTGTATCCTCATTTACCTGTAATGCACCTTTAAAAGCCTTTCTTATATAGTTTTCTTTGCTAAAATTGTTTACATTTTCCTTTCTTTCAATGCTTACTTTTAAGAAAAATTAAAGTAATATCAGTTTAAAAA
Source organism: Salticus scenicus (assembly GCA_963930645.1). Taxonomy (NCBI): domain Eukaryota; kingdom Metazoa; phylum Arthropoda; class Arachnida; order Araneae; family Salticidae; genus Salticus; species Salticus scenicus. The sequence goes on along the minus strand of OZ005659.1, from coordinate 221,247,155 downwards.
TTATTACTTATGTTAAAGTTATATAAAATTCAATTAATCACTTGATAATGAATATGCTATATTCATATTTTATGTTCATATGTTCATTTTCTTAAAAAGAAAAAATGCTCAAAAGAAGAAAACAGGAAAACAGTTTGTTCCTTAAATTTTGTATGCCAGTATGCAAAGTAACCGAAATCCCATAGGATTACATGGAAAGGGAGAAAGAATGAATTCGACTGACATGCAGCCTTAATACTATGATTACTAACATGTTGAGTCTAAATCACAGTGGTTGCACATTTCAAGAATCTTGCAGCACATTAAAGTGCTGTGGTATGGTGGCTGAGAATCGTCAGTTTAATAATTACTAGGGGTTTAAACAAATTGCAAGCAAAAATTATAATAATGTATTTGAATATTTTTCTTCAAGTTTGCATGTTTGTGCAATGGACCACAGTGTATCTAAATCCTTTTGTGCATTATAAAATAAACTGCAAATAGTGAACACGAAATTTCTAACAGTGACCATGCTGTAAGAAAATTCTGAAACATATATCAGTTTCCTCTTCTTAAAAATGATTTAATGATGTTCAACAATCAGGCAAGGTTCCTATTAATCAGCTTTACATATATAGAAGACGAATCTTTTTCCTTAGAAAAAATGATCTATAATAAATCTTTAAAAGCAGTTCAGAATAGGATAAAATTATGTTAAATGTTTTGAAACTAAATACTTACATCCAAATCATTTTCATTGTCATCGGAACCTTCATCAAACAGATCTTTTTTATTTTTTGGTTTCAACCAACCTGTATTATCATCTGTGAAAAGCTTGGGCTTTTTGGCATTTATCTCCACATCAGAATCTTCATTGCCTACAAAATTAAAAATGAATAAGTTCAATATACTATAATAATAATAAGATAGGGATGACACAACCTTTTTGGCTGGTGGGCCACTCTCGCTGTTGAGTGGGACATGAAGGGTAAATCACATTTGATATTTGGGTGAACATTAACTTAAATTGCTTACGGGGATGAGATTAGCAAAAAAAAACTGAAACTGCACACAAAGGCAAGCCATTAAAATGAAATTCTAAAATTTTGAGGACAAAATCTATTATATTAGAGTAATAAATATGTCTTTTAAACTTCAATTTATAAAAAAAAAAAAAAAAAAAAAAAAGAATAAATGATTATACTTTAGTATTCAATCAAGTTTCATTTGATTAGATGATGTAACAAATGCACATCAGCAGAAACACAATAATTTCAGAAAAACTGAAATCAGCTGAAAAATCTCATCCCTGTGCTTATGATTAGCTTAGGTGGGGCTTCTATTTTCCCCACTTAAGGAAGACTTATATGATTATATCTCAACTTTTACAGCATATAAATGCACTAAATATGACATATTAGATCAATATTATGTAGAATTACCTGATTTAATTTAGGTGCATAATTAATGGCTATTCTATGTTGCAATGAATACTTCCTAGTTACAGGAAGGCTATATTTCAGTTTCTAAGTTATATAAATGCATGGAACTTGGTACATGAATTGGGTTGTGAGGATAAAGGCCGATTGACCACACTATGGTCCTAGGCCTATAGGTGGATTGCCCTGGGGGTTTTAGCCCATATTTGCATGAGTTTTGAAGAAAACCATGGAAAACTCCAAACGGCTAGGTTGACGAGCATAACTTGGGATTGAATCTGGCACATCCTGTCTACCAGCTTTGAGCGCAGAATTGCTCAGCCACTTGTGGGGCCAATTTTGTATATGAGATATATACCGTAAAATCCCGAAAGTATCCCCCCCCCCATCGAATATAACCCCTCTCCCTTTTCTCGCTGAAAGTGAAATGTCTCCGTTATCCTGAAAGCAACCCCCCCCTTTCTTTTTCTCCATCCAACAAAGCTACATCCAATCTTCGGGCGCACTTACGGTACGTCGGCATTGCAAGTTAAGTTTGACATTGAATTAAGTTTTAATATTTATATATTATTTCTAACTAATTTTTCATAAAGTGTCGGATGCATGTTATCAATGGAATCATTACACAGTTTTTTTTACCTTTAATGTAAGAAATTAACTTTAATATTTCCTTTGAAGTAAGTACCGTAAAATCCCAAAAGTACCCCCTCCATCGAATATAACCTCCCCTCCCTTTTCTTCATTTTTTTAAAGTATCTTGATTATAACCCCCTTCCACACTTGAAATTTATCCGTTTTGCTTTTCAAAAAAAGGGGGGGTTACTTTCGGGATTTTACGGTAATATAAAAGATATGATGATTTAATTTGAGCGTATATCAGTGATCCTATTACTTTTTGCAATCTACATGTCATGATCTATTCATGAAAAACTGCACTGAACTGTATATAAAAAGTACACTTATTTTTACTTATATAGATTAATTTTCTTTAATTAATTTTCTCAATCACTTTTTGAGCTCCCAAAAATATTGATGGTTAAAACTGAAATGCAAACTATTTTTTAAATAACTTACTCAGAGGGTCTGATACAGAAATTTTTCCTTTGTCTTGTTTTAAAAGCACTTCTTGAGATCTTTGTTTTTGTTTTTTCAGCCTAAAAATGAAATAAAATATAATTACATACCTTATACTAAGATAAATAAATAAATAAATAAAATAAATTATAGCAAAATCAAAGTAGATCGAAAACATTATTTACTTTTTTTTTGCTCGTCTACTTATAAATGAAGGGTCTTTATCTGCAAGAAAAGAAGTTATCATGAAAATAATATGCATTGTAACTATTTATAAATTGACATAACACAGTGGTTAAAAACAATTGTATCACACATTTAACAGAAGATTCCTTACCACTTCTCTCTCACACACACAGGCCTAGAAGTGACATTTTGAATAAATATTATAGGAAAAATAGGAATTGACATTTCAAAATATAGGAATTTTATAGGAATTAATTTAGGAAGGAGATACCTTTATGCACACAAAAATTATGTATGAAATATTAAAATTATGTATACAGTATCACGGTTCTCACAAAGGAAAATTTTTATATTTTAACATAATTATTTTACATTTGAATATTTGTTGATAGCTATTTTAAAAATAGTGGTATTTAAATTTCCCTCTCTAACAGTCCTGTACAGTACCAAAAGTCTAGATTTTTCAAAGAAATGTGTATCATTGTGTTAAAAAACTGAGGCTTTTCCAATGAAGCCTTGCATGAATCAATCCTAGAATTAGCCTCGATTAGAGGGTAGTTCAAAAAATTATGTGTAAGATTAAGAAACACCTAGATTTTGGATCTTGGAGAAAAAGCTCTCAAACAATATTAAAACTCAATATTTTTTTTTAAATACTATCGTTGAAAGTGGAAAAGAACTGTCGTCCTGATTCCAAAATCATTTTTCTGTGGGAGGAGATGACGTTTTAAAAATGTGACTTCTTTTCTACTTTCCATTTTAGTGCTTCGGAGCGGCATTTATCTCCTTCGCCATTAAGAAAAGCAAACAGTACAAGGTGATAAATTAATTGGTAGTTAATGTTTTAATTAATATCTGAATAACAGTGGTCTACATCTAAAATTTAGGTTTGATGATTTTAGCTGATCTTAATGATTTTTAGTGAGCTGAAACCAAAACTGTAGCAGTTTTTCTCTATCAAGTATAGATTTTTGTCAATACAGGGTGTCTTCTGACATCGATTTTTCTACCAATATTGTTATATGATAACTTTTATAGTATGTTAATTATAATAAATCATGGAAACATACCAGAAACTGTTGAAAAGGAAAAAATATGTGTAGGTAGTGCACTAACCAAAATCTATACATGATAGATAAAAATTAGTTTCATTTTCAATTTCAGCACACTAAAAAACCATATGTATCAACTAAAATCATCAAATGAAATTATGAAATTTTTCAAACATTTTTAACAGACATCTTCTTTTATTAGTATCGATAAAGCTGTACACAAATTGGTGTAATATCTAAGAAACAAGCAATTATAAAAAGCTCAACCATGGCTGTGCTAATGTTAAGCCTCAAAAACTTTATAAGTTCAATAGAAATGACATTAGAAAAACATTAGTATTTTAAATAGGCAATATTCTTTTAAGACGTACTTTACACTTTTGAGTATTAGATACTGGCTCAACTTCTAGGTTGGTTGGTTGGAGGATTAAGGCCGATTGACTCCGTATGTGTCCTAGGCCTATAAGGGGAATGCCCTCCATGGGGGTCTTTCTAAGGGGTCCTAGCCCATATTTAAGTGAGTTTCGGAGGAAACCACAGAAAACTCCGAACGACTAGGTCGATGAGCGCGACCTGGGATCGAGCCTGGCACCTCCCATCTACCAGATTTGAGTGCAGAACTGTCGGCCGCTGGTGGGCTCTCAACTTGTAGGAGTTACTTGTATAATGAGAAACAGCAATCTCTCTAAAATATAAAACTGCCAATTTTTGTAGATCTACGATGTGCGGTGTATAATAAGCTCATTACGGTACAAACATATGCACACAGAGACGTACAGTTATCTTGTTTTATTAATAGTTTTATTAATCTTGTTTTATTAATTTTTTTCTTCGTTTTACACAATTAGTATTCATTAGAAATAATTTTGGTAAACTTTTATTTTGTGTATAACTCTTAAACAGGGACACACAAAATAATTTGAATTTATACTACACAGATTCTTTATAGTTTATTTTACCTCATAGTATTTTATAATATTATAGTAAATATTTCTTGAAATGTATTTTCAGTGATATTCATTTTTCGGTTACATATACACTTAGTATTTTACATGGTGCATGTATTAACTGTTATTCTCATATAAGATGGCACAAAATAATTTTAATGCAAAAGCACCTCATGACGATAAATATTTGAAATCCTTATTTGTGATGCTAAATATTTATAAGCAGAGCTAAATTTCTTTAATAGTACAAAAATCTGAAGATGACATAAGCACTAAACAATATGTTTGTTTACAACTTTTCTTTGATCGAGCCAAAGTACAAAGATTACATAAAAAAAATTTTGCATTGGAAAATGTTTCATAATCTATTAGTGAAGCATGATTTTTATTTCTTTTTTTTTTCCGCTCAAAAAATTTTAAATATTTGTTTATGTCTTGTTTGGCAATGTTTATGTGTATGTAAGTAAATTTTAACAACGCTCCATTGTTTTTTTTTTTTTTTTAATGACAACATAGGGAGCGTTAACAAAATATATTAATAAAGGGCACTAAATCTTTTCTTTGCCTAGGGGCGACATGTACCCTTGTGATGGCCCTGCTCTTAGCCAAGATTTAGAGTTAAAATTCATATACTTCGCATTCAATCAGACGTTCAGAAGTAGTCAAAACTAAAATATAGGAAATATTGAGAGACAACTAAAAAATATAGGAAAAATAGGAGGTTTCATAAATATATAGGAAATACAGGAAATATAGGAGCGCTGCGAGGCCTGCACACACATATATACAGTCAGACCTCTATTTTACAAATTTCTCCTATTTGATGAACCTTTCTTTCCAAAGATTACCTTTTAAAATTCTTATTTTCAACAAAATTTGAAACCAAAATTTTAATTCTCGAAATATTTCAGGTCTTCCTTAAGGCATGTGAAACTAGAGTCTTGCATCAGATTAGATGGGGGTTGAGTTAGCCTTAATTTTTTATCTGCAGATTAATATTTTTCTTAAGACTTTTTTAAATGAATATAATCTTTTGAATGTACAGCTAGAAATCTAGAAAAAAGCTGAAAAAATCTCGCCTTTTTATAAAGGTACAAGTTCACCATTCACCCACAACTTGGCATGAATTCTGACTGTGTATCCATGAATTTAATGAACGTAGATAACTGCACTAATGTGAGCTTATGAAAAATTTTGGGACTACTTCAGAAGTTATTTATTACCATAAATATTCTGGCCTATTACATCAAATCCAAAATGTCTCTAAAGAAATAGTTTTATAGAGACAGCTGTCAGGATAGAAATTGTCTTAAATTTAACAAAGCTAAAAATTTCTTACATGTTACATGGTTTTGCTTTGTTATAGAACAACTTCACTTTTGAAAATTGGCTATAGTCCATCCAAACTTACAAGAAAAAAGGTTTATAAAATCTGATATGGCACCACATGACTTCCTTATACAGGGTGGCTAACATTAGAACTTTTCCAAATTCCCTGACCTCCAGTGTTTATCTCCCTAAAAAAATCACAAAATTAGCACACATTTTAACAATTTACAAAAACGAGCTTTAAAATGAGGCCTATTTTTACAAAATTTGGCAAAATTGCCTGACTTTTCCATGATTCCCTGACGAGTTACCACCCTGTTTTTCACCTATTATATATGGCATATGGTCCAAAGAAGGAATGTAAGCATTGCTTGTCTAAAGGTCAAAGCAAAAGTAAAAATAAATAATCCATTTTTAAAAGTCTATTCATATCTTTCTTTCATAGCATTTGTAAGATGCTGCTAAACTGAAATTTATGTTACATTCCACATCATAGTGCGCTATCACATATGTGATCATAAGCAAAATCGCATTTGCTTAGATCTTTTGAATAGTATTCTAGAATAAATGTTGACTCCATAGCAATATCAATCTATAATTAGTTTATTCAAATATAAACTCATGTTTTCACTGGGATATCAGTATCTAAGAGTCATTTAACTATTAATGAAACTTTTATGAAGTGATTATTCTGTTTTTCTAATAATAACAAACATTAAGTTCGTTTTTAAGAAAAAAGCATTTTTGAGATTGTGTTTTTCCTTCCCCTATATAACATGATGCTGCCCTCAGCTAGCATAAATGGCAATTAAATGCACTAGTACTTATTTAATTTGCATTCTCAAGTTTATTGCAGTTGTTGATCTGATGCCCGTTTCTTAAATGAATACTTCCCATTTAAAATAATATTTCTTCGCTACAGTAAGAATTGTAATTAACTTTAATGCTTGCCTAAAGCCAAATATCACCGCAGGCCACTGCGGCCAATCCATTGAAATATACATATTATGAAGAAAACATTGACAATTTCATAGAAATAATAATTTTACTTACTTACTAACACTGCAAAAACTCCAAAGCTGGTAGAGAAAATAAAAAAATATATATAGAGAGAGAGAGAGTGGACTTAGAACATCTGAAATGCATTATAACTGAAGGCCCCTTGTTTGGATTGATGCGTAAAATGGATTAAACACATAAAAACAAGTTTGGATACAGACAAAAAGATGGTTGGTACTGTGCAGAAAGAGGCAGATGGACAAAGATCGCAATTTGCATTTTAACTACATATACCGAACAACGCAAATATAGTTAGGAGTAAATTAAATGTATTTTTGAAATTTTAACACTTTGGCTACTATGTTCAGAAATATGACAGAAATAGGAATTATAAAGAAATTAAGATATAAATTGGAGCTCATTTTGATTTAAATATTTATACAGAAGATCAAGATTCAAAATTAGAAAAATTCCTTATGCTAATCTAAAACTTTTCATCTTTTCTTTTCCCTTTTCATGATCGTCCACCTAAATACCCCATATAGAATTCAATTAAAAAAATAATGTACCTTGAAGATGCTTTGGTAGAATAGGTTCCTTTTGTTTTCTAGCTTTCCTACCAGGCCCTTTTTTCGGTTTATCTTTAAATTCTCCTTTACGTCCCATAATTTATATAGATTTATTTATTTTTAACGTAAATTTGTCAATTGTTTACTAAAATTTAATTTCCACATGGATGTGAAGTCAGTCACAGTTAAGAGTTTATAATTGCTATTAATAAACAAAAATTGTTCTTTTTTAAAAGTACCTAACAAGGAGGTTTTCATTTTATATTTTAAAGGGTTAATTCAGACTACATCTATGCCATTTTTTGCTAAAATTTTTTATTTTTTATAATATGATATTAAAAAAAAACAAAAAAAAAAACATGATTATGAATTTATTTATAAATTGGCATCAAGCGTTTTGTTATGAAATCATGGAAGGGGAGGGGTGGCGGCGGAGGGGCATGTGTGGGGTAAACAAAGGGAATATCCTAAAAAGGGATAAGATTAATTAAAGTCATTTAGAACTAATTCCACATAAAGAAGACAAACAGATAAACTTATATCATTAAAAACTTATAGTGATTTTTAAAAACTTTTGTGAAGAATAGTTTCAGTGTGATTATTATATATTTTTAGGCTTTTTTAAAAATTATATTTCAGAATTTTCCCTACTATGGGGAAATAATCACAGTGTTTAATCGTTCAATGTTTTGGTTGGTGTCGCAGCACATGGCTGATTATAAATTACAATTACATTGTATTATTCTTTCTCAACATGGCAAGATTATTAAAGAGTATGATGATTCATTCTTTTTTAATTTCTTTATGCATTTATAATGTGACAGTTTTTTATATTTAAAATTACTTTTGAGTAAATAATTTTACATGTTTTATCTATCTTACCGGTTCATGTATTATATTATGTTTAACTCAGTTTATTTAGAATTTTGTTAGCTATAAATCATCAATAAATTAACTAACTAGGTACTTTTTCGTTTGCGGGGCGCAAACGAAAAATCGCCTATTTTATTATTGCGATATTTTTCTTCAGAGTGGTGAACTAAAACTTTTATGCAAATAAATTGTAAAATTTTTAGTAAATAATAGGTGGATTTATATATATATATATATATATATATGTTTAAGATGATAAAGCATCTTTATTTATTTATTGAAATTTAATTTAAATTACCTAAAACTAAGTTCTTAAAGTTAGAAACATGGTATTTTTATAATAGGTCATCCACATTACATTACTCATGACTTTCTAAATCTCAATATAACTTCTTACAGATTGGTTAAGAATTATTTTATTTATTTTTAGTAAGTTGTGTACTTCTTTATAATTGTCATTATCATCTATTCTCTGTAATTTTCCATTTTATTTTACTTTCATAACCCTTTTTTCAGGTGACATTAAGTTCGCCCCGCAAACGGAAAAGTACCACTAACTAATAAAAGTAGTCATATATTAATGCTAAAAGGAAAAATATGAATTTAATTCATCTTTAAAAGCTGTGTGTTATTAGTACATTTATTATTAAGCAAATCTAATTCAGTTTATTTTCGAGCTACATTTGCTTGTTTTTTCTAATCTAGTTAGATAAAAAAGGAAAAAAAAAAGCGTTTTTAATTGACTAAGTTTAATCATGAGGGGGAAGGTAGGTAGGTAGGGTCGCATGAAAAGTATCACTTGTCCATTGTACCCTGGTCTCCCCTATCTGTCAAAGTTTTAGCATTTTGAAGATCATGAATTCATGGAAAAATACAAACTGAGAAAACACAATTTAAAGATTTCAAATCTGCAAAAAATATATCTAAAACCTTAAGAATAGTTGTCTGAATATATATATTTTTAACAAACCTAATATAATTTAGAAATTTATTCATCAACCATGAAAGTTCATTTCACAAAATTTTGGAGTGGAAGGCTGATTTTTTATACTATTATGTGTTCACATAGTTGGTATAAAAAATCAGCCTTCCACTCCAAATTTTTCTGAAATGAACTTTCATGGTTGATGAATAAATTTCTAAATTAAAGTAAATTTCGTGGTCTATTGGAGTTGTGCCATGAATATTAATGTCACTTGATATAGCTGTGTTTACAGACTCGGTGACTTTGCCAACGGATGTTATATGAGAAATGCCTAGCTGGTAATCAGCCAGGGTAGCTCAATGGTTTGAGCATCCGCACGTTAAGCAGAAGGCCCGGGTTCGATTCCCAGCTCTGGTATTTTTCACATAGTTGGTATAAAAAATCAGCCTTCCACTCCAAAATTTTCTGAAGAAAACCTAATGTAATTCACTTTATAAATATTAAATGGAAACATAACTTTTATATAAAACCAACAGTCGGTAACAAAAGTGTCTGAACACTAGCAAAATTTCCTATGTAAAAAAAGTACACATAATACTGTTTTGCTAAATAAATCCTTGTCGAATCCTGTTCTTAGACTAACTAAGAACAGGATTCGATAAGTATTTATTTAGCAAAACTGTATTAAGCGTACTTTTTTTATATAGGAATTTTTGCTAGTGTTCGGACATTTTTGTTACTGACTGTACTTCAGTAGTGCCAAGTTTGCTATTTAAGGAGACCAGGTCCCCTTAAATAATAACAAATGTGCTACATGCATTTTTATGAATTATGCATTCATAATATATATTTATATATGTAAACTTGTCTTTGTGTGCATATTAATTTCTTTTTTTCTTACAGATGCCTATTTCAAGACATCATATACAAAATTTTGCTCCTTTTCGACCAAGACAAATCCTTATGTAGAAGTATTAAAAAGTATGATATATTTAAAAAATATAACATGGTATAATTTAAGATAAAAATTAAAATCCAATTTTTGCAACATTTTAATTAAATTCATTAGATAATCCACCCATAATTCTTTTGGGTACTTATATATTTACCGTATATTTTATGAAATGTATATTTATGCGTATTTCATTATTTCTGTTTATGAATATATATGTATTATTATGTTATATCTATGTTATGTGTATATATGTTGAAGTGATTATATGAACTGTATTGCATTATCTTATATATTTATGTACATAAATATCCTGTTAGCAGTATGCAATTCTATAAGTTCCTTCTTTTATAATCTCTTATAACCTTTATTATCTCAGCATCAGTCATCACTAGATAGTAAAAAATGCCATGAGATGTTGAAAGATCTAAAAGTAGATGATGTTTTTAGTTCCCCATCATACTATAGGTATGGGGAACTTAGGTAATCGTGAAAATTTTTGACCTCAGTCTTTTGACTTTTTTACACGTTTTCAGGTGTGAGGAATCCGAAAATGGCAAAATTTCTATGGTGTCTGTCTGAAGGGTGTCAGTTAGTGTGTTAGTCCATTAATTTGTTAGTCTGTGTACACAATATCTCAAGAAAAAATTGTCGCAGAGAGGTCAGATCAGTTTTAAAATATTACTTTCGACACTGGCAAGAACCCTATTCATTTGCAACATTCGAATTTAAAAACTTCGTAAGTTATTAGAAATTTACGATTTTCTCAACATGGGAGAATAGGACAAAAATTCACTTAAACGTGCATTTAATGGAAACTTTTTACTGTAAAAATGTCAGACCAGTTTTAAAATATCATTTTTGATGCCGGAATGAACATCAGTAACTATAAATATGTAACTTTGAAAATTTCGTAAGTTATTGGAAATTTATGAATTTCTTAACATGGCAGTATAGGGCAAAATTTCACATAAACGTCAATTTTGAGAGATATTTTCATCGTAAAGATGTCAGACTACTTTTGAAATATTATTTAGGACACTGGCATGAATAGTAATGACTATGAATTTTCCAATATAAAAATTTCGTAAGTTATTGGAAATTTACGAATTTCTTAACATAGCAAAATAGAGCAAAATTTCACATAAACGTCAATCTTGAGGGATATTTTCATTGTAAAGATGACAAACCACTTTCAAAATATTATTTGGGATACTGGCATGAATATCATAGACTATGATTTTTCCAATTTAAAAGTTTCGTAAGTTATTTGGAATTTACGATTCACTTAACATGTCAGAATAAGGCAAAATTGAGCATAAACTTCCATTTTGAGGATCATAAATACATTAAACAACTTCAAAATTACATTTATGATATTTGTTTGAACATGATTGAATGCAAATATTCTAATAGAAAAATTTCGTAATTTACGATTTTATCAACATAGTGAAAGTGTAAATTTTTCATATAAATATGAATTTTGAAGATTATTGCATTGGAAATAGTAGCATGAAAACTAAACAACGGAATTGACCCTGATAAAATAAATTAATAGATTAGAATAAGATAAATATATCGAAGTGAACAGTAGATAGCCTGTTAGGCGGGGATTTCATTCTGTCACTGTATCAATCTTTAGTCGAATTCATTTCTTTTAACATGATTATAATATGTCTCGCACTAGAAATTTATGAGAATATAAATGTGATGGGGAACTGAGCAGAGTCCACCTATGCCAACTAGTTTTTATTAAGTTTGTGCTATAATACAGTTGGTTCTCTGTTTAACGACTTTCAAGGGACCATAAAAAGTCGTCGTTAAGTAGAGAAAGTCCTTAAACAGAATATGTGAAAAAATTATGTGTATAACATTTTCCTTCATACTTTACAGGCTGACTGTTAATATATTTCTCTATATATTGGCGTGTTTAAAAATGTTATGTTTTTTTTTTTTTGTTGTTTTTTTTTTTTAACAATTACTGTACTTTATTTTCAAAAATTACATTAAAAATGGGTACAAAAAATACAATAAATTAACTTTAAAAAAAATCAGAAAGTGTTGATTGCTTCAACTCTGGCCGGGTTTTCATTATTCTTTTTTCAAGATTGCCTAAAATATTAAATGTGCCGTCTTCCACATTCGATGAGACAATATAACGTCGGAGAACATCTAGAGCCGAAGTTGCCTTTTTGTAAGATGGTGGCGGTATCTCATTTTCCGTTTCTTCAATTTCACTTTCTTCATCTGACACTATAGTTTTGTTTACTAAATCCTCATAAATTTGTTCTACATTTCTATAGTCTGTTGTTAAAACTGATTCATCACACTGGAAGAAATCTTCAATTGAAATATCCTCACCTTGAACAACACTTCTCCATTCTTCATGATCATGGGTAATGTCATCTTCATTGATTTCTACATCTATACATTGCTGCTCTACGTCAAGTTCTTTGTGAATGCCGGCATTGAGAAAGCAGTTTTTTATTGTGGATGAAGAAACTTCTTTTCAAGCTGATGTTATCATGTGCATTGCTTCCATGATTGTAAATTTTCTAATTTTCATGCTGCGAATGATACCCAAGTCTAATGGCTGGGTTCTTTCTTACGTTTGGATGTGGATCCGAAACAGAATTTTTGTGCTGATTCAACAATTTTTTCTCTGCTTGCTAAAATGTCTTTGAGAATAGACTCAGGTAATTAAAATTTTTTTCAAATTCCACTTTCGTCATTCCAATGCTTTTTTTCCCATTCTTCAGTAATTTTCACCTTTTCGTGTAGACTGAGATGCTTTCGCTTTGATGCCATAATGTTCGGCTCACTTCGTACTTCAACAAAACACACTCGCTTTCAATACAACACACTCGCTAAGTCTCTAAACATAAACACACGCATAAGCAAAGACCGCCTTATCGGAAGGAATGGGAGGCAACTGCTACAGAAAGTCACATGACAAGGGGTTAGGGACAATAGAGTGATTGCACTCTCACACAGCTCCATTATTCGATTTTCCAAGAAACAGTAACCCCCACCCCTTTTGCTTGTAAACCCTGCAACACTTTTAAGATTACAACATTGCATGTATGAAATAAACTTTCTGTGTTTGTTGAAAGTTTTTTTTTTTTTTTCTCCTACTGGAAATTTCTCTATTACAGATAAGAGTTTCAAGGGAAAAAAAAAAAGAAAAATCGTCTTTAAATAGAAAATTTTTGCGGCAAAGGGGGTAGGGACTGTGAAATAACGTCTTTAAATAGAAATCGTTGTTAAGTAGAGCGTCGTTAAACAGAGAATCAACTGTATATCTTATTATTTAGTTGTTGGGATCTAGTCATCTATAATTTTGCATGTTTTACCCATCTTGGTTTTTAGTTTCTATTATAATATAAGTGTGGAAAATTTCATATTTGTGAAAATTTCCAGCCTTGATTTTTTAATATTTTTACTCAATTTGAGGTATGAAGAACAAAAAAAAAAAAAAGATTGAATATCAACATTCTGTATTAAAAACTGGAAAATTTTTTAGATTTTCTTAACATGGTAGAGTAAGGCAGACTTTATAAATTAGGTTTAATTTAGAACATGAGGCTGCGAAGAATTTTTCATGTTTTTTTTATTTTTTCACCTAAAAATTTTAGTATTATGAGATATTCCTGCTCATTTCAAGAGTCAATTTAGGAAAATTGTGTGAGAAAACAAGCCTTTCAAGAAAACAGGCATTCTTAAAATGAATATTACGTAATATATAAATATAGTATAGTGGAAAAATATTTATTAAAGTATGTTTAATAAATGTTCAATTCAAATAATCTAAATATACATGCTTTAATACCATAGAAACCATTTTATATACTTACATGCATAAATGGGGACAGAGTGAGGAAATGATATTTTGCATTTTAAAAAATATTTTAAAATTATATTTGAATTCCAATAACCAAAGAATAACAGTTTGTATGCATAACTAATTAATATTGATAGCTTTTTGTTTTTGTGATTTTGAAAATATGCCCTCAAGACTACTGGGACATGAAATGACCACTTTTCAGAGAATTACTCTTATGAAAGCAATTGTGAGAGTATGAACTGCATTTTTGATTGATTACAAGTATTTGGATGCAAAAATTATTTTTTACTATAACTGAAAACGATTTCAAGAAGAAAGTTTAATGATTGATGATCACCAGCAGCCTGTCCAGAGGAAAATCTGGGTCCATTAAAGGACCCTTCATAAAATTGTTTATTCTAAAAAAGGACCCTTCACAAAATTATTCATCTTAAAAAAGGACTCTTCACAAAAGTGCTTTTTCAAAAAAAAGGACCCTTTACAAAATTGTTTATCCTTAAAAAGAACTCTTCACAAAACTTTCTCCCTTAAAAACAGACCTTTTGATAAATCTGTTCTATTTCGAAAACTAATCTTCTATAGAAGGAACAGAACAGACCACCTCAATAATCGGATGTGCTTTGCTTGCTATATTTTTCTGAAAAGTTGATATTCAATTTCTAGTTTATAAAAGCTTTCTATACATATGTGTGAGTTTAGTTCTATAAAAGTGAATCATCATTGTCTAAAGTGAAACCTTAATTGTAATTTTATTTTGCAAAATCACATTTTTCAAAAAAAGAGGTAATAAGTAATTGTGGCTGTGGAAACAAAATTTCCCATAGAATAACACTGTCCATTGGATTAGGTATTGTCCCCTCTTAAGCTGTTAAATTAATCTGCAATATTAAATTTACCACAGCACCTGCTGCTATATTACAAAATTATTAAAGAAAAGTAAATGACATCTTTAAAACATTTAAATGCCTGGCCTATTGTATTCATTCATATATAAAAGATAAAAATGAAACATTTCTCAAAACATAACTTTAAAATCAAGTTTTGAGTACCATATTGAATATATATATAAATATGCATTCTTTCTTTTTCCTTTTAAATGTTTAATTTCTTCATTGTTGAGTTGCCGACTATTCTTAAAATTAGTAATCATACTCTTGCACATATGATAATCAATCAATAAATATCCATGTTGCTGTATAGCTTCATTATTCTTTATCAGCTATGAACCACTACCTTGAATTTTGCTTGTTTTACTCCATGAACAACTAAACCCATGTATTATTAGTTCCCCATCATACTATAGGTATGGGGAACTTAGGTAATTGTGAAAAATTTCGACCCCAGTTTTTTTTACTTTTTTATACGTTTTCAGGTGTGAAGAATCCGAAAATAACAGAATTTGTATAGTGTCTGTCTGTAGGGTGTCTGTTAGTGTGATAGTTTGTTAGTCTGTTTACACGATATCTCACGAACAAATGATCGCAGAGAGGTCAGATCAGTTTTAAAATATTACTTTTGATACTGGCAAGAACCCTATTCATTTGCAACATTCGAATTAAAAAACTTCAGCAGTTATTCGAAATTTAAGATTTTCTTAACATAGGAGAATATGACAAAAATTCACTTAAACAAGCATTAAAAGGAAACTTTTTACTGTAAAAATGTCAGACCAGTTTTAAAATATCAGTTTTGATGCCGGAATGAACATCAGTAACTATAAATATGCTACTTAGAAAATTTCGCAAGTTATTGGAAATTTACAAATTTCTTAACATGGCAGTATAGGGCAAAATTTCACATAAACATCAATTTTTAGAGATATTTTTATCGTAAAGATGTCAGACTACTTTTGAAATATTATTTAGGACACTGGTATGAATATTAATGACTATGAATTTTCCAATATAAAAATTTCGTATGTTATTGGAAATTTACGAATTTCTTAACATGGTAGAATAGAGCAAAATTTCACATAAACGTCAATCTTGAGGGATATTTTCATCGTGAAGATATCAAACCACTTTTGAAATATTATTTAGGATACTGGCATGAATATCATAGACTATGATTTTTCCAATTTAAAAAATTCGTAAGTTATTTGGAATTTACGATTTACTTAACATGTCAGAAAAAGGCAAAATTGAGAATAAATTTCCATTTGGAGGATCATAAATACATTAGACAACTTCAAAATTACATTTATGATATTTGTTTGAACATGATTGAATACAAATATTCTAATAGGAAAATTTCGTAAATTATTCGTAATTTACGATTTTATCAACATAGCGAAATTGTAACTTTTTCATATAAATATGAATTTTGAGGATTATTGCATTGGAAATAGTAGCATGAAAACTAAACAACAAAATTGACCCTGATAAAATAAATTAATAGATTAGAATAAGATAAATATATCAAAGTGAATGGTGGATAGCCTATTAGGCAGGGATTTCATTCTGTCACTGTATCAAGCTTTGGTCAAATTCATTTCTTTTAACATGATCATAATATGCCTCGCACTAGAAATTTATGAGAACATAAATGTGATGGGGATCTGAGCAGAGTCCACCTATGCCAACTAGTTTTGCTTGTTTTAATCCATGTGACTGCAAATGTATCATCCTGTGAGTATTGTTTGTGTATTATGGTTGTTTTTTGTTAGATTCTCTGTTATTTTGAACTTAATTAGTTTATTTCACTTAAAATTTCACTTCAAGCATTTTCGTGTACGATAAGGGAGCCTGCTTATGATCTGCTATTATAAACACTAGTGAATGAAATCGTACATTGGTGAAAAGGGTTAAAAAGGTCTCACCTGATGAATTTTTTTCACCTTTCTGAGCTTCTCCTACTTGAAATAAATTCATTCTTATTGGTCTATCTGGTTTCAGTGATCTTGTATATGTTGCTTGGCTTTTACTACATTTAATAATTCATTATTAGTAAATCGTTATATATATATACCATTTGATCTTAATGACAAGCTTAAACTTAAATTACAAGCACTTTTGCTGTATAATGTACATAAAAAATGTTATTTTTCTCCTATATTTAGTTAATAAGGATTAAAACAAACTAATTTAGTGTTGGGTTTACTTTGGTGCATAAGGAAAAAACAAGAAATACAGTAAATCAATAAACACGTATTTGAAGTTTTTAGTACATTTTTCCACTGCTAAAAATTCACTCACCACATCAAAAATCTTCTTACCAGTGGTGTTTTTTTTTTTTTTTTATATAGCTTTGTAACATCATTATTATTATTAGGTTATGTTCATATTTTATCAAACATGACGTTTTTAAACATAAGTTGTATAGTAAATTGTTAACTTTTTTCCCCCTCTAGCTTTAAAATCATGGGAACAAGAACTTCGAAACCGAAGTAAAATTTTACCTCAAAATAATGAAGGAGGGAAAGTTTCAAACTCAGAATACAATACAGGATTACAACCAAGAGTTTCTGATAATATTAATAAAAGTAAGCTTATTTCTTCCTAAATAAGTTTTTTTTAGAACATTACTTTTAATTTTTTTTTTTTCAGTAAATTATTTAATGTAAAAAAATACTTCAATTCTTTTTGGAAATTTTCTTTTCTACAGATTCATGTAATTTTAGATTGGTATGGTATCAGTGTGGTGTTACTGTTTCTACTAGCTCTTGAATAGAGACTTATCTTAAAACTATTTAATAAAGATGGCTAGAGACTGCATTATCATAAACAAAAGAAGTTAAAAAATAAATAGTGATCGTTGGAACCCTAGGTCTCAACCTGGTCATGCATGAGTACAAACATAAGATAGACTCACATTTGCTTTTTTTTTTTTTTTTTTTTTTTTTTTTAAGATATTTCCAAATTCAGAGTAAAGATTTAAAGAAAAACATACCTAGTCTTGAAAAAAAGAGGCATTATTCGATATCACTTATTTAGAAATATTTTATTAGGCTCCTTCATTTTTCAAAAAATAGCATCCGTAAGACATTTCAAATTCGTGCAAAGCCATTTTTTTTTTTTTTTTTTTTTTTAAACATTTCAAGATAATTTCACAAAAATATTTAAATATAACATCCCTGGCAATTTTCACAATTAAATTCCAAGCCATCGTAACTTCTAATATAGGGGTGCACAACCTTTTTGGCTGATGGGCCACTCTCACTGTTGAGTAGGACATGAAGGGCCACAGATGAGGTAATATAAAAGAATGGAACTGTGCAGATGTATTCGCTGTATAACATATATTTATATATATGTATGTATGTATGTGTGTGTTTCTTAAAATATATATAATAAAATTTTTATAAAAAATTTTCAATCTGCTAGTCAAGTGAATCTCAAGGTGTAATAATAATAAAGTTATAGAATAGTAAGCAAAAGAATTAAACACACATATATATATATAAAATACAAAAAAAAAGGTTATATTGGGTTTCTCAAAAACACCTAGCACAAATGTAAAGGCAGATAGAGGGTACCAAAATAAGCAGTTTTAGTGTAGGTAAGTGGGTATGAAAATACTGCTTTGAGGTATTAGATGACACTGGCAAGATCTATATGTGAAAAAGCTTCTCGGGGTTTTAATTGTCATTTTTCACATGAATTTCAAACAATGTATTGTCACCTTCCTGTTCTGGCGTAACAGAAAGAACATGGTCTGCAAAAGTCTTAATGAATTTAATGAGGATTTGGTTGCTAGACTATTATGACAGCAACCAAGGGGATCCTTTAGACAAATTAGGATATCAGCCTCAGCCTCCTACAGGCCTCCTGCTGATAACATCTGTAGTTACGTTTACGTCCCTGTTAGCAATCAGCTAAATTATCATAATAGTTACCATTCACAACTGAATATACTGCTGAAAATCTGTGATATATTTTTGCAAATGTAACCAAAGTATTTGCACGACCATTGAAAATCTTGGTTTTATCTACACATTCTTTTAGCCGCTGTCCCATTTCTGTTTGCAACTTCATAAATCATAAATGATGGCCAGCATTATTACGGTCAGTGTTTTTATCAGTTTTACAAAATAATAATAACCCACTGGACTTTTATTTCTTTTTTATGTCTCCGTACAGAAATAAATTCGACTAACTGCACATTTGAAGTTTTTTAATAGAAAGTAATTACTATTATAAATTTACGTTTCTTCATCATTAATTTTAACACACATAAGAGAAAGATTTTTTTAAAAAAAAGGGGGGGGGGAGGTTTTACTTACTAATTGTTACATTTTTCAGTTTTTAATTTTCTCAGGTAGATAAAGATCACTTACCAATAGATTATTCCATGATTTTTCCAATAAAAAATGAAGGAACATACTGTGGGTTACATTATTGAGAAATTGAATGGAAAACTTAGCTCTCAAACAGAAATGTGTGTATAGACTAACAATCCCCCCCCCCCCCCACCGCAAACAACAACAACAACAAAAAGGTTTTCTAAATGCCAGTTTTACAAATGCAATAAATAAAATCTTTTTTCTTTATTTTTCATCTTTTCTCTCCTACTGATGACTAATGCGTGCTAAAATATCTGTCCTTCCACGGGCCACAAATTGATGGCTAGTGGGCCGCAGGTTGTGCACCTCTATTCTAATAAAATATGTTTCGATTCAAAAAGATTTTTAAAAAGGTATCAGGGTGTGTAACCACAGATTTAAAAAAAAACAGCAAAAGTAACGCACAGACTTAAGGACCTGGCCATTCCTATTAAAACGGAGGTGGAACAAGAACTGAACTGATTTTTAAATTTTAAATATCGCTCCTAAAGAAAAAACGGGTCCGCACACCTAAAATCACAGATACACGATTTTGATTTGTTAATCGGACTGCAAAGGTAATCAATGAATAGTTTGCAAAGGTAACCAATGAAAGAATCATGGATTCTCCTGTTGACAAGTGCCGCAGGAAACAAACTTTACAGGGTGCGTTGAGCCAGGAACGAACGGCTGCAATTAGATGCCTGCAAAATGAAGTATTTTGGCATAGGAATTAAAAGAGAGGTGATGTATTTACATCACAATCAGTTAGATGTGTTTTGTTTCAAATAAATTCAGTTTTAAAACTTTTTAAAGGTTAAAAAATGATCTAATCAAGGTTGCTTGCTTTTTTTTTTTTTTTTTTTTTTTTTTTTTGTCTTTTAACATAACATACATCAGAATTTAACATCCAAGGAATTTCCCTCACATTTTCCAAATTCTCAAAACTTATTTGTTTTAAATTATTTCTGATGGTTTCTTTGAAAACTTCTTGCCAAAAGCGTACACAGTTTGGGCTACAGTTAAAAGTTTAACATTAAATTGAATCAAATTTTACAGATGAAATGAAATTTATATAAATTTTTCTCTAATTTTTTTTTTTAAACCAAAGATCGCATCTGTATACATTACACAGCATTTTGTGGGTCAATATATTTAGTCTTGTTCTTTTCCTGGCTATTATGTCAAAGATGAAGTAACATTATCTTAAATCAGTGTGTCTCAATTTTTTTTTTTTTTTTTTTTTTTTTTAATTGAGGCACATTTATAATCTTATAAGTCAGAGTAAGTATTGTGAAAAAAAAAAGTGTGTGTGTGTGGGGGGGGAGGGGTATGAACAACTCTGCAAAATAAATTTAAATAATTGACAACTATGTATTAAACTCATAATGATGATAAGTATTTGGTTTTTCAAGCCAGTGATTTTCAAAATTACTTAGTGAGACAAATTAGGTAATCATGCAGTCCAACCTGGTTATTTTTAAAGACTTTTTTTTAGCTTACATTCTCTGTCATAAACCTTCTGCTGAATTGGAGTTAAAAACAGAAAAGAGGGAAAACAAATTAGAAATATCAGTCCTATCATTACAAATTCAGCACCAAATAAAAGGGGGGATTTTTCTGAATCCAGGGTGCAAACAGTTTTTCAACACAACAGTTAGATTTTTAAAAATTGACTGAAATATGAAATTTAGGGGACAACACTTGATTTTAATCTTTTCATACCTTTTAGTTTGAATCAATCTAATACAAAAAGTCTTAATTTAACTTTTATTTTTATTTTGGTTTTGTTTGAGATTATCTTGTCTATCATTTGATGTCTCTGAGACACCATTGAACACCTCTGCTTTCTTTTTTTCACATGAAGAAGTATTAAGTTGCATTATTTTGACCTGAAACAATTGTTATGTGATTTTGCAATTTGTGGTGTTTGCTTGTAAATTCTCATTCTTCAGGATGTAAAAAATATTCAAATGTTATATTATCAAAATTCAAAGATTCTTTTAATGCTAGTAGAGCTCTACCAAGTATACTTAATATGTACTTGATACTTGGCCAACACCAGGTAGCTGTAAGAATTTCATTATTTTTATGCATTATTGAAGACAAATGAATTAATTACAGGCATTTATTATTAGTATTTTTTTTTATTGAAAATTTATTTTTCCAACTGAGTGAAAATAATGCCTGGACCGGGAGTCAAACCCCGGATCTTTGACTTACAAGGTCAAGGCTCTACCAGTTGAGCTATCCAGGCTGACAACCGGTGGGCATTACTCACTCAGACAACCTTTAGGCAGAGCAACTGGTCTATCTTGTAGATAGCTCGACAGAATAAGCTGCAGGTAATAGAAAACACCATTAAACAATGGGAAGAATAAATTCATTTTATTACTATCACACAATCAACAGATTGGGAAGAAAATCACATTTTTTTAATGAAAATTTATTTTTTCAACTGAGTGAAAATAAGTAAGTCAAAGATCCGGGGTTCGACTCCCGGTTCAAGCATTATTTTCACTCAGTTGGAAAAATAAATTTTCAATAAAAAAATATGATTTTCTTCCCAATCTGTTGATTGTGTGATATGAATAAAATGAATTTATTATTAGGTAAACTAAAAATATATGAAAATACTTAAATACAAATATGTTATAGTTATTATAATTAAACTTTTGCTATAAATAGCCTTCTAAATTTAATATGGGCAAGTAGATTGCCAGCAAGTTTGATATAGGGATGATTCATAAGATGCACTTTATAGGCAATATGATTGTCTGTAAGGGGCTGTTATAGCAGTAATTTAATTATCACTATCCTCTATATATGCAATATTTACAAAAACTTAATGCATAAAATTGTGCCTATAAAATAGACAAAAATATTTTATATAAAACCCCATATGTAAAATTGTTGCAAATAAAATTTAAGTTGATATTTGGTATCCATACTTGGTATTTGGCTAAGTACTTATCGGTGCTTAGCTATTCATTTAAAATGTTACTTGAGCAGTACTAAATATCAGAAAAGTTAGAAATGTTCACTGTTTATAAAATTCATCTTTAATACATCATATTAATTATAATATTGATTTATGCACATGTAACAACATATGTATGCAATAAATTTTTCATGCATATACTTTTTCTTTCTCCTTAGGAAAAGACAAGAGAAATCACAAAAATCTACTTTATAAAAAAGATATAAAATATTCTTCTAATAAAAGTTCATCTCCTGAATGTTCATCTATAAATAAAGAAGAAACAGACGCTTCTAATATTTTTAATACAGATAGTCAGGCAGGTTCAAAACCAATCATTGATCACAAAAATAGAACTTCATATGTAAATAAAATAAAAAATGATTCTGAACAATATAGAACTAGTGATCAAATACCTAAAACTGATATTGTTGATGTATTAGATAATAATAAAACAAATTCTTCTATTGAATATTCATCAATTCGCACACCATCTGAAAAAGTTTCAATCAATTTTGACTGTGATATGAAGGAAGATAATGTTGTGTATATATATTATCCAGATAGCATTAAAGAAAAGGCTGTTAACAAAAGCATTGAAAAAGACATGATAAAATCAAAGAAGAAAAAAATAAAGAAATCTAAAATTGAAGTAATGGATAGTGCAGGAACAAGTACATCTAGTCAAAAGAATTTATTTAATCGGGTGCCTAAAACAAAAAACGCGGATGAAATTTCAAGCGATGTATCTTTAAATGATAAATATAAAATCATGAAATTTTCTGCATTACTGGAGGAGAAAACAAGTGATGAAATAACTAAAGAAACTTCAAAGACTGTAAAGAAATCTAAAAACTCTAAAAAGAAATCCAAAACTTTTTCTCCTCTGAAAGAGGACCAAAAACAAAAAACAAAGGAGGAAAATGCTCTTCAGAGTTTAAAGTCTCTAATTGAAGCTTATATTAATGCAAATGAGGTAAATGTATTATATTATTTATTATTATCATTTTAAAAATAGATTTTTTTCCCCCAGCCTTTTACAATTTTTTTTTTCTTTCTTTAAAATTTGGAGGGGGGGGGGATTAAAAGTTTTTTAACATTTTGTAACAAAATTTAATATGGCACTATCAGGCTTTGCCTAATTTGCTGGTCTGGTCACTATTCTCTACAATGGGTTGAAGATTGGTCATGTGATTCAGATGTAGGGAGAAAAGGAATGTATTCTATAAAATATTGTAGGTATGTAACTAACTGGGCATCTTTCATAACTGGTTTTGCAAGAGAGAGACTTTCTTTCCCATCCGAACAAATGATTCCTTCCCTGCAGAAAAATAAATTTTTTTGACAGTGTACCAAGACCAATCTTTAAAATGTGGCTACGCAGTATATTTAAATGAATTTAAAAATAAAATAATTAATCACCTTTTTTTTTTTTTTTTTTTTTTTTCTGAAATCACATCTATGAATAAAAAACTTTTAAAAATTCCATTGAAATTGCCCAAAACCTCATTTTAGACAATTACATATAATTTTGGACTTTCAGACCATGTGGCAGAATTTAAGCGACACAGTGACATTGTCGCAGAAATTGTCACTCGCAGAAAGATTTGCTTATAAAAATTATAAATATTCCTAAATTTCAGTAGAAATAATGTTATAGTTTTAAAAAATTAAAGAACACGGTTTTATAGAAATGTGAACTAAAAAGCACAAAATATCTATCTTAGTATTAAAATGCAGGGTAAGAGAAAATTGTGTGAGTGACACACCATAATATTTACATACATTTAAATCTTTAATTAAAATAATTTAGAATTATACAAAAACCATTTTTAAAAAATCTTCCTTGACTGGGCTTGATTGCTAGACCTTTAGGTTCGTAGTGCGGAGCTTTACCTCACAGCCACAGCGTTCACGTAGGGAAAGTCTTTTTTTATAATATAGATTTTTTGTTTGCTCCCAGAGCGGTTACAAACATACATTATACATAAAAACATGCATACAGGTGAAGCTAATAAAAACGTGTTAAAATAGAAACTCATGCCTTATATTTAAGAATTCTGCAACAGAGTGTTAATAATATTGATATCTTTATAATTTTTGTCCATATTATGTGTAAATTAGAAAATATGCCAGTATTGTCTTGCTGAAAAAGTTTGCCCAGACAAGGACAAGCATAAAAATATTCTGTTGCAGGGCTTTCAATTTTCTCTAACTTATCCCTTTGCCTCCAGCTGTATTTTGCCGCCCAATCATTTTAGGCAGTTGGCAATGCTGTAGGCAGATTTATTTTTTAACAGTATATTGGGCTGCACATTTTGTATTCGCTTTCTGTTTTAAATTGATAACATTTAATTAATTGCAATAATTTAATTTAAATTGTCATTTTCAAACCTTTGGGTTATTTTGCATCTTGTAGTATCTTCGGCTTCTAACTGTATGTAACATTCCATGAGGAGATAACCAGACATACATACAATCAGATTTAGCATTGTTTATTGGTTTACAAGGTTACACAAAACTATTCAGATAGGTACATTATAAGATATAATTAGAAATTCTCAAAGTGTAATAAATTATGTTTTTTTTTTTTTTCTTTTTTTTTACTATTTTAAATTTTGGTGTACTCTAGAATACATATGTAATTTTTAATAAAATACATGTTGCTATTTTAAAACAATCAAATGTATGCCTTTTACTAAAAAATATAGTTTTTGAAAGATTTTTTCCTACATAATTAAAAAATATATTGAAGTTTAAACTGTGTTATGGGTAAATGCAGTTAAAAAAATGTTTTATAATCTATGTTAATTGCATGATTTTTCTTTCTTTAAATGATTTTTTTTTTTTTTTTTAATATGCTATAATTCTAAGCTGTTTTTAAATTTGATAGGTCAATAAAGCACATAGAACATTTGAATATCTTTTGCACGACCAAAAGAAGAAAAAAATGGTGGATGTAGATTTATATAATATAATTATATCAGGTTGGGCACGAGAAGTAAGTATTTGTTATTGAATTTCTATTAAATATAATTCTTTGTGAAATTAATTACTGTATTATTATATAAATCTCTATTATCTTATAAGCATTTAAAAGCATTTAACAAAAATTTACATTTGTCACTGCGAAAATAGATTTATAAAAAACGCATTCAAGAATATTTTGTAATACATGTACAAGGTGTTGAATAAAAAGATGGAAATAGTTTAATTATTTACTAATAAAGGATAATCTGTAAAAGTTGGTTAGTAGCAGCCTCTTAATTTTCCCCCATTTCATTTCTTGTAAATATCTAAAGTAAATAAATAGAAGTAGCATAAAAAACTCTTTTATTAGAGCTTTAAAAGAAAATGGAAAAAAACTTTCTAACATTTTACTTTTTATTTAAATTTAACGTAGAACACAGCTTAGTGTTAATGTGTATGAATATTAATTTTAACTCACCAATAAATTCTTAAACTTAATAATTAACCAGATAGACAAGAATAGCAAGTCACTCTACTGTACTTGAAAAGCATATTTGAAGATTTTCTGGAGTTAAAATTGTTTAAATGGAGAAATACTGCACTTTGTTTACCTTAAAACATCTTACTTGAAATTGCTACTATGCCAGTGAACTTTGAAACTTCCCAACATCTAAAACCTTGTTCCAAGTATTTTTCACACTTCCTCTGAAACTAATGCCAAGTAAACAGAAAATGATTGGTAGCTTACTATGCACTAATCCAACTCGCCATGGACAATCTACACTTTTTCTGAAACCAACAGCAACTAAGCAAAAATCGATTGGCACCTTACCTTCAACTGACACTTCTCTAAATGGACAATCTACACTTTCTCTGAAACCAATGCCAGCTGAATGAACATCGACTGGTAATTTTACCCTCAACTAACTGAATTCTCCATGGACAACTCATAATCTCAGCACGATTTTGAGTGTGTGAGTGCAGCTTCTTTACCTTAAAAATAAGCAATTTAAATTGCAGAAGTGTTCAAAATAACATATGAAATAATACATTTATGAAACTTCTTCCTTTTAATTTTCAAAAAGTTACATTTTTAAAAATTTTATATGATCCTTCATGACAAATTTGGTAGATTAAAATTACAAAGTGTTTAATGCAGCAACACCAATAAAATAAATAAATAAATAAAAACTGTGTATGTATATCTTTAAAATTGAAGGATTGACTTTTCAGACATTTAATAATTATCAGACATTTGAAAAAATAAATAATGAATTATTGAATAATTTAGTAAATAATCAAAAGCAAAAAGTGTAATAGAGTTTGAGTATTTCTTCTTGTGATGTAGAAATCACATACATTTTTTAAATTTTCTATTTAATTTTTATTCAAATCTATTTTAATGCTTTATACAATAATTTACTAGTGTATTCAGTATAAATCTTTAATAACCTCCAAATTGTTTCTCTGTTAATAAAAAAAGAAAAGAAAATCACTCTGCAAGCAAAATCTCATGATATCATTTCATCTTATAAAGAATAATGTATGGTTTATTTCATTTTTATGTTCCTCCTAAATCATAGTCTAATCACTGTTTTATTCAGTTAGTCATGTTTATCCTTGAACAGAATTAAATTATATCTCTTTTTTTATGTATTTGTCTGTTGTGGTTTCTCATTTTCTCGTGACTAAAGTTCGGCAAAATTATAGGGTTAAGGGGACTCTCTACTTATTGTCTCTGAAAGCGTAAACCAGTGTTATTCTATGTGGAACTTTGCTCTGTTATAACTCATTATCTAATACATATTTTTAAATTCCGTTTTCACACTCAGAAAATTCACAACTGTTAAAATTTTTATCGCTTTCTAAAATTTTTTTTTTTTTTTTTTTTTTAAGATTTTATTTTTAAGCTCCAAAATGCAAAATTTCACATTGTGAAAATTCACATTTTTCCCCCTCAAAATAAAATATTAAAAATTTAAAATATAAAATTTTAGAAAGCGATAAAATTTTTAGCAGTTTTGAATTTTCTGAATGTGAAAACGGAATTTAAAAATATGTGTTAGCTAATGAGTTATGAGGGGGCAAAATTCTCCATAGAATAACATTGGCTTCGGCTTCTGCAAACGATAACTAGAGAGAGAGTCCTCTTAATATATAATGGCAATCTGCCCTGTGTATTAAAAATTACATATTAGCTTGATTACAGTATAATGTATCTTTAAAAAAAAAAAAATTACTTTTATGTTTTCTTACTGATAAAGAAATGAAATGCCAATATGTAATGAATGATAATTTGAATTTGGCTGGAACTTCATCATTCTTTTCTGATCGCTCTTGTATAGCAAACCTACAAATGTAAGCTTTAAAAAAATTCATCCATTAGGGGCACCTTCTCTTCTTATTTTATGAAGCAGTTTCAGCAAAAAAAAAAAACACTTTGTACACATTTTTTTGTCATTTTCAATTATTTGTCGAAGTTGCTTTTTTAAGCACAAGTATTTCACAATTATCTACCACTACACTTGATTTTTAAATTGCCTTTTCATTTTACACATATGATATGAATACCTCTTTTTCTATTGATATCAAAACATAGTTTCCCTGATTCATATTTTTAAAGTCACAAATATGGATGCTTGGTTAAAATCATCAATGAACAAAAGGAATAGAAAACAAAACTGAGGATAACTGTCGTGTGATTGCAACTTACTAACTGAATCTCTCGTTATCGCAAATGCTGCGATCACTCATGTAATGACTACAACTACTACTGTCTGTTCGATGTTTTGTTTTCTGAGTTTGTTCTAAATGTATTCGCCGGTCTTGTATGAATGGTAAAGTAAATGTTCTATTAGTGTTCTCTAGTTTTGTAGTTCTCTCTTAAACTACTTTACATAACACGACATGGTGTCAGGTAGTGTTTTCGATAAAAATTTCTTAAATATTTTCTGCTTTAGAACTCTCCGTACGTAACTTAAAAGTGGACCAGGAAAAAAAGGCTCTGTTGGTGTTAGAATTTAGAATCTTCTCTCAAACAGTTTTATTATGGCTGTAGATTCTACTCAAACTACTCAAATACCTTTAAAGGTTCCTTCGCCATTTAATTTTCAAAACTCAGCGGATTGGCCCGAATGGATACAAGAATTCGAAGACTTTCGATATGCTTCCGGACTCAATGCAAAACCTGAAATAACACAGGTACGAACTCTTCTCTATACTATGGGACGCGAAGCTAGAAAATTACTGGCCTCTTTTGAACTATCAACAGATGACGAAGACAAATATGATATTGTAAAGTCAAAGTTCGATTCTCATTTTGTCATCCGGCATAATGAAGTATACGAGTCGGCGAAACTCAATCTCCGTAAACAGCAAGTCGGCGAAACTGTGGATCAATTTGCCACTTCTCTTTTTAATCTGGCCGAACACTGCAATTTCGGAGCTCTTAAAACTCGTTTAATACGAGATAGATTCGTCGTCGGATTAAATGATAAATCACTTTTAAAAACTCTGTAATTAGATCCAAAATTAACTCTGGAAACAGCCATTGAAAAGGCACGACAAAAAGAAGCTGTGCAACAACAACAACGAGACCTCCTGCATCTGGATGGACATTCTGAAAGTGCCGTCAACTCTTTGAAAAAGCAAAACCCGAAACGTGACCTGAATGTAAAGTATAAACCAACTACTCATAACTCCCCAAAGATATCTCATAACTCCAAAGGTAAGGGAAATTGTCATTTTTGTGGTGGTAATTTACATTCTCGAACTCAATGTCCGGCAAAAAATGCTTTTTGTAGAGGCTGTAATAAGCGTGGCCATTTTGTTAAGGTGTGCTTATCAAAGAAAAATTTCGTTTCTTCAGTGCATGACGAAAATTCGTCCTCAGTGTACACCGTTGGTGGCGTTACCTCGGCGTCAAAAAACTCTCTGCATGTAAACATTGAATTTAACAACTCTAGTGTGAAATTTAAAGTTGACTCTGGTGCGGCTGTGTCCGTCGTTCATCCCGAAACACCAGGCGTTCCCAGGACTCTGTCGAAAGCTAATGAAATTCTTAAAGGACCAGATGGTTCGAGATTAAAAGTGCGTGGTAAATTCGAAACCATATTGAAGTATAAGGATAATACTTCAAAGCAAACTCTCTTTGTTGTTGAAAATGTGTGCGAACCTCTCCTAGGATACTCGGCACTCACCGAACTTAACGTCATTAAGATAGTCAATTCTGTGGTGAAAAACGACAGAAATCAAGAAATTGAAAAAAAATTCCCCTCCTTATTCACTGGTCTGGGAAGAATGAAGGAAGAATACAAAATTGTTTTGGAACCTGATGCCGTTCCATATAGCGTAAGCGTTGCCAGGCGTGTTCCTATTCCCCTGCGTGGGCGTGTAAAAGCTGAATTGCATCGCATGGAACAAATGGTCGTAATCAGAAGTATCGACAAGCCTACCAAGTGGTGTGCAGGACTCGTTCAGGTGGAAAAGCCTAATGGTGATATCAGAATTTGCGTTGACTTCACAAAGTTAAACAAATTTGTAGTTCGTGAAAGAACTGTCATGCCAGCCGTCGAAGAATCTCTCGGTTTGCTCGGTGAAGCAAGCGTGTTCTCCAAACTTGACGCTAACATGGGATTCTTTCAGATTCCCTTGACAAAGGATTCACAGGAAATAACCACATTCATCACTCCCTTTGGCCGCTACTGCTTTACGAGGCTTCCGTTTGGAATCACCTCTGCTCCAGAGCATTTTCAGCAAAGGATGACTAAGATTTTGGAAGGCTTACCAGGTGTCGTCAATCAAACAGATGACACTCTTGTGTTTGGTAAAAACCAAGAAGAACATGACAAAAGGCTAACTTTAGTACTGGAAAAGCTAGCTAAATCAGTTGTCACTCTTAATTCCGAAAAATGTATATTCTCTGTTTCTCAAGTGAAATTTCTTGGTCATGTCATTGACAAAGACGGCATTAGACAGGATCCTGCCAAAGTCAGTGCCATCAAAAATCTCTCTCCTCCAAATGATGTCTCTGGTGTTAGACGTATACTTGGTATGGTGAATCATGTAGCAAGATTTCTCCCAAATCTCTCTTCCAAAACGGAACCGCTGAGAGCTCTTTTAAACAAAAATGTTGTGTTTCAGTGGACTAGTGTACATGATGCAGTCTTAAAAGAAATAAAGAACATACTTTGTTCTGACATTTGTCTAGCTAAGTACAATGCCAAGTATGATACTGTCTTGTCTGCAGATGCTTCTTCATTTGGATTAGGGGCTGTTCTGATGCAAAAACAGCCAACAGGTGAAATCCGTGCTGTAGCCTATGCTTCCCGATCACTTACTCCAACAGAAACTCGTTACTCACAAATTGAAAAAGAAGCTCTTGCAGCGACTTGGGCTGCTGAAAGATTCCAACAATATTTGCTTGGGTTGAAATTCGTGCTTGAAACAGATCATAAACCTCTAGTACCACTACTTGGAAAAATGAGCATTGAAGATCTTCCTCCTCGGATCCAAAGATTCAGAATCAGACTAATGCGATTTAATTATGAAATTTTATATGTTCCTGGAGATAAAATAGCTACTGCTGATACTCTCTCAAGATGTCCTGAAGACGAAATATCCGATCGCAAAGATATGCTGACTGAACAAGACATTGAAGCCTATGTCTCATATGTGATTAAGACCATTCCCTCCTCAAAGGAACGACTTCAAGAGATTAAAGTTGAACTCCTGAAAGATGCCTCTTGCTCGCTGGTCATGGAATACTGCAAAACCGGTTGGCCAAACTACGTAAATCTTCCATCAAATGCATGCCCGTACTGGAAGTTTAAGGACGAACTTACCATCTCTAATGGTCTCTTGTTAAGAGGCTCAAGATTAGTCATTCCAAAAGTATTGCAAAGGGATATTATGTCTAGAATTCATGATGGACACCTCGCCATTCACAAGTGTCGAGAACGTGCCAAACAATCTGTTTGGTGGCCTGGAATTTCTTGCCAGATCAAAGAAATGGTGAACTCCTGCTCCCAGTGCGTAAAGACTAAAATCAACCATTGTGAACCGTTAATTCCCTCCATTCCACCGACACTTCCCTGGGAAAGAGTAGCCACAGATTTATTTGAACTAAGTGGAAAGAAATATCTTCTGGTAACTGACTATTACTCGAGATATCCTGAAATATGCTCGCTAACCAGTGTTACATCACCAGAAGTCATTGAACAAATGAAGACTATATTCGCCCGTCACGGCATTCCCAACGTTGTCGTCAGTGATAATGGGCCCCAATACAGCTCCATGGAATTCGAAATGTTTCCTCGTGACTAAGGATTTAAGCATGTTACAAGCAGTCCCCGATTTCCACAGTCTAATGGAGAAGCTGAACGAATGGTACAGACCATTAAAAGCATCATGCAAAAATCAGATGATCCCCATCTTGGACTTCTGACATATAGAGACACTCCGGGCCCAACAGGAAGTAGTCCAGCCCAACTATGCATGGGTAGAAGGCTTAGAACTCGTCTTCCTGTTTATCCTCCCCTACTGAAGCCAAAGTGGCCGAACCTAAAAGAGCACGTCGAAAATGACAAAAGAGGTAAAGTGAAAGACAAATGTAATTTTGATAAGCGTCATTCAGCTCATGAATTGAAGCCCCTGAACGTTGGCGACAAAGTGTGGATAAAAGATATGAAAACACCGGCTATTATAAAATCGAAGGCAGGTGCTCCAAGATCATACATCATAGAAACACCTCGAAAAGATGTCATCAGACGAAATCGTCGGCATCTCGTTCTTGATTACGATCAGCAACCATTTAAAGAAGATATTCCGTAGCTGCCTGATGCAGTGTATGATAAAGAAGAAACAGTTCCAGCTGAAAGTCAGTTAGAATCTTCTCCGTCACCAAAATATCCCATGAAAACCTCCACAAGTACAGATAAAATGCCAGTTGTGGAACCCGAAGTCAAAATGACAAGAAGTGGAAGACTGATTAGAAAACCAGATCGTCTCAACCTCTAGAAACTTTAAAAGACTTGGTTGGGGGGATGTCGTGTGATTGCAACTTACTAACTGAATCTCTCGTTATCGCAAATGCTGCGATCACTCATGTAATGACTACAACTACTACTGTCTGTTCGATGTTTTGTTTTCTGAGTTTGTTCTAAATGTATTCGCCGGTCTTGTATGAATGGTAAAGTAAATGTTCTATTAGTGTTCTCTAGTTTTGTAGTTCTCTCTTAAACTACTTTACATAACACGACAATAACAAAGCTAAGTAAAAGAAATCAATGGTATCCAAAGAATTAACTTTCAAAAAAGCTAAAATAGTGCTTGCCTATTTTCGCTAAAATGCTAAAGTAATTTTTTTGCCAGGTTAAACCCTGTTCATCGTAAATATATTTGAAGAGAATTACTCTAAAAATTAAGTAGTGTAGAAAAAGGGGTGGTACCAACAATTTGCCAGATTAGGTTGGCAGCTCTGTATACAGTTATGGACATAAGTGAAGACACTTTCAAATTCAGATGTCTGTCAAATATTTAGAAAAAATACTTCATATACTCTCTTGGAACGTCAGAGATAATATATATATATATATATATTTATGAGAATAATGAAAAGAATGGAGAACAAAAAATAAACAGATGAATAATTCACTACAAAACCCCACAAAGGCCAATTTTGTGACTAGTTAACTTGAATAGTTTTAATTAATTTATTTGAAAAAGTATATATATATATTACTTACTTAAATTCTTTTAAGATTATAAAACACTTTGAAAATATAAAAAAGAAGGATCTTTCAATCGATTGTGGTAAAAAAGAAGCAACTTTTTATTGATTGTGTTAAAAAGGTTACAAATCAAGCTTACTATAACAAAATTAACAAAAAAAAAAAAAAAAAAAAATGAGAATAGCTAAATTTATGGACCAAGACACAAATAATGGAATGAATAATAAATAAAATGTCAGGAGATCAATTTAGTGTATATCTATCTATCTATCTATCTATCTATATATATATAAATGTATACTTAAATAAAAAGCTGTATAAAATATGGATCACTGTAAACAGAACATGATTTTTCACTCTTCTAGTCCATTCCTGCCTTTTTTGATAAAATAAAGCTAAAAGATGAAGAAATCTTGATAGCTCTAAAATAAAACAACAGTTATATCAATAATAATACTTAGTTGATGTAGTTTGTCTTCCACGAAAAGCATATTCAAAAATGAAAGAATCTGGCATGCAGCCGAACAAACATTTGAAATAGCTGTTGAAATGATAAGCATGTGCCTTCAGTAGTTACCGAGAAGAGCAACCTATTTACTGTGGAGTGATGTAAACGCCTAGCTAGAGATTCAGTGCAAACATCACTAGATAAAAAAAGTGCATCCTTTCTCATCTTTCAATTATGTTCTCCATTGAGAGTACCTAACTCCCCTCTTCACCCTTCACTTCATGGACCAGGAGAGCGAAGACCATGATTCTGCAGTGATAAGAGTGAAAAGTGAACATTTCTCTCTCACTGTATTCTGACTGACCTACTTCCACCTTCTCCGGAAGAGTCAGAAAACTTTTCTACTCCAAGCTGACCTTTCTCCGAGAGTGTGACAGGCGAAAAACCTAAATTGAGATGCTGATATATGACAGATGGCCTTATCGCCTGTTCTGGCTGTTAAAAATTCTTTCTGTTCAGAAATTAGCAGTAAAAATTATAAAAAATTTAATGCATAAAAAAAATAATAATAATAACTTTACTTTAAAGTGACTTCATTTCTTTTATAATGATACATAATTTTATTCAGACAGCTTTGAAAAATAAAATAAAAATTTGTATATAAATTTGAAATTTTAAGTCCTTAAAGTAAATTTAAAATTATAGAAAAATTTAAGTTTTTAAATTTTAAATGATTTATGTCAATTTTTCATGTCAGAAATTTAAATTTTTTCAAAGCTGCTTTTAACCTTTGTATAATGATAATGATAATAATAATAATGATAAATAAAAGAAAGAAATGAATATTAATGATGTTGTTGTTATTTATATTGCTTTTACAATATACTTTTTTTAATTTATTTAAGTATTAATTAGTGATATTTTAATATTTACTCTTTTGTTATACATTATATTTATATGCACACGTTAAAAGTTATATTTATATGCACACTTGTTTATTTTTCATTACATAGGGAAGGTTGGACAAAGTTAAACATTTGTTCTTTCTGATGGCGAATGACAAGATAACACCTAATTTGCAATCTTATGCAGGCTATTTAGAAGCAATTTCTAGAAGTCGATGCGTAGATGTTTCAGAAATTCCAAAAATAGTCGAGGAGATGAAATCTCATGTATGGTATTTTGGGGCTTTATTTAAAATGTATTTATTAATTTATTTAAAACATGCTATAATAATTTATATATATTTATTCTAGGGGTTTTCCCATAAAGATTTATTACAGAAGTGTGTCTTTGTGGCTGATCAAAGAGAAAAAATCATAGAGGTAAATAATACATTTTGTAAGAGAAAATATTAAATTCTTCTTTAGCACATCATCATCATTATCTAACTGTAATTTTAATAAAATGTTTTCTTTAGAATTGGGAATTTTATTTCTGTTTTAGTGTTGCTTAAATTCTGTCAATTATATATAATATATGTTGTATAGACATTGAAAGTGCAGACGTTAATTCAGAACAAATTTAGTGCCGTATTGAGGCACTTTCACAAAGTCAATTTTTAGCAATGAGGTACCTTCACAAATTCAACTTTCAGCAAAGAGGTACCTTCACAAATTCAACTTTCAGCAAAGAGGTACCTTCACAAAGTCAATTCTCATCAATATAACTGCACACTAAAATATTTTATAAGCTTCACTCCATCGAACACAGAAAAATACCCTCAATTTGAATATTTACTGGAGACAATGATAAATATCTAAGTAAACACCTACTTATCTTACATATAAGAAACAACTTAACTCGCCCATATATATATTTATTTTTACAACTGTTTCATTTTATTTTTTAAATGTATTTTATAATTTAAAAAAACTGCTTTACATATTTTAGTTAATTGTTCGGAAGTATCATTAATTTTCACAAACTTACTTGATGTTTTCACAAATTATTTTATAAATTCACAAATGGGGTATCATTTTTAAAAAGCTGGATTAATCCCTGAAGTGTTGCACTTTGCACATATAGTTATGTGTTTTTATGACATACAAGTGTTTGATAAAAATCTGGTGTTAAACAACCACATGACTTTCATTACTCACTACTACACATATTATATACTTTTTAGAGATATTGTGGACAGAAGACATAAAATTGACCTAGCTAATCAGATGTCTAACAATTTTCTTATAAGAGGAAGTTAATGTATTTGTATACTCCGTAAAAAGATATAAAACAGATTTTACATTGCAAGTTTTTAAAAAATTGGTAGATCCATATTTTGAAGCACCAATTTCTGAATTCTAAAACTGACATGCCTAAGCAGGATGCCTGTCAATTTTTGTGTAGTTATTACATACATTCCTAAGTACAGACATGTCACTTTTCAGCCTTTTTAAGCTTGAAAATTATTATTCTTGGGATCAATGCAAATCTGCATTAAAACTTTTTGGACATGTGAGGGGGAGGGGGGGGGGTCAGCCTGAATTTGTGCAATATATTATTAGCAATTTCTATGTGATTGATTTTCAAGAAATGTCAAATTCAAACTTGGAGAAAATGAAAAAGAAATAGCACTTCAACTGCATTTTCCTAATGAACTTGAACTACATTATTTTGCTAATCAATTACACCAGCAAACAGTGCTTCTACAGAATAAACCTATTTTCAAGTATATGTAATAAGTTTGTCTGTTTTTTAAGCACTTACAACTGTTTTAATTATAATTCATATGATATTCAATATAAGGTTTATTGTTCTGATTTTGTTTATTGTGTGTACATGTATGCAGTCAGATTTAACATTATTTTTATTATTGACAAATTTATATTGTTGCCTGATACCACTTTTGAGAGAGGGGGGGGGTGAAAAGTTCAGCCTTTTTTTCTGTAAGCTTGTACCATGTCTGGTAGTAATATATAAGGACATCTAAAAGGGGTTTTATGTGGCAAATTTGAAGAAAATCATTAAAGTCATTTTTGAGATACCAACTTTTGATTCCACTTCTGATTTTCACCAGTACTTGACAAACTCATATATCACAAAGTAGAAACCCTGGGTCTCTACTTGTGATCTAAAGTTATATTAATTGGTATAGTCTTCTACCAAAACTAGATTTAAGAAAAGAGTTCCGTTCTTTAATGAGGTAACGACTCTAGTTGGTTTCCAGGTTCTTACAAATAAGATATATCGCTGTCACGAGGGTCACACATATGTGAATAGTGGAAATGCTAATATAAAAAGGATACATACCGGAAGATCTTGAGAATACAGGAAAACACTCAGATTGTTGAATATCATTGCTTTTATTGAAATTCATATAAAACAGGACACAGTGCGAGTCAGTGGGCACGTCGTCACAATCGGCTTCTTCAAGCTGCTCCATTGCGATCCAATTTGGAATCATTCTCCATCTGGGTGCATACTCGTGGTAAACTCAACAATGTTCTTGCATAATATTACCGATCTGCGTTCGTATAGAAATATAGAATTATGTCGCGAAAATACCAAGTATTGGTGTTCTAATTAATACGACATTTAATTACTGAAAGCACACGTGGCGAGTATGAGAACAGCACGTGTGGTAATTTTCAATCTCAGTGCATCTTCTTCAAATTTGTCCAAAAACGCATGTTCAATAAAATTCCTGCTCCGTGATTCCTTACTAATAAAAGTTATAAATTTATTTCACAGAAATATACTGTTTCGGATTGAATAACAATTAGTTTATAAGTTCCAGAAGTACGCCAGGCGAAGCCATGAGGGGCCCGCGGTGCGCACACGCGGAAACCGCGCGACGACCGACGGACGCGACCTTCTCGTAGGTGTTCGGATATCCAAGTGCTCACGGGAACAGCTCTTCTACTCTCAGGTCGGCAAGCCTCCAAAACGTCACGGCGCTGGTGGCCAATCAACGCGAATGATCGCGGAGGAGCGTGCTACGAGCAGATGAGAGGGGGAACCTTAAATGAATGACCAGCGAGCGAATTTCGCGCGTTGCTGGGAAAAGAATGATACAGGGGCGAAACGGAAACTAAAGAAATTGAAGTAATTTTTGATATAATGCGATCTAATAAATTGGATTTGTTAAAATAACTAAACAAAATAATTACATTAAATAAGAAAGCTGTCGTGCATCACGACACACTCCCCGAAAAAGGGATTTGAAAAAAAAATAAAGCACCGGGATGAAGAAAAAGAAAGGACAGGAGCAGTGGAAGTGAAGACGATGGATCAGACGGCCACGGAACTGTCACCTACAAAGGATTACATAAAGACACACAGCATGTCATTTAAAAATTCAACATCATCTTTTGTTGACAGTGACTGATGTTTTAACAGTAACTAGGTGAGTATACATGTTGTAAAATATTTTGATTGAAAATTTAATAAAGATATTTTCTTTGCTAAAACAGTGTCATGTGTTCTCTTGAAAAAAAAAATTTTTTTTTTCACATTCTTTTTGTATTCACATTCACATTAATAGAATGACTTGTTACGTAAAAGTAAGCTCTTTACGTTATTTTTTAACCTCAAATTTTTTTGGCTTCTCACATGATAATGTCACTTAGTTAAAGGTCTTTTTATATCATTACAAAAAAAAAAAGTCTCAATTTTACACATGTGTTTTCTTGTAAAACCTAATTGTTTTTTTTTTGTCACATAGTTTTTTTCTCAATCTTATGTTTTTGTGTCACATAACTTCAATTTATTTCTCTAAATCTCCATATAACCTGCACACTATAATGCATTGGGTTAGGAGGCATCAATATACATGTTCGATTCACAACTATTTGCATTCATTTAACTGTAGTTACGTTTTAATTAAGTTTTACACTTTTAGACTTTAGTTTTTCTTGTTCTGTGTTAGATTTTGGACTTCAACTTGTTCAACTATGTTCAATAGTTTATTTTCACACATTTTGGACAGCGTTTATTTTGGCGGTGTAAACGTCTGGACCTTTCACAATTTATACACTTTACACATTTTCACTCACATTCACCAGTTGTTTTGAGGGTGACAATTTGGTGGTGAGATTGCATAGATTGTTACGGGTTGATTTCTGTTTTCTTTCATGATTCTTGATTTGCTTTTGTCTATTTATTTAATAGCTGATCTTTATTTCATTTATTACATACACGTTCATTTTAGTTCATTGCAGTAGTTTTCTCTCGAGCCTTCAGGTGCTCTTGTTTACATTAATATAATAGCTCTTCATGTGGTTCTCCTTTCCTGCACTCATTGGCAACCCATTGATGGGAATGACGGTTCCTGTTTATGGACAATACACGATGGTGCTGCTGGACAGACCTATGCGGTATTGTGTCAGCCGTGCAGTATAGGCAATGACCACTGTTTAATATTGTTACCATACACCTTTTTATTTATTCATTTCAATAGTCTTTTACTTTTATAACCTTAGGATATTTTTTTTATGTACATTAATAGGGGAATAATTTTCCTTCTTACTTACACACTCCTATTCACACATTCTATAGTTGATTTATTTTATGCTGTATGCAGTTAAATTTTTCGGGTTTGATTCTTATGTGAAGTACAATGTTCATTTTTGGCATTGTTTGTGGTCTATACAGGAGCTGCACATAAGAGGACCAATTTTTACCATCAGTAGATCCACTTACTCTACATTTTTGTTCATTTGTACTTCCACAATTGAGTCAACTTGGTTAATTCTTTTTGTATTTTTCTCATAGTTTTTATATACTAGGCCAACTTTTACACGATTTTCACAGTTACACATCCACACTTTTCAATTTTACTTTTGAAATATCGTGCATTTATTTACACTTCACACATTCCTATAATATGACATTTTCTCATAAGCAATAGATTTATTCATGTTATGTGACAATTTTTTTTGTGTATTTAATCTTAGTACTAATATTCACATGTTACCTTATTTTTTTAACAGACTTAAATTCTCAATATTTTTGTTTGTTGTTTCCAATTCACTTACGTAAACACATTTCAGTTGTTTTCGTGCTTTATTTTTTTATTATTCAGTTCACCTTTGTGACTCTTGTGAGTTCTTCAATAGTATACTATGATTACACAATTTTCTAATTACACTTACACGTATACATTTCATTTTTACATTGGGGTAACGACACGTCATAACCCAAATTTATATTTTCACATCCTATAGTTTTTTTAAAAATGTGACATTTTTTTTAGTTTAATTAACAATGTAGTCAAGTGCATCTTAAAGTTAGATGTGTACAATTTGCTTAACTGACAGTTTCTTTTTACCAGTATTTTCATACAATACTTATCAGAACACATATCATTGTTTAAAAAAAAAAAAAAAAATGTGTATGTTTATTTACTCAATTTAATCTGATTTTTTTATATTATGTGTGTTCATCAACATTTGATTTCAAAATTTTTCATTAGGCTTTGCTATAACTATATATATATATTTTTGTGTAATTTCATTATTTTTATATGATGCATATATTAGTCGGAAATACTAGATGTTTTATTGTGTGTGTATTACTTATTTAAAAATTACTTACTATAAACCTCGTCAGGACTTAGATCACTATTATGTAAATGAGTGATTGTGAACGAAAAGGGTTGTACTATGAATTTCTTAGAAACTTTTAGTGATAATAAAGACTGTACAAAGGTTACTTTTAACATCAAATATTACATATTTAGTGGACTGCCAAGGCATCAATTTGATTGCATATATCATGAAATGTTTTAATAAGTTTTTCTAAATGGCAGAATTAATTAAATCAAGGCACTGACCTTATGTTTATGTATTATATAAAAAAAAAAAAAAAAAAGTTTTTTTATTGACATCTACAGCAATAATCTTAGTCATATAGCTATGTAAAGCTCGTCTTGTGTTCATAATTATTTATGTATGCTTTTATTTATATTCACATCTCATATTTTTTTTGTTTTCATTACCTTATTTTTAGCAACTGACCTATTTCAATATGTATAAAAAAAAAAAAAGATAATAATGGTTATTCTTACCTTTAATCCCTTCGTACGGTTGTATCGGGATTGCATCTTCCTGCAGGGATGTAGTCCTGATGTTCGCCGTACTCTTGCATTCTCTCCAATCTGGGAATATCCTAGGCCCCATTCCCGAGTTGAAGAGATGCCTTCCATACCTTTTTAGGTCTCAAATTTTTTTTTGAGTTTATTTTTGTTTCCAGCATAACTGGTTGTTTGTACTCACAGATGAAGACTTATTTTTCAAAATGTTATAACATACTTACTTCAATAAGACTGTAGTACGTTTTAGCAAACACCAATTTTTCTCTCTCAACTACAATCTATGGCAATGTTATGTGAATGTAAAAATGTGAGTTGGATGTTAATGTTAAATAAGACACAAGACTAAGGTAAATATATGATTTTATTTATATCAAATCAAATCTTTGTAAGAGGTATACTTACCTATATGCTGGCATTTTACAGCTATTCCTGTAACTTCAACATATGTCGTTTTTTTTTCTAGACACACTGTGTGTCTGCATGTAACCCTTTGTAGGTGACTGATCTATGCCCGTCAAATCCACCTCCTCGGTTGCTCCGTCTGTTTCTTGGCATTCCCTCCCTAGGCTTATATATATTTTTTTTCAAATCCCGTTTTTGGGGAGAGTGTTGTGTAGTACGACATCGTGTTTATTTAATTTTAATCAATTTCTCATTAAATCTATCAAAAACGATCCGTTATTAAAAATTCAGGCCAAATTCCATTAGGTTTCATTATTCTACCGTTTCGCCCCTGCACAATTGCTTGACAGCAACGCTCGAATTTTCTCCCTTTCGTCCTTCCTTACCGGACCCTACTAGTTTACGGTAATGTACGCGCGCGCTTGCTCCGATTGGCTCGAAGCGCCGTGACGTTTTTGGGGAAGCTGACTAGCAGGCAGAAATCCTCTGACACTCTTAGAGATGACTTGGTAGAGAGAGCCAGCGTAAGAAATTCGCCGTGGCCGCGCTCCCGCGCGCGCCTCGGGCGTTTCGTGGATTATTACCGCGTGAGGATAACCTCTAATTACAATTACGATTTATAACTATAGAATATTAAATCTTGTGAAATAAACGCGTATTTTGAATCAATATAATTTGATATAATGTCTTTAATAAGTTTTGTGGTAATCGTTCGACTCATCTCACGGATGCACGTGGATTCCAAATATGTAACGATCCCTAACACGAGGAGCAACCGAGACCGTTTTGATGAGGACGAAGCATGGATGCAAGTCACAGTCCTTATTGATGAAACTCAATGAATAAAGAGTAATTAATTTTCAACAAATGTCTCTCCTTCTTCATTCTGCAAAATA
This sequence comes from Salticus scenicus, assembly GCA_963930645.1. NCBI lineage: Eukaryota > Metazoa > Arthropoda > Arachnida > Araneae > Salticidae > Salticus > Salticus scenicus. The sequence goes on along the minus strand of OZ005659.1, from coordinate 221,205,265 downwards.
ATGGTAAGAGTTTTCTCTATTCTTTTAACGTGCTTCTACGGACGGCACATCAATAGCGATTTTGTCGTGAGCATTGGGTTATTGCACCAAGCATTCCCTCAGAACTTTCCAGATTGCTTTTCTGCAAAAAAAAAATAAACTATTGCATTTCTGCAAAAATAAACTGTCCTGGAATAGATTCTACTATCGTCTAAAGACGATGGAACTTTGTTCTTTTTGTACGATCACGTCGATTACTTTTCCTAAGCAGATGATGCAAGAATCTATCTATTACCCCACAACACTTCAGCACACTCATATATTCACTGTAAACCAATGTTCAAAATTACTAATCTAAGTACATCTAAATGGGTGTTAATTGACAAATTTGAAGAAAATTCTTAATGCCGTTTTTTAAGGAACACAGTCACAAGACCTAAAATTACGCTATTTATTTAAATCATCTATCAATGTTCTTAAAATTACCAACTAATACATTCGAAAGGGCATTTAAAAGTGTATTTATATAACAATTTTTAAGAATATCGTTTGAGCTGTATAAGGTGCAGACTTATGGCCCCATTTCCAGTTTTCCAATTTTCACCAAAAATTGGCAAGATCATCTGTACAGTAGGCCTACCTTAATACTGAAGCTTCAGTTAGAAAGATTAGAGTATAAGGTTGATTTTTATACCAACTATGTGAAAAATGGCAGAGCCGGGAATAAATCCAGGCTCTCCATTTAACGTGAGAATCCTCTACCACTGAGCTACCCTGGCTGATAACCATCTTGACATTTCTCACACAGTTTGTATAAAAATCACCATTGCACTCCAATCTTTCTAAATGAATTTTCATGGTTGATGTATTATTGAATATAATTTCTAATTAAGTTTCATTATTTAATATTTATTTGTTTTGTAGATAATACAGTCAGAAGATTCTCCACACACATACACACTAACCAGCTGCCAAAAACCATATTTTGGACTCAGGACACCTTAAAACATGTAATTTGGGTGAAAACTCTATACAATATTTCCATTACATACAGTAGATGGGTAATGGAAGCATTGCAAATTATCATATTGTATGTTTTTAAAATCTTGTTTCTTATATTTTTCTAATTAACATATATAGATTTCATGCATATATAAAAAATATTTAAATTTCCAACTCAAATGGGTTAATCTTTTTGTTATTGTTAGCTTCACATTTTGGTTTTTAGCTGTTCTCTAGTAAATTAATTTATTGGGGGGGGGGATTTGTTTTATTTATTTATTTATTTATTTTATAATCTTGGAAAAAATATCTGTTTTTATATACTAATGAAAAATATTTTTCTTTTGTAATGTTTTATTAAATATTTATTTATTTATTTATTTATTTTCAGACTTTAGGCTTTGTTGAGAAAGATTTAAGTTTGCCATTGTTTGTTCCTGCAGATGCATATTCTTCCGCATTATTGGAAAAATTAAATGATAAAGATTATGAGGTTAATAAATATATTTCTTTTACAATTTTATATATATCAATATCATTGTGACAGTGTGCATTATTTTTAAATTTTGTTTTATTTAAGACAATGCAAGCCAGGGATGTAGAATATATCTGAATGCATGAACAATGTTCTGGGGAAATTTTGACTATTTCCTTAGTGAAAAGAAAAGTAAAATTAAAACAGAAATAGCAATCTGCTGAAAAAAACACACTTTCTAGTGCTTATAAAATAAATCCAGCATGAATTACTTTGCTGAACCAAATCCATTAAAAATATTTAAAACTTTACATGTTGTTAATAAATTGTAACGAGATAAGGGAAGGATATATATTTTTTAATGAATATTAATGACTCATTACTGATAAGCCTAATTTTAATATGCACATAATATCAAAACACTTCAGACAATTGTGTTTTTTGAGTTAATTTATTAGTGTATGTATTTATAATTATTTTGTTTTCTTGGGATAAAATTAGAGTAAAACAATACAACAACTATATTCTTATGTTAGAATGTGTACTTATATTCTTAAACGCACATGGCATGGTTTGGTTTTTAAAAGTCTAAACAATTTCTGCATTCCTGGTTGTTGCTAATTTCTAATTTATTTATATATTAGTACAAATAGTGAAAGGTGAGAGGGAATGAATATAATATATTTTTTCATTTTCAAGTTATCTCTAAGTGCTATTTAATTGAAAATTTTCTTGTCTTTAAATGTACATCAAAAAAGAAGTTTAAGAGACGATATTATACAGAGTGTCCTAAAAGTTCCAGTACTGACGCTGATGTATTTTTTATTTACAAAACAACAAACCTTAAAACGATTCTTTTTATGCTAATGATAAATAGCACATTTAAAATAACGGAGGAAAAAATACAGAACTTACATTTATAATAAATGTTCAAAATGTCCATCCTTTTCTAGGAGGCAAAGCTGAACTCATTTGTGCATGTGTTTAGAAACATGTTTTAACATGCTGGGAGTGACTTCTTGTAGAGAAACCTGTACACACCTGCACAGAACCTGTATTACGAAATTGTCGAATGAGCTGATATAGCATATTTTTACTCGGTATTGTATCATCTGGATATTTATATTGCCAAACATCTTTCATACGATTTACATTCAAAATAAGCTTCAAACAGCGTAATTCTCTGAATGCGTGATAAACTCATTTCACTATGAAGAACAAAATAACATGAAACTTTATTCTCACACAACTTGAGCAAGAAAAGAAACAAACGATAAAAATTAAAGAATTGATGCAATAATAAGCAGACGATAAAATTTAATATTTAAAAAAAATCATGGACACAATGAGTTCTTTAAGTTGGAGTACTGGAACTTTTTGGACACACTGTATATAAGAATAAACAAATTAAAAAAATTTTAATATTAGCACCTAGTTTTATCCTCCAAAATCTTATCTCCCAATTTTAATTCTCAGTTTAGCTTAAATATTAATTCATGAAGACTAAATGGTTAATTCTAGTGTATTTCAATATAGAATTAATTCTGGAAGTTTGCTGTCTGAGCAATGAAACCATATAACAATTTATTTTTCTATTCTTGGATTATTTGATATTTCAACGGAAAAAAAAAATTAAATGTATCAAAGGAATGGTAGTATCTGTATAATTTACAATGATATAAAAATTCTTAAATATTGGATTCTTTGCGAAAATGGAACAGATGAACTGTGTTGTGATTTTTTCTCCCGTTTTCAATGTAAAAGTGAGATGGAGGGGGGGAAAAAAAGCTTAAAAGATGAATACTTAGAATAAGAAATGTTTAACTCTAGTATCCTTAAAAATTTAAGGAAAATTTAATATGCTGTGTAAATATATAGTAAACATTCTGATTTGTAAATAATCTTTCTAGCAGTTATGACTCTTGGAATTGTTACATGATGATACATTACTAGTCTCAAAATTACGATGCATGGGTATAATTTCAATGTATTTAACTATTAAAATTAAATTAATTTACAGTTTTTCTTTTAAATTGCGTCCAACCAAATACGTTTATTTGATAAAATGATAATATAATGCATGTGGAATAGTATTATTCAAAATAAAGTAAATCATAGAAATTACAAATTAATAAGTTTTGTAAGATGTTTATTAACAAATAAAATAGATAAACATTTACTTAAAATGGATAAATTATAGTTATATATAAGATTTAAACACAGTGTTCAAATATTTAATTAGAATTTGTCAGATAAAATATAGACTACATAAAATTTTAATTCAGTAATAATGTGTTTAAAATATTACTTTAGCTTATTTAAATCGAAGCATAATTCAAATAAGTTTAATAAGTTACCTTATTCTTGCTTCATTATTTGTGAGCTGCTTTCGGTTTGGGGCCCCAAACCTTCCTCAGACGTTGCTCGAGTGGTAAGTGGTTTCGTATCACGATGTTCTTCCTCACCTGTGATCAGGCGGCGCCACTGGGTGTCTATTCCGATTCTCGATTCATGGTCATTAATCGAATTAAGTTCATTGATGATCTCGACGGTTTCGTGGTAGTATGCATAGATGGAGTTATCGTAATTAGCTAATTTTTTGACGTCATCAAACTGGATATTTATTCTGTTTTCATGATAGCTTTTTGATAGCGCGGTATGAAATGATTGAAAAAGCGACAGAAATGCTACCGCGCTATCAAAAAGCTATCACGAAAACAGAATAAATATCCAGTTTGATGACGTCAAAAAATTTGGTAATTACGATAACTCCATCTATGCATACTACCACGAAACCGTCAAGATCATCAATGAACTTAATTCGATTAATGACCATGAATCGAGAATCGGAATAGACACCCAGTGGCGCCGCCTGATCACAGGTGAGGAAGAACATCAAGATACAAAACCACTTACCACTCGAGCAACGTCTGAGGAAGGTTTTGGGCCCCAAACCGAAAGCAGCTCACAAGTAATGAAGCAAGAATAAGGTAACTTATTAAATTTATTTGTGTTTAAAATATTTTTATAGGAATCATATTTTTTAATATAAAATTCCTCTTGATTGTTTGGGTTTCAAAATCATAAGTATATTTCATTCTAAATGATATTGTATATTTTTCTCTACATTCCGCCACCTCTCCTCATTTTTTTTTTTTTTTAAGATTTTCAATAATTTTATTTCAGATAACATCAAATATCTTTTCTGTTTTGTTTTCTTTTTATTTATATAGAAAGGAAAAAGCCATTTTAATTTCTGTTTTGAAAATAAAGATATACCAAATCTCACTGCAGCTCAGATGGAGATAGAAGAGAAATCTGTGATAAAAATCAAGTCTGTGAATAATGTAGATGAATTAACAGATAAAATTGTTAAATGTGTAAGTATTACTGAATGATAAATATAATAAATGTAATTATATGCATACACACCTGTCTCTCCTTTTACCCAGTATATCCAATCTATGTAGATTCTGTTTATGTAAATGAAAATCACGTAGAGTTTGTCAGTAGTCAGTATAAAATAAAACAAAATACAGTGGAAACATCATATGGATCGTTCATTGTAAAAGTGAATTATCTCCTTGTAAATGGATTTTGAAATAACGAGATTTTTTTCAAATTTATGTGTAGAGAAAAAGTCAAGTTTCAGTAAGTGTTAACGATTTTTAGTGTTTAATACAAATCAGAGTTATAATAATTTATAAGTTGTAAGAAAAATAATTTGAAGTAACTTAAAAACTTCATTTTTACAATGAATATTTAGAAGTTTTTGTTTGCTGAAAGAAACAAGTAACTCCATTCATGGGATTTTAACCCTTTCACGCCCAAGGGAAATATTCTTCCCTTCTACAAAAATCGTTATCGATTGTTATTGAATCGATATTTTTTTTACTGAATGTCAAAATAAAACGTATGTCCAAGGCAGCAAATGTGTTTCTGAATGAATAAAAAAAAACGTATAGAAAATAGGACACATAATAAATGTGTTATGTGCAATGTCCACTTGTGCTTCCCAAGTAAACGAAATTGTTTCGTAGAATACCATAACTAGCTATTTATTTTACTTTTTTGATAATTTTTATATTACAAAGAAATAAATTTGTATTACAAAGCAATAAATAAAATACCGATATAATCAACCTAACTCTTCATTTATTTACTTTTATGGTCCATAGGGAAAAATATTTCCCATGAAATTATAGGAAACCTATACACCCTGCTATGTTTTTCTGGTGATATTCTCTTACTTTACACCCACAATAGCTAAAATATTGTGTTGTATTGGCATATTTAGTCTTGGAAATCTTATGGTCCTGAAAGGGTTAATACAGTTATAGTTGAGACTGAATGTGATACAATTAAGCAAAATGTACATATTTAAAAAATATGGAATTACACCACTTTTACAATGAACCGCCCATATATCAGAGACGATGGTTCCACAAAAATGTTCGATATAATAGTAGAAATTTCAATATATGGAAACATTTTTTTGTGAGTATACATTACATCATGATTAAGTTATGTTCATATTGACATATGATCAAAAACAAGAAAAAATGAACATATGTGTACATTTTAAAAAGCATTTTTGTAACAAAAGTTATGTCCTGCTGCATAAGTACAGTGTCTTCACTATTTTAGAAATGTACAATCAATTGTTCTGTGTGGCAATGGTGGGCTTAGGCTTGTTATCGGTAAGGAAGGAAGAATAGTTGTAGCTTTTCAATGTTAAAATTTCCTTGTTAAGTTTTCCCAAAAAAATTCCAGATTAATTTAACAAAAAATTTCATGCATAGCTTTTTTTTTTTTTTTTTCCAATATAAGAAACAATTTTCTATGTAATGACCATGGGGATTCATCAAGACTTCGATATATAGAAGTTCCACTATATTGGAAAGAAAAGAAAAAAAAACAAAGCTGAGATCTATTTTGAGTACATATTTATTTTACAAAGCTTGACAAAATAAAATTAATGACTTTTCAGAACACGAAAGGAAATTTTATTCAGTGTCACTGTTGTAAATCAAAACAATCAAATTTCCTTTTCATTGGCACAAACTCATCATCCTTATTGCTTAAAATGTTTGCCAGTTTGACTTCATTTTAATTGCTATGGTTGATAATAATTTTTTCAGATTATTTGTTCTCGGACTTTACTTTCGTTAAGTTTTCATAAATTTGCTGATATTTGCTGTAACGTTTCTTTAAATTTTATTGAAATTGCATGGCTCACTGAATATTTGGATGATTGTCTTCAATGAAACTTTCTGATATTTGGCTAACAGAAAAAAAGCTTTACAATGATTTTCTATTGTAAATGAATCTGTTTTTTTTTTTTTGTTTTTTTTCTTTCAGTCATTGCATTGTAACATTTATCATTAGGATGGGTTTCAGACATTATATAAGTAAATTAATCTAATTGCATCACATGAAGAGCTGTAATCACATGAAATTGCTATGGTATTTATGTAGAACTAGTTTGTTGTAGGGCGACTGAGACGCCCGTTGAAAAATAATCGTTTCATTTTATTTATTTCTCACTTCAAATATTTCATTTGCTAGCAAGCCCATGCGAAATTTTCTCACTTTGTCTATCTCTTCGTTACCTTTAAAATTATTATTTTATAGACGTCATTTTTTTCATATGCATGAGCAAATTTATTTTATTTTATTTTTATGGGAAAACATATTTTATTCTATGCTGAAAAAAAAAAAAAAAAAAATGGCAATAATTAAAAATTTAAATGTATTTTAAAGCTTTTATTTTCATATTTTAATTAATTAAAAAAAATCTATTCTAAATTAAAAAAAATCTAAGTGTACCAAATGAAAGGTGCAGTTTTTCTGAATACATATTCAGAAAAATTGCACTTGTTTAAACAGCTTATCGATCGGACAATTACATTTCTTAAAATTAACTAAAGTATGAAAATTAGGAGACTGAGTCCAAGGAAATCTCTTAAGCCTATATCTTAAGCCTAAAGTGTGACAGAATCAGTAACGGATGAGGTTAACTATATATGCTGATGAGCTTAACTTGCAAATATAAGCTATACATGCAAAGACATTTATCTTTACTGGTTGATTTTATTAAAAAAAAAAATTTAATTATCAGGCTGATATCCCCACTGGTAGTCTACTTAAATGTGATCTTATTGGATTAAGATAGTATTAGGTAATTCACAATCTACTACTAAAATCCTTAATATCACACTCATTTAAATTACCACAGCCTTCTTAAATCACTGTAGCCTTCTTATGCTTTCGCTGGTTGCAGAAATTCAGATTGCAGAAATTTATATTGTAGACAAATGTACCACATGGGAAAAATAAGCATAAATTGAGCTATAATTTATCTTATTAAAAGAGAATTGTGTGTAAAAATAAATAAATAAAAATAAAGTAAATGAAGGGACCAGGTGCAGGGGTTGGGAATTCAGTGAAAGTCTTACTAGCCAGGAAAGTTTTCTTATTGATCAGCATTATAAATCTAAAAAACTTACGGCAGGGAAACAAATACGCATATGTGATGTGCCCAGTAGCAGAATTTTCTGTACTAATTAAGCAAATCAAAATATATCTGCAACTGAAAAAAGTTGGACCAAGTTTACTATTGTAGTAACAGCTACTCATGAAAAAAGCAAAATTTGCGATTATTAAAAAAGTAAAATTAAAGTAATCTAGAAATAAGATTTATTTGAGAATATTTTTTCTTAAATCAAAGATTTTTTTTCTAAGCAGTTAAACTAATGCACAAGGTCAAAAATTATCTGAAGCACGCATTATCATGCTGTAAATTCTTGAGGGGAAAAAAATCTTACAAACACTTTAATGTCTAACTCAGGGATGAGATTTTTCAGATTTTCAGCTGATTTCAGCTTTTTTGTACATTTAACTTTTCAGCTTTTTTTTAGTTTTTTCAGAATTTTTTATGTTTCTGGTTTGTATTTGTTCTTTTTTTATATGCTGAAGATTAAAATAAATATTTATTACTGTAATATAATAGATTTTGTCATTAAAATTCCAGTATTTCATTTCAGTGTCTTACCTTTGGGTACAGTTTCAGCTTTTTTGTAGTTTTGCTAATCTCATCCCTGCTAACTATTAAAAAAACAAACTTAGTATAGTGTTTACTTTACCTCATTTGAGTGGTATTGGGGTTAAAGCTGATTGACTGCACAAGGCTCCTAGGCATAGGTGAAGGGTTCCTCATGTGCAGGGGGGGAGGTCTTTCTAAGGGTACCTAGTTTGTATACACATAAGATTCAGAGAAAAGCACTTAAGATTTTGAACGATTAAGCTGACCAGCATGGTATTTATTCAAACTTAGCACATCTCATCTAACAGCTCTGTAAGCATGGCTGTCATTAGGATTTAGGAGGAACAAGGGATATGGTGAACATACATAGAAATTTTTGGTATATTTTTCACTGCTTAAGATTTCACTTACCACATCTAAAAATGTATTCACCATTGGTGAGTACATTGCTGGAATTCCCCACCTCTAGACAGGTTTGTATATATATATCTACCTATCTATCTAATGTGCCTAATAAGTTTTACTTTTTCTTTTTGCTTCCCCATTTAGAGAGAATACATTAAAGAATGTGAAAAAGTTTGGAGGAAAAGGCTTACCAAAGCAATTAATAATTTGAAGACTCCCAAAAAGCAACAACAAAGTAATTTCTTTAATTGAAATATTTTTTATTTCTTCTCCAATTGTAAAAGTTATTAAATTTGTACAATATAGTAACAAAAGTGTAAACTATTTCATGTTAATTTTTATTTTGACTTCAGTTTTATTTTCATATTAAGATAAAACTAATTTTAATTAAATTAAAAAATAAATAGTTAAATGTTATGAGTTTGAGATTCAGTGTTTATTGCGTTTATTTACACTCTGTTTAAAAAATATATTATCAAAGGCAGACTTTGTTACCAGGGGCCAATCTAAGATTTCAAACTTAATACCTATTTTTGTGAAAAATCTTAACTATATTTCATTTTTGTGAAAAATTGTAGTGCACTCTTTTTCTTTCTCTCTGTGTGTATGGGGGGGGGGGGGGGGAGGGGGGGAGTTTGAACAAAGTAGAATAATAAAATTAACTCTCAGCAGCTAGTGTGAGGCTTATAGCAGAACAGGAACCAAAATCCAAAACTTACTTCACTCTGAAGTAAACAGTTCAGTAGAGATAGTGTAAGTAGAAGTTGTTTTTATTTGTGTTAGTATCACTGCAGTATACATGAATTGTACCAGGGAGGATAGACACATCACCATACAGTCACCAAAATGTTAAACCACCTGATGAATCAGCAAACAGTACACTATGGCCACAACTTCAGAGCGTGTCTGTACCGATACACACAAGGATCGTTTTGTTTACATATGCTGCACTGTTTCTCGCCCATAACAAATGCTTGTGTGTAGATTAAAACCAACATTCTGTATGATTCTTGCTTCGCAAATCGCATCAACAGAAATGCATGAATTACTTTCCTTTGAAAATGTGCTAATTAAAAATGTTAGATTTTGCTGGGAGGACTAAGATTTTTGTGAAAGTATCGATTTTAGCTGTATGATTTTTGTGAAGATACCTTTTTTGCCAGGTCGATTTTTGTGAAGGTACCCATAAACGGTAGTAAACTCGACCTGTATTAACCCCTGGTTACACATTATCAAGCATTAGTTGGCAATCTTTATCATACTGGCGTCTTGCTAGGAAGTAGAATTTATAAATAATACAGTCCTACTTTAAACAGCTTTTAATAGAATTTTTTTAGGTATTGTTAGGTTTCACTATTATTATTACATAGAAATAAACATTGCTCTTTTTCTTCCTGTGTGTGCATGCAAGGAGGTAATAATTTAAAATTTTAATTATTTTTAATCATTCATTTTTTTAAATAAAAAAAAAAAAAAAAAAAAAAAATTTTTTTTTCATTTTAGATTTTTTCAGACCTTTAGACATTTTTTGATTCTTGATAGTCTTTTATGTTTGAACATTTAGAAATGAATGGAGATTTTATTTAAAGTATAATTATCAAATAAATATTTAAAGAAAAAAAAAAAAAATGATTTTGTTACATGCAATTTGCTTGGGTTCTTTATATTTTGACACTAGTTAGTTCCATTGTTCTGGAAATTGAGAACTTATGTGATTGTTTGATATTAACATTCAAAAATTTTTTTTAATACATTTATTTATTTATCAAAGAATAAAAGTTTCAACTATTGTTATTTTACTGAACACTTCTGGCTGAAGAAATGTCTATTTTAAGCATTTATTTATTTATTCATTTTTATTTTATGATATGTTTTGCCTTATGGAAATTAATTTACACTTTATGGAAATGATTTTGAAAGTAAGAAGTGCTGATTCCATGCAACCATTTGCTTCTATTGTGTTGTCTTGATTCTTAATTATAAGTTCTAGTTCAAATGTTCTATAAAAGTAAACTTTTTCATAACATTGTTATGTTAATTTGATCCCACATCTATTGCTCCATTTTTTTAAATTCATTTAGTGTTCTCAGATTCTATTCATATGGGCTGTTTTGATGAATTAAAAGTGACTGCGGTGGAAAATTTTTTAGAAATTTTGACTAGCCAGGGATTTTTTTTACCTGCCAGCAAAATGCAGTACATTGTCGATATAAAGTTGTTGTCTATTCAAGCATTGTTAATGCGCTTGAGAGGAAATTTTTGGCTATTTTACTACACTGAATATCAGAAATTAAACTGACTGACTTGAAATTCATTCGCTAGTGGTGAGTAAATTAAGCATTTCCCCACTCCTGTTAAATGATAAAGCCCATAAGGGAATCCATCATATAATTTTATAGGTATTTTATTTAATGTTATTTATTTTATTGCGGTTTCTTATTATAATCTATGTTTAATAAGGTGGCAGTTGACTTTGATGGTGACACTTATAACATACCTACCAATTTTAAGCTCAATTGAATAAATCATACAGACATGTTCACACACATACACGCATCATTATAAATATAATAGAAATTATAGAGTTGTTACAGTATCTGGAATTCAGGGAAAACCTGGAAAACTCAGGGAATTTGTAAAATTTACTGAAAAAATATATATATATATATATACACACACGGGGGCTGTTCGATAAATCCATGCAAAATTAACGAAAAAATATTTTTTTCAACACAGTTTCCTGCTATTTTTCAACATAGTCCCCTTTTAGTTCTATGCATTTCATCCAGCGTTTTTCTAGTTTTTTTATACCCTCTGTATAATACATTTTTTGAAGTCCAGCAACATACTCCTTGGTTTCTGTTATGACCTCATCATTTGATGAGAATTTTTTCCCAGAAAGCCATTTTTTCATGTTTGCGAACAAAAAATAATCTGAAGGGGCTAAATCAGGAGAATAAGGTGGATGTTGTAAAATTTCAAATCGTAATTCAAACAATTTTGCTGTTGCAACTGCAGACTTGTGCGCTGGTGCATTGTCCTGAAGAAACAAGGGTTTTTTCTTTGCAAGATGGGGTCGTTTTTCTTTTATTTCTTCGACTAAATTACTTAATAAGGATGCATAATATTCACCTGTCTTGCCTTTTTCCAAAAAATCAATTTAAATTACACCTTGGCTATCCCAAAAAACGGTGGCCATGACTTTGCCAACTGAAGGTCCAACTTTGGCTTTTTTGGGTGGTCGTTCACCAGCCTTTACCCACTGTTTTGATTGTTCTTTAGTCTCCGGTTGGTAGTGATGAATCCAGGTTTCATCCAATGTGATAAAACGTCTAAGAAATTCATTTGGATTTCTCTGAAAAATTAACAAATTCTCTTTAGAAATGTTCACACGGTCACGTTTTTGATCGATCGTTAACAATCGCGGCACCCATCTTGCTGACAGTTTTTTTCATACGCAAATGTTCATGCAATATGTTATGCACACGGTCCAAGGAAATGCCAACAGCCTCAGCAATTTCACGTATCTTTAATCTTCTGTCTTTCAAAATCATATCATGGATTTTTTCGATCATCTCTGGAGTCGTAACTTCAGCAGGACACCCAGGATGATCAGCATCACTTATGCTCATGTGTCCACAACGAAAGTTCCCGAACCATTTGTAAATAGTTCGTAATGCAGGAGCTGACTCTCCATAATGTTTATCCAGTTTTGCTTTCGTCTCTGCAACAGTTTTGCCTTTTAAATAATAATGTTTCATTAACACTCGAAATTCACTTTGCTCCATTCTTTCAAATATTTGACTACATGTTCTTTCTTTTTTAGAAAAATATTCACAAACAGTGCCCTTTCTCATGATATTATACCTGATACTAGCTATTGAGACTATGCAGTAATCGAAGAAAATGTCATTTTTTGGATAGTGCTGCCATCTAGTGATTTTGTACGGAATTAACGAACAGCCCTCGTATATATATCATCATCATCATCAATTTCAGCCTTTATCAATCCATTGCAGGTTGAAGGCCTCTCCTCGGGGATTCCAGACTGCCCTGTTTTCTGCAATTCTTCTACATTTTGCTCTTCCAAACTTCACAATTTCATTTCTCCAATGACACAGTGGTCTCTTTGGTCTTTTCTTATCTCTTGGTATCCAAAATAAGACTTTGGTGGTCCATCTATCATCATTTCTTCTCACAAGGTGCCCAGCCCAGCTCCATTTTAACTTCTTGACTCTAGAAATAACATCAGTAATTTTGGTTTGCTTCCTAATCCAAGTGTTTCACTTTCTGTCTCTTCGGGTGAATTTTAATATGCATCTCTCCATGCTTCTCTGGGCTATTTGAAGTTTTTGTATAGCTTTACATGTTAATGCCCAAGTTTCTGAAGCATAAGTTAAAACAGGCAAAATGCACTGATCAAAAACTTTTCTTTTCAAACAAATTGAAAGGCTACTTTTAAATCTAGCTCTATTTCTTCCAAATGCTCTCCATACAAGTTTAATTCTGTTGTTAATTTCTTCCACGATGTTCTCGTTAATCGTAAGGACTTGTCCCAGATAAGTATAACCCTAGGTGTTCTGCCGCCCTTGGGCAAGCTTCAATTTGCCGCGTTTTTATACACTGAAATTTTGCTTAGATGAATTTTTATAACTTGAAATTTTCCGTCAGTCAAAGTTTTTGTAATGGTAACTCCATTTTCCCTTCTTAGTTACTAAGACTTTGGTTTAATGAAATTATGTGTACGTAAGACCGTAACAAAATAAAATATTAAAAAAAATCCACAGTCTTCTTTTAGTTTTATTCTATAAAAATCAGTATTTACCTCCCACTTTCAGGTGTTGTCACTCTTTTAAAATCCACAGTTTTAAGTTGACTAATCAAACATTGCATAAAAAATGGATTTAATTTAAATTAATGCAATCACACGAAACTTAACACAGGTTTGTAAAACAAATAGAAAAAATACATTGTCGAATCTAATGTAAGGTGACCAGCCATTCTCATTTTTAGACATCCTTCTTATTTTTGAAAATTTCTAATGAGGACCACATTTGTTCTCATTTTAAACTTTTCTGTCTTTAAAAGTTGATTCTTGATTTGTTGTAAAACTATATTTTACAGAATTACATACGGGCATTCAAAGAGCTAAATAAAGGGGGGAGGGGGGGGTGGCAGGTGGTTATTAGGCAAATCTCTATAACTAAAACTTTTTTTCTCTCTTTTCTTTCTGTCTTTTTTACTTTATTTTATTTTATTTTAATCTTATGAGTTTTATTATTATTGTAGTTGTTGTTGTTTTAAACTCTTTATTGTATTGAATTAAAGCAGTTGCCCCACCCCTCTCTTATCGTTTCAAATTGCATAAGTCACAGAGATAAATTTTCAGAGTGAATTTTTAAATTTAATGTTTTATTATAACTGAAAATTTAATGAATTTGAAAATTTCAAATTCATTTTTTCTTTAAAACTAAAATCTAATTTGGGTTAGGTTGTGGGGATTAAGGCCAATTGACTGCACTAGGGTCGTAGGCCTGAGGGGGGCGAGTGTCCTCCATGAGTGTCTTTCTAAGGGGTCCTAGTCCGTATTTATACAAGTTTCGGAGAAAACCATGGAAAACTTTGAACAGCCAGGTCGACAAACGCGACCTGGGATCGAACTTGCCACTTCACATCTACCAACTTTGAACACAGAACCGCTCTGCTGCTGGTGGGCTAATATCCAGTTTGTATAAATATTAAGTATACTTTTAATTAAATTAAGGTAAAATTCCATTCTATTCATTTTTTTTTTTATATTAAAATTTTAAATAAATTTTAGATTTTTTTAGATAATGCATAAAAAAATCTGGTGTGACTCCACTTGATTTTCCAAACATTAAATAATTAACGGTTGTATAAATAAATTAAAGTAAGACAAATCCTTAAATAAACAAAAGTGAAAATTATAATAGGGTGTATGAATACATTTCTCCATAGTTTAATTTTACGCTATTGTACTTACAAGCATTTCAGCCCATAGATCGTAATGATAAAGAATATTTCTTTGTGTTCCTTCCCTGTAAAAAATCTATAAGTGATAAATTCACCAAAATCTATGCAGTTCCATGTGACTGTGACACATAGTATGAGTATAAATTTTCAGCTTAAACGAAAAATTCCTTATCATTATGGTCTATGGGCCCAATTTTTTTTAAAGTGCGATAGTGTCAAAATGACACTATCGCACTTTAAAAAAAATTGGGCCCATAGACCATAATGATAAGGAATTTTTCTTTGTGTCCATGTAAAAAGTCTAAATACCAGATTCATGAAAATTTATACAGTTCGTGCGTAATGACTTATAACATGTGTATAAATTTTCAGTTTAGACGAATAAGGCTATCACACTTTAAAAAATTTTGGCCCATAGACCATAGTGATAAAGAATTCTTTTATTTGTGTTTCTGTAAAAAAACTAATATGTGAATATAAGTCCTAGATTCACTAAAATCAATAGGGTTCGTGCTATGGTGATTTACAAAGCATTTAGGCGCTATCGTGTTCATTCACACATCATCGTAAAAATAGTAAAAATGAACTCAGTTCAAGGGACCTTAAAACGTGTAGGAACACCAAAATCTCATAGTCAGATCTTTGACATGATTACAATACTTTCCTTACATAGTATGTTAGGAAAGTATAAAGGGCTTAGTTTAAATTTGATGATTCCTTTAAAATGTTTTATCTCAAATTCAGTGTTTTATTTTTCTTTCACACTCATGGA
Source organism: Salticus scenicus (assembly GCA_963930645.1). Classification (NCBI taxonomy): domain Eukaryota; kingdom Metazoa; phylum Arthropoda; class Arachnida; order Araneae; family Salticidae; genus Salticus; species Salticus scenicus. The sequence continues at coordinate 221,189,593 of OZ005659.1, read as the reverse complement.
TTCTAAACAATTTTGTCTTTTTCTTAAGACCACCCATATAGAACTCCATACACTACATATATCTCTTATTTCTGTTTAAATTAACAATATCTGGTCAGTAATAGCTTTTTTTGTTGCATACTGACAGGACTCTGTCCTAACATACGCATCTGTAGTCTCCCAATTAAAGCTTTCTCAGACTGTATCATCTGTCTAGTAGAATCACCCAGAATCGGACATCGGACCCATGCAAAGATAGTTTCTTATTCCAAGTGGAAGGTTTTGAGCTTTCACATTTCTCATACTGTTCTTTTTACACATCTTGTTTGATTTATTGGTGAATTTTACTAGCATCAGTTTTCTCAACCAATTTAGATTTTTTTGTGAGGATGGGGAGGGGGTCTTTTTTACCAATTTATATTTTTGTAAAAAAGAAATTCAATCTTGCTTATTTATTTATTTTTTCATACTTCATTTTAATGATTCGAGTGCCGCCCTCATGCATTGCCTGGGTTACTTAATGCCTAGCGGCGGCCCTGAGTATAACTACATACCGTTTCTACTTCACCCATATCAACAGTGATCTTCAGTGGAGAAACAAAGGAATTTGACATAAATTTTGTCTTGCTGAGGTTCACTTTCAATCCAACAAGCTTGCTTTCTTTGTTTAGTTCCTGAAGCATTTCTTGCAAATCCTCAAAGGAGGAGGCAAGCAGTACAATATCTTCTGCAAATCTCAAGTGATTTATAAACTGCAGGCATGAGAATTTTCCGCGGATCTGCGATTTTCCGCTTTTTTGTGATTTTCGTTAATTTCGCGATTTTTTATTTTGTTAAAATCAAACTACTCCAATAACGATCAGTGTTCAAACGCTCCACGAAAAACTTTAGATTCTCAATCTTTTTCCATCCAAAATATTAATGTCAATATTAATTTTAAAAGTGCTTATCATATTCTATAATATATAAAAGAACCGAATTATTCAATATTTCTCACTCATGTAATTTTTTTTGTCCTCCCCCCCCCCCTTTTTTTTTCCATCTCTAACCATCGCCAATCAAACATTCTGCGGGAAACCTTTTATTTTTTAATATTTATCCATCCACAACAAAAATGTCAATATTAATTTTAAACTTACTTTATGATATTTTAGAACCCATAAAGATGAATTGTGTGTAATATTTCTCAATCATGAACTACTTTTTAACCCCCCCCCCTTTCCCATTTTCCACCACCAGTCAATGTTATTAAATGTTGATTGCTAGCTAATGTTTTTTTTTTTTTTTTTTTTTTTAACTGATGTGTTATTTTTTAAAATTTAATTTGTCACTTTTAAAATATTTTGTATAGTTTTTTCCTGTGAGCATTATTTTTTCATTTGAAATAAATTCTATGAACACGTTTGTATAGTTTTCCCTGCATGCGTTATTTTTCATTTGAAATTAATTTTATGAACATGCGTGTTTCCTCTTTTTTTAATTTTTTGCACTCTCATGCCTGAAACTGACACACAATTATGAACCATTAGAATCTAACATGTTTATTAGCATATATATATGTGTGTGTGTGTATATGTGATAATGCCAACTGTAATAAGTTAATAAAATATATATATGTGTTCAGTTGACTTATAAACAGGTTAGATTCTACATGTTAGGTTCATGTTGCATAATTGTGTGTCATTTGTTTTATTTTTAAAGAAAAAATGAAAAAAATCCAGGGTTTTTATTTTTTCTGATTTATGTGGAACACTTGAATTAATTTAGGAAAATTTAAAATGTATAGTTACACCAAAATCCCATAGTTGGATTTTTCGTTAGCGCAATATTTTCCTAATATGTATATGTTGCAGTCTAATGGGCCTTAAGAGGCATAAAATGACTGTTGAGGGACACCAATTCATAGTATATATTTGGAAAATGCAAAGAGTTTTCAAATAAATTATTTTTCCCCATTAAGTTAGACTGTTTATCAAAATACAGTTCCCGCCGCTTATTAAAACCACATTCGTTCTGAGCCAAAGTGATTTTATCAAGCGGCTGATTTTTTTATCCGGCGAACGTTCCTGCCCTTAAGGAAAAGGTATTACTTCCCTGAATTTCGAAAGAAACTTCAAAAGGTAATGAATAATATAATTAGTAAACAATATTAATTAGTTTTTGGTGGATAATTAACTAATTGTTTCTTCGATATAAGTAAATTAAACTCATTGTAAATTCCCGTGCACTTTCGTTAGAGGAAAATCATCATTACTTTACCAAAAGTTCACGCTGTTTTTATAAATTTAAAATCTTTCCATTTAAACCTCATGAATTATAGTAATTGTAAAATACGAACTAGAAATTGCCTTCTAATAATTAGAAAAAAAAAAAAAAAAAAATCTTTTCAAATCAAATTTGTATTTTATTACTGTGCTTTGAAAAATACGTTCCTTGAAATTGTTGCGGAGATAAGTTGCTGGGCAATGTTTAATTTGTAACTGCAAGTATAAAATCTTGAACAATGAGCGGTAACGGAGGGTTTGTTGTGCTTTAATTTCTTTTTCTATTTAAAAGTAAATAAATAAATAAAAAAATCACAATGTAAATTAAAAAAAAATTTTTAGTGTGCATAAATGATATTTTTTGGCTGCTGAGAAGATATTTTTGAGTTTATTAACTGGCGATTCTGATTTTATTAAGCAGTGGCTTTAAACGTGGTTTGTATTGATTTGATTCCGGTCCTGGCGATTTTATCAGATTAAGCCGCTGATTTTATTAACCAGTGATTTTATTAAGCAGCTGTTACTGTATATTTGTCGAGTTATTTTCATTTTTTAAAATTCTTTATGTAATTTATTTGTTGATTTCTCTTTCTATTTTAGATATTTTAGGTTTGTCTCCAAATCAGTCAATTTATCCTTATTTGACTGTCATTGATACTGAAATACTAGTCAATTTGTTGCTTCAGGTAATTAATTTTTAAGGTTTTTGTCTTTTTTTTTCTTTCTTTTAAAAGGAAAATATTCTATTTTTATTATCATTAAAATAATATAATTAAAAAAAAAGTTTTATAATAGCTAAAGAAAATAATCTTCAAAATGTGTAACTTAAAAATAATTCTTAAGTTTTCCCTGTAACTTTTGTTTTTCTGTAAAAAACTTTATAAAGAGCAATATTAAAATGAACAAACTTTAAAAGAAAAAGTGCTAATGTTTACACTACTCTTGCATCTGCAGTTTAGAATTTTGCATTAATTACAAACCAAAAATTCTCAGTCAGCTCACATTTTGAGCTAATTAGCCAATAAAGGTAAATTAGTGTTATTTATCCCTGTAACAGTGAATTGAGAAACCACATTATTAATATCCCGTAACATGACATGAAGAGACAGATTTTGCCATGTAAAAGCTGTTAAACAGACATACAGCCTTTTGGATTTCTAGTCCCAGCTTCTACATTGCTTTGTGAGACTTAAGTGTGAAATGAACGTTCAGGGTACTCTAACCAGTTAGCAGTGCCTCTTTATCTGCAATAAAGGATAAATTGTTATTGCTAGAGTTATCATTATTTTAAACTCCATAAATACATTACAATACACACACATTTATATATATATCAGGGCTCATGGTCCGTTGGTCCATGACCCCAAAAATATTCAACAGACCTGAATAATATAAATTCTAATGGTCCACTGGACTTCTTTGTATATTTTATTTTTCTCTAAAATTGCTCATAAATCTGTCGCAGAGTAGTATATTATAACAATAGTAAGTAAGTGTATTTCTTTATAATTGTCAATATCACCTATTCTTTGTAATTTTTCATTTAATTTCATTTTCATAACCTTTTTTATTATTATTTTTTAAATTCTTAGTAATATTAGTAAATATGCGACATTAAGCTCGTTTAGTAATGTATAAATATTTTATTTGTATAAAACTTCATTTGTATTTTTTGATTCATTTACAAAAAATTATCATACTTGACTTGTAAATTTATTAACAAAGTCTTAGTAAAACAAAAAATTTAAAATTTTTAAATATTTTTAAAAATGTAATATTGTAGAATGGAAGAACAAACCAGTCAATGTATGTATTGACCAGGGAAAACTGATAATTACTGGTCCTGCAGACAAATAACTTTATTTTCTTAATTTCTATCCCTGTATTTTGTATCTTTACACACACACACAATTTTTTTTATGTAATATGCTATATATTGTTATATTTAGTTGAATGATATTTTTCAGGAAGCGCGGATGCTAGGAGAAACTGCAGAATTTTACAGCCCTAATATAAAACACCTTTATAAAGATTTAGGTTTAAAAGTCATGCGACAATATTTCATGGCTTTAAATAAAAAGAACAATGTTACTGATAAGGTGAGAAAAATAATTTTTAGAATTAAAATATATATTGTTCTGATTCAAGAGAAATAAATATTCATTAAATCTAACTCTGTTCAATATTTTATAGATCCATTTCATCTATCAAAAATTTTTAGAATATTTATTGGATCCAAAGTTGTCTTCACAGTATTTACCTAGAGAATACTGGGAGTTTTTAAAAAGTAAACATGTGGATGGTCCAACTATTGTAAGTTTAACTTTTTTCTTTGTTATTCATGTTGTTATTTTCCTGATTCTGGTCTTCAAAATTATTTATGTGAAATTTGTAGATAAATTAAACAAAGTATTGCTTTAATTATATTTTATTGTCAGGAACATTAAAGTCTTCTTGAAAATAACCATAAAAATACTAGGCACGTTTCTAAAGAGTTTCTTCATCATGTCATCTTCCTTGTGTGCATGTTCTGTCATTGTGAAAGGGGAAGATTGAAAGTAAAAGTAAAAGAGAACACTGAAAGAGAAAGCTTTTCTTCCAGCTTGCTCTCTCTGAGTGGCTAGCATTTAAATTTTTTGATTTTCCCTGATTATTCTGGATAAATTTCCTTGACTTTTCCGGTATTTATATATATATATATATATATATATATATATATATTTTTTGGGGGGGGGGGGGTTGTAATATTTTAAATCAACATTTTTCATTTGGAATTTTCCTTGGTTTAATTGTCTGGTTTTAGTTTTGCCTCAATTTAGTTGAAATTGCTTAACTTTTACAGACTTCATTTGAATTTCTCAACATTTTCCTAATGTTTACAGACCTGAAAAATTCCTTGGCTTCCAAGTTTTTCAGATTTCTAGTCACCTTATTTCTACTTTTACAGTAGCAGGATATGCACCTGGTTAAGAAAGATATTTTCTTTTGAAACAGGTAGTTTTTAGTAATTTCATGGTGTTTTTGAAATGACTTTATCATTCCTAACAATTGTGTTCCACAGCAGCTGTTCAAACCTTTATCAACTATTTTGTATTTGATTAATATTTGAATTATAAATAACAAATTAAGGTTATTTTTTTTTCTCTTTTAGGATGTCTCAAATTCTAATTGGGCTTATAGTCTTTTAACTTTTGTAAGTAACTATTAATATTTATCATATGTTTAAAACTAGAATGTTATAGCCATCATAAAATTTTCTTCTATATCATTCTATATAATAGTGCCACCTGATTGTTAACATATACAAAACTTTAATCACAATAAAAATTTTTACATGTGCATTTTGGTAGAATTTTAATCAATAGATACTGAAATGTAACCACTTGGAAAATCATCGAAAGTGAGTAACAGCAGTGCCATCTGTTGGCTAATATGCACCTTAATTAAATGAGCATTTCTTTTTACAATGGTCATATCGAGTTTGATGCTTTTATTTTCTGTAGAATCTGATATGTAGCTTTCCTGTGCATGGTTAAAATTTCAGTATAATAGTGCATGCTTCCTTTTGGCCAATATGCACCCAAATTGACTCAGATTGAACCTCATAATAACTGTATCACATATCAAGTTTTGTGTAATTATACTCATTTGAAGATGAGCTATAGCCTTCCCGTAAAATCACAGCATAGCAATACAACCTGTTGGGCTAAATGCACCAAAAATTGAGAAACAGTTATTTATATGGAAGCTTCGACTAAGTATAAATTATGAAATTCTATACAGTAGTTCTTAATCTAGAGCTGCCACGAAATTTTTGTCTTGTACACACACACAGACATCTGAAAAAAAAAAGGTCAAATTCTGTTCAATACATTTGAAAATGCATAAATTCATCGAAAACCAGACGAGGAAAATTTTTACGAATCCTATATTTTCTTCCAGAGGTACAAAATATGTTTGAACATCCAAACAAAGTTTGGGGGAAATTTTGAAGTTAGAAGAATATTAAGAAGAAATAAAAATATAAGTCTAAATTAACAATTTGCTACTTTGCAATGCTTATAATATAAACTAATAGCTGTATTTTTATGTTAAGTGTGTTACTTATTCTCTTAAACACTTATTACATAAAATAAATGGCTTCATATTATAAAATAGATTTTTGCATTATTGAGGTAAATTTAGATTGTGTTTGGTGGAAATTTCCAAGATCTTTACATTTTCTGCACCTTTGCTTTCTTCTATGAATACAAAATAAAGAAAAAATAATACTTTCTGTTTTATGCATACTTCACACATTATTGTAGGCACACATACCTGTTCATTATTATTATTTAATATTAAAATATTTTTCTATCAATTTTTTTCTCCTAAAATTAATTCAGTGATTATTATTTTTTAAATATATATAATTTTAGATTGGAAGCATTATGTATGATGTATTACGTAGTAATATATGTTTCAACCCGAATCGTATAAACAGAAAATCAGATAACAAGTGAGTATACTTTTATAAAAAAAATTTTTTTTAGACTGTATTTTTGTTATTAAAGGATTAAAGTGCATAATTTTGTTTTCTATAATTTATCTCTTAACTTTATTAAAGGTGGGAGGAGTTATACCCCATCTTTTCTTTTTTCCTTAATTTCATATTTCAAGATTCATGCATCAATTTTTTTTTTAACCGTCTTTATCCAAAGTTGCTTTTCACTTTTATTTTTGCTATATACTGTTATAATCAAAATACAAAATCGATACAGTCATGCATGTAGTTCACTCCAATATAAATAGTTGTATCTTTAAGTTGAGTTCGTCTAGTTACACTTTTTAATGTTGCATATAATTCTATGTACTAATACAATGTTGGAAAAAACTCATGCTACATTTTAAAGTTATTATAAAATGAACCAATTGACATATAAATGTGTGTGATTTGCATTAAAACTTTATTTTGAACAATTAAAAAAAAAAAAAAAAAAGTTTGAAATTTCCTATACAGAAGGTACTGTAGTGACACATTTAAATTTAGACTGACAAGGAGAGGTCACGACATGGAAAATTCAAATCGGGACGAAATTGCGCAGGATTGTAGTATACTATGAGGGTAACAACATATTAAAGCAGTAGGACCCACTATCCACAAAATTTCGAGAAAAAAGCATTTAAAGTTTCAGTAATCTTTTAAATACAAGTTATTTCGCAAGCGAGTAAGCGTCTCAGTGGCGTGATCCTAAAGCACGAGCCTCCCACCCAGATGACTTGGGTTCGAGGCTACCTCGAGACTACTTATTTTTTCTTTTTCTTTAACTTTTTATGTAATCTAAACTTTTTATTTATTTTTACTTTATTTTACAATTCAATTCAAAATCTGAAAATTTTAATAAATTATTTAATTTTTTTGAGTGTAAAATAACTTTTTCTATTTTTAATATTTATAACTTAAAAATACAATAAATTTCTATAACTTAAAAAATAAAGTTTAGTTTTACAAAACCCTAAATAAGAAACATAAAGAAAAACAGACAAATATTTAAATAATTAAAAAATAAGCAAGCTGTAAACAAAGTGTAAAATAGTTAGCAGGTGTTACTTAAATCTTGGTTTGAGCTTCCTGATTTTGTTTGAATGTGTATAAATTACGTAAACGCTTCTAGTTTGTTAATAATAAAGGGCAGGTGGAATTTTATTTTGTGCAAGGAAGGATAAAAAAAAAGGAAGTCGTTATTGAAAAAGAAATGATGTTCATTAACATTTAAAGATAACATTTCTTTTCCTGTAATAATTTAACAGCATCGTAATTTTATACTATAATTTTTCAAGAAACTGTATTGATTGGAGAAGTAATTATTTAATTTGGATAGTAATTATATATGCAATTAAAAGGATCATTTCTCTGTATTATTATTTTTTTTAATTTAAAAAACAAAATTTAGTATTGTTTCAAGCATACCTAAAATAAAATAAAATATTTCGATAAATAATCAAAAACAGTTTCTTTAGTTTAACCTTATTTTACAGTTAAAATAAAACTAAAATTTATTTTTTAAGTTATAGAAATTTATTGTATTTTTAAGTTATAAATATTAAAAATAGAAAAATCTATTTATTTTATATTAAAAAAAAATTAAATAATATTTTATTAAAATTTTCAAATTTTGAATTGAATTATAAAATAAAGTAAAAATAAATAAAAAGTTTAGATTGCATAAAAAGTTAAAGAAAAGAAAAAAAAAAGTAGTCTCGAGGTAGCCTCGAACCCAAGTCGTCTGGCTAGCAGACTCGCGCTTTAAGATCACACCACTGGGACGCTTGCTCGCTTGCGAAATAACTTGTATTTAAAGATTACTGAAACTTTAAATGCTTTTTTCTTGAAATTTTGTGGATAGTGGGTCCTACTGCTTTAATATGTTGTTACCCTCATAGAATACTACAATCCTGCAGAATTTCGTCCCAATCTGAATTTTCCATGTCGTGTCGTGACCTCTCCTTGTGAGATTATTTCCTATATATACATATATATGGGAAATTATCTCCATTATTGCACTTCAGTTTGATTTTCCTTTGTAGCTCAAATCACATATACATGATAGTCAATATCAGTGCACTCTACACATCATTTAGTATAAATTAATAAACAGTGTGTGTTGCTTCTGTCGTTCTTGCATCCAGTTCTTTGATGTTGGCTCTAAGGTCTTTCACTTGGTCTTTAACATATCCTCACAGAAATAAAAACAAGGGGTTGAATCAGGAGATAGAGATTGCTATAACAGTAAATCATTTTGTTCAGAGTTATCCACTCGTTTATCAAATGTAGAGAAACATGAACCTGTGTGCAAAATCTGTATTTGAAATTTCAAATTATTTTTGTACTAGCAGGTTTTGCCCACTTTGCTGGTCACAATATTAAAACGAATTCTCAAAATTGAATCACTAATTTTTTATATCACTTTATAGATAAAAACTTAAAAAAAAAAAAAACGATTGAAATCACTCTGAACATCAATTTGGGTACTCTTTGCCTTCGGCAGCATCTTTCTCCTCCATGCTATGCTGAGTGAGGTCTCTCACTGCCTGCAACGTCTTTTCTGAGCATTTCAGTTTGGTTTTTTATTGGACGACAAATAGAGCTGCTATTATTCGAGAACTACAATTTTACCGTTGGATATATCTCAACATCAATTAAACATTTTAATTTTGGCATCATGTATTAATGAGACCTAATCACTCATTTTTTTTAGTCCTCATTCTATAATAATAAAATTATAAGTAGAATAAATTTGTAATTTTAGAATAATTAGTAATATATAAAAATTATGCATAAACTGTGATAAATATTTTTAATTTAAAAATTTAATATGTTTAATTTTTTCTACTGCATTATCAATTTAATAAATAATTTGATTTCAATAAATATAATAAGGAAAGGAAGAAATTCTCCTTCAGTTGAATGAATTACAGAAAAATAAACAAATAAATCAATAGTTTAATACCCGTTGCTTTAAAAAAAAAAAAAAAAAAAAAAAAGGTTTTGCCTTTTAAATGAATGAATTAAATAAAAGATAAATAGTTTTTTTGTCATTGCTAAGATGCAGAAAAATGAAATGAAGTGAAAAAATAAATTTTAGAAAATGAAATTAGAAAAGTTGGATAAAATTGAAAAAAAAAAAAAAAAAAAAATTAATTCAAGAAATTCAAATTCGAAAATCAAAAAAGTCTCGATGAGGTGCACACCTGCAGGATGCAAACTAACACTCTGCCATATTTTGATCAGTAGTCAAAGCACCAGAGTGCTGACAGACGCTCAGATACTTCTCTTTATTTAAGGTAAATAAATGTTGGGACCATCACGAACATTTTAATACAAACCATATTCTTGCATGTCCATTAATTGTTTTTGCATTAATTTTTAAAATGGGCCATGGACATTTGCTCACTCTGTATATTGCCTTTTAAAACCACTAAAATTTTGTAGCGAAACAAGGTTTTTACTTTAAATTTTGGTGAGCTGGAAATCTAGATATATATATGAAAATCATTAAATTTTGAATTTAATTTATCAATCTTACAAAGTTATGTCAGTTTGAATAATTTAAATCTGAATTTTCCCCAACATGTATGTTTGGTTAAGTCGTTCAAAGTCACTTTCCATGTACACACTGATTTTTTTTTTTTTTTTTTTTATTTATTACATTTACGTATAATAAGGTAATATGTAGTATGATAATAATTCAAATTAAAAAGAAATTTTTTTATTATAGGTGTGCAGTAATATTTTTAGTGCTTTCTTTGTTTTAATTTATAGGGGAAGTAAATAAATAGTGGTGGAAATTTTACTTTTTTCTTTGCAAATATATGTGCATGTATTTGTTATATTTTTAGTGTATAATCTTCTTTATATTGCAGCTATGAATTTCACTTTTTCACATGATGTAAAATTTTTATGCTTTTATTTTTAGAAAAATTCGTAGGAACATTTTTATTAATATTTTATTAGTTTGACTAGCCACCTCCAAATAACAAAATAAATAAATAAATCCTCTTATTATTTTTAATGATTTTGTTCTGTTTAAACCTTTGTATTATTATTATTATTATTATTATTATTATTTGTGTGTAAATAATTGCTAAAAGTTATTGTATGAGATTTTTTAATTTTTTTCTCATGTTTAATGATATTCATATAACAAAGCATATAACATTCTATTTATCATTATTTTTTGAATCTGTAAAATACTAAAAGATAAGCAATATTAATGCTAGTCATGTTAAATAGTTTTGTATGAACAGTGTGTTTATATTTGTTAAAATACTTCATTACATTTTCAGTGAATTTTGTAATTTTATTGGTTTTTAAATTTCCTAGCTTTATGTATCCAGCTTTTCATATTGTTTATGAAAATCATGATGTCAAGCTCAACAGACAAATAAGGGTAAGATTTTTTTTTTTTTTTTTAATTAACTATACAATTTTTATAATGCTTTTTATTTCTAGTTTATGAAAAACTTACTGTTTTCTGTATTATGCCATCAGTGTTTAATTTAGAAGTCTGCATGGGCCTGAGTCAAATTTCTCAATGTGGTCTCAGGCCAGGCCTGGCTTGGGCTTGATTTTTTTGTTTATACAGGCTGAGCCTGGATTAAATTTTTCTTGCACTTTCCTTGTTAATTAACGAAGAAGGTCATTTATACAACGTTTCTTTAGTCATTTATTTTACATAATTTTTTAGGCTAGTATGTCATATGAAATTTTGTTTTGTTAAAAAGAGTTTATTTATCCCTTCAACTTGATTTTCTGACTGTCTATTTGTTTGTGCTCTGACTTCTTCAAATATTTTTATCACACCTCAAAATTAATATATGTTATTTAAGGTCGCAATACTATGTTTCCTATTCAAAATGATTTGCATGTTGCTGCTAACTAGTTCGCACATATGATGTATAAACAAATTAGATACATTATTTTCTAATAAGGTTTTATGTCCTGTGTCAATAGAGTCTAAAATTATGAAATTATTTTTTAAGTACTTTTCCAGTATTTTCAGGGCACTAAATACATATAATGAACTTAACATCATTTTTCAGCTGCACAAATGCATCTTTTTCTTTCAAAATGGTTGAAATAGCATTAATGTTTTGTTTATGTTTACAGGATCACACAAAAAGATTCAGATGCATGCCAGGATATAAGTGAAAGTGGATGACAGTGGATTTTTAATAGTATTAACAGGGGTCTGTCCAGCAGCAAACCTGGATCTGTTAAAGGGCCCTTCACAAAATTTTATATCTTAAAAAAGGACCCTTAACAAAATTATCTTTCTTAAAGAAGGACCCTTCACAAAAATTTTCTCCTTAAAAACAGACCTGTAATAAATTTGTTTCATTTTCAAAACTAATCTTCCATGGAACGAAGAGGCTGCCTGAATAATCAGGCGTGTTTTGCTGTATTTCCCCGAAAAGCTGATATTCAATTTCTAATTTATAAAGGATTCTCTGCATATATGTAAATTTAGTTCTATAAAAGTAAACTCAGGGTTCGCACTAAGAAAAAAAAATGAGTGGGATTCTCCCACTCTAACAAAAAATTTAAGTGGGATTTTGAAAATTTAAGTGAGATTTTTGAAATTTAAGTCAGTAATTACATTTTACAGAAAAAAAGTATTTTCAAGAAATATGCAAATTACAGACATGTGATTGCTGAAATTAGAAATTAGCTGAAAAGTTTTCGCAAATATGATTGATTGGATGATTAGTTGAATATTGATAACGTCACTTTCATAAACTGATGACAAACATTTATACATTATATAGTTTTTATCTACATTAAGCATTTTCAGGATTTTTTCATTAGCTTAAAAAAAAATTCTTCAATATACCTGCAATAACTTTTATATCCACATAGAATTTTATTAAAATTTCACACCAAGAGTAAAACAGATTTTTCAAACAAATATAGAATATGATTTTTATGTATGTACATTAATCATTCATATAAAAGTAGCAGTAGCTAATTATTAGTTTCAAACATGCATAAAACAGACTGAGTATTAATTTTCTTAAATTGGTTTGGAAAAAATTTTCTTATCTGAAAAATCTATTCTTCATTTCCCCCATGTTTACAAATTTGGTATAGATATGACACCCCATAAAGATTTAATTTAATTGAGAAAAAATAAATAGATTCAGTAAGTTCAGCACTAAAGGTCTAAAAATAATTGCATATGTCAGAAATATTGAGCACTTCTATTGCTTTATTGTTTCTAGAATTGATAATTGACCACAATCCATATTCCGGAGATTGGAAAGAGGGGGGGGGGGGGTTAAAAAATAAATAGAGTAAGAAATATTAAACTCTTTCAATTCTACTTCTAGAATCTAATAAAACAAGTTTAAAATGAATATTATAAAAATATAATTTATGTTGCAGATGGGTAAAGATTGAGAAACAAGACTTCTGCAGAACATTTGATTGCTGATCGCTAGATGGAGATAAATAAAGGGGGAGGTGGGCAAAAAATAATTACAAGAGCAAGAAATATTTAACAGTTGTATTTATTTACAGGTTCTAGAATGTCATAAAGCAACTTTGAAATGGATATTGACATTTATGTTGTGGATGGAGAAAGATTAGGAATCAGAAGCTTTAGTAGAACATTTTATTGCCGATTGTTCCATTTTTATATACTTATTTTTTAACGAACGATATTCGCGATTTTTTTTTAAACGGAAAAAATAAATTCGCGGAGTTCAATGAATTAGATTAAAAGAAAAAAAAAAAAAAAAAAAAAAATCGCGGAAAAATAAGTGCGGGAAAAGCGCGCATATGAAAATTTTTTAAGTGGGATTTTTTTTAATATTGCGCGATCCCGCACTCTAGCGCGAACCCTGCTGTCATTGTCTAAAATGAAACCTTAATTATAATTTTATTTTGCAAAATGACATTTTTTACAATTTCACAAAAAGTTTGGAAGAATTTTATTTTCACACTAAATTTAAATTCACAAAAATACGTGTAGAATTTTTCACAATTTTACAAAAACAGGACCCTGTATGAAAAATCTGGACAGACCCATGATTAATCATTTTTAGTACCTTCTTGCATTTTTTGATTAATACTAATGTTTTCGGTTTGTCTTTCCGTACGTGTGCCATCTGTCCATCCATAATGATAAATTTTTATTTATATGTTAATTGTTTTCTAAAAGATTAGTAGTTTTGTTCATGAATATTCTATTGCTTGGCTATATAAAACTTTTAAAAAGTAGATACTAAAAAATTTTTGCATAAAAATGCATGCTTTTTTTTTTTTTTTTTTTTTCCTTAAAAATTTTCAAGAGTAACCGTTGAATAAAGTGCATTCATAAACTGGAAACAGTCTATTTATTTATGAACCACTTACTACTCATGAAAGTGCCAATGCTCATAACTATATGTTTTTGTAATAATATGTATAATTAAATGGGTGCACAAGGAAATCTTGTGGTGTCTACACCATGTTTTTTAATTGTTAATTTTTATGTAACATTTTTTACAATTTATACACAAGTACATATGTATATTTTTTCTCTTGTTAGGCACACGATATGTTTGCTAAATTATATCGTGATGCTCGATTGGAGTATTTAGAATTTGATGTTAGCTTGGTTCCTATGTTATCACCCCCACGTCCTTGGATAAAATATGATTCTGGGGGTATGCTCATTACTAAAGGTAAATTTTTCTTTTTTATTAAAAACTACAATAAATTTTACTATCAGTCACCTTTGATGGTTGTTCATTTAATATATTTCTAAAGCAGAATATATGTGTCTATCGTTATTACACTATTCATTTTGATAATATCAATGCATTTCTTGATTGAATTTTTCTTCTTGTGTGTGTGTGTATCAAAAATTTTGTATAAGCGGTATCTTACAAACCAATGAATGGAATTTAACCAAACTTGGTATTTAGTTGGACTTTGACATAAATTAGCTCTGTTTACATTTGGAAATCCATCGTTAAGTCTTAATTTTCAAATCCCCAGTCAGTAATAATTAATGTTTTAAAAATCATTGGCTAATCAGGGCACTTCGATTAAGACAGATTTTGATTTTTATATAGGTTTTTTAAGTTTTCAAGAAATTCTTATACATTTTAAATTTTGATTGATAACACTGGCCTACAAAATTGAAGTTGACAAAATTTGATTTGATAATTTTAGCTGAACTTTGTTTTTTGATGTGCTGAAACCGAAAATGCAGCCTGTTTTTCTCTATCACGTATAGATTTTTCCCAATACAGGGTGCTTACCGACTCAATTTCTTACTTATGCAATCATAACAATAGGTTGGTTGGTTATTTGGTATGGTTTTACGCCACACTATTGCTGCGCTATTACAACAATAGGTATCCATAATTAATTAATCATGGTATTGAACCATAGATCTGTGATAATTTAAAACAAAGTTATTGGTTTATTTCATTTTTAATGGAGAAAAAAAAATGTTGGCACAAAATTGACTTTTTTTCAGCATTTAGTGTTATACTTCTTTGAGATAAAAATTGTCTACATTCATCATGGAAAATTATTTTAGTAAATTATAATTTAATAAATAATTAGTACTGCATAAATTTGTATAAGATTATATATAGAAGAAAGTCTTGTGGTGGCCACAACGTACTAGTTTTGTGCCCCTTTTAACATTGTTTTTTGCTTTCCTTTAGTAAATAAAAGGTCGAAATTTAAAATTTCTAAAATCTGCAATATTTTAGAATCTTGAATTATTGTGTCTTGTGTTGTGTTAAATATACAAGCTGTATCAGTTTTTCTGTCAAAAGATATGAAAATTATTTACTAGGTGTATAATTTTATTTTTTTTCTTTCATTTTTAGTTCCTTTTATTCGATTTCCTGAACAAGCCCGGTCTCAAAGTTCGTTTTATGCTAATGTGCCATCCCACCAATTGAATCCATGTTTTGACTCTTTAAATAATCTTTCCCTGTGTCCTTGGATTATAAATAAACCAGTAAGTTGTATTAATTAGATGATTATTATTATATCATTATGTTTTAAATTCTGCCAAAGTTTTGATATTTTGTATGGGTTTTGGATAGTTAATTTGATTTTGTGTCTTTGAATATTTTTATACAATTTAAAATTTAAAATTTTCACTTGCAAAAGACTTTTTATTTTGTAAATAAAATTAGGTTATTAATTAAAAAAAAATATTACTAAATTCTTTTTTTTTTTTTTTTCCACTTTTCTCAAGTTTTTGTTAGAAGACAAATAAGGGAAACAGCAAAATGATTGAAAGCAAAAGATCACATATAAAACAGTTACCATTTATACAACTTAAATTTCTTAAGAAATATCAATGCTTAAAATGTAAATGAATGTTTAAAAACAAAAACTGTTATCAATGTAAAATTATTTTGATTAATATTACATAAATACTAAAAAGAAACAATTATTGAAAATGTTAGAAAGCATTTTAGTGAGTTATATCTAAATATATTTCAATGTATTGCGTGTAATAGTATGATTCCGTAAGTAATATTAAATTTTATTTAATGATTGATTACTCAGAAAAGCAACTTAAATTTTAGCTACACCTGAATATGTAGTTAAAACAGTTTCTTTTTAATTTCTTTAGGGATTTTAAAAATGTTGTAAATTTTACGAGTAATTTTTTTAATCTACCAGATTATTTATTTTAAAGTATTTTCACAAACATTTAACTTTTGATGCGTTACTAATTATTTGATATTTAAAAAAATAAAAAAATAAATAATGTTTCAATTCCCATTTTTGTTTCTTAATCTTTTATTTTAATCTTATATTCCTTTTTTACTTCCACTACCCAACTGGGATAGGTAACGGAATTAGTATTTGGTTAAAATTTTTGCTATCTAGTTTTCACTTGACTTACATGGTTTAGGATCACTTTCATAAGCATTGAGAGAAAAGAGTTCCAGAAGAGGCAAAACATTTTTTTATTAGTCTTTAAGCAATTTCACTTTAGGAAATGGGGAGAAAAGGAATACAGTCATTTTCATGAAACATAACGTTTTGCTCGTAATATTTGACTTTGAAAATTCCTTTGTAATTTTTTTTGGGGGGGCGTAAATACAGACTAGGACCCTTAGAAAAACCCTCATGGAGGGCACTCCTCCTCAGGCTTAGGACCCTAGTGCATCCCTAACAGCACAGTTAGGGTTAACTTATCCACAGTACATCTCAAGGACATTTCTGGGATGTCTTTCCATCCAGAAGACATCTTGAAGATATCCTGGGTAGGCAATGTGCTGTCTGGGTCAGTCGGCCTTAATCCCTATAGCACAACTTTTTTTTTTTTTTTTCTTTTTGCGAAAGATTCAAATTTTAGTGAGGCATCATGGCTGCTCTTGCTCATAGCTGCTGGCACGTGTGATCTCTCAAGTCTGGAAAGTGTATTTATTGATCAGTGTATGTGCATGTATACTTGTGTGGAGAGTCATTTAACTGTCATATCTCCACAAGAAAACAGGTAGAACTTTGAAAGTTTCAGTATGGCATTTCTGGCATGCAGAAGAGTACCAAGTTTTTGTCAAAACTGGAAAAAATGAAGTGAGACCTAAAGTCAGTATCTCAAAAATGATTCTAACAGTTTTCTTCAGATTTGCTGTGTAAATCATATTTTAGATGTCCTTTTGTATGTATTAGTTACATTTCTACAGGAAAATTAACCTGGCATTACTCGTGCCGGGCTTCCGAGGCATGATCAATTTGTTAAAGCTTTGTAAACCCTATCCCTTAATACTGAAATGGACTACACCCAGTCCAGCTGAGTTCAAGGTGACTTTCGACACAAAGGAAATGTTCCCGGAATTTTGTTTCATTCTGTTTGGAGAAAAAGCTGTTTCTTGGGTCGCTCAGGCACAGCGTGAGCGCTTGTGTATATACAATTAGCGCAAGTAACACCGAGTTAATAGGCATGCTTTTTAGATAGGTCAATTGTAGGTTTTGGAAGTGGGTGTCTCAACAAAATGGCTTTATTAATTTTCTTTAAACTTAGTATCTTAACTCCCTTTTATATGTTCACAGAAACGAGCAAACAAAAGTAAACAAATGGGCTGTGGTAGCATCATCAAATTTCAAAATACTTATTTGAAAGGAGTCTCTGGACTCAGAGATGTTTTTACACTCTTTATTTGTGTGTATAAAATATCAAATCGTTTGAAAAAATTGTCAATTTTAGTAGTCAAAGAGGATAACAAACAGTGAACTTGAAAAAATACAGAAAATCAAACTGTTTGTTTAGTACTCCATGCAAAGTTTTATGTGTTTAATCATTGACAATCTGCTTGTGCATTTGTTTAGTTTCAGTTTCTCACATGTGTATTAATCAGTTACTACAGAAAATATGGGCAGTGTCCTAATTAGCACGGTCAATCTTATATATTCTGAGTACATTATTTTCAAAAAGAGTTAATTATGTGGGTAGTAGAGGACAATGGTAGGAGTCTGGTTGTTACATATAAAAATTTTTCAATAGTAAAATATATTTTTCTAGATCTTTACTGAGGACAATATTGTTCCTTTTATACTCTGATCATATACTTTTGTAGTTACATAAGTAGTGTCATTTCATGCGTTACACTTTTCACATGTTCAGTTTGTGTGATGTTATTCATAGGTATTGTTTGATTTGACATGTACTAAATGATTCTTCAAAATATAATCTGATAATCTAAGCGATTAATATTTGGTGTTATTATATTATTAAGTCATGTGTATATTATATTACAACACACACATATCTTATTACATTAGTTCTTGGAAGGTTATATTAATAAAATACTATGAAAACTCATAGAAAATTACCAATTGAACAGGTATAAAAAGATCAGACTTGATGTAAGTAATGAGCACATTGAAAAAGATCAAAATTAGACAAAACGTGTTGAATGGTATAAATTATTTATTTATATAAATAATTTATTATAACTTATATATAGCTTCTAAGTATAACTTAATTATAACATATATAATTTTTAACAAATTTATTTTACATTTTTTTTTTTTTAATAATAATAATAATTTTTCAAAGTATTTTACATCTAATTTATTTCCTTATTCAAACCAATTATGATTTTTTCTCTTTCAAGATTTTAGATATTGTTATTAAAATTTTTCAAGAAGGGGGAAGTGAAGAGTTAGATATACCTCTTGATCCTTCTAATTTCCATTTAGATTCTAAATTACTTGAGTAAGTATAATTTTTATTCCATTTGTAGTGGTTAAAAATAAAATCCATAGATATTTTTTATTGAATTCATTATGGTTATAAATCCTGAGTAAAATTTGTGAGCTGTAGAGAAATGTTTGTTTCGATTCTAGAAAGCTAATAGGAATTTAAATAATTTTTAACAGTAGTAAAATATCTAAAGTTGCTATCGTACCTGGAAGTAGTTCAGGAAAAACCTGGAAAACTCAGTTATTTTGAAATTTTTATGGCAAAAACAGGGAAAACTCAGCGAATTTTAAAATTTATTGCAAAAATAGGAAACATTTTAGCAGGGTTGGCACGGTTTAAACCATGATTTAAACCACGGTTTAAACCAACTGGTTTTTTTCCCATAAAAACCAATTGGTTTTTTTGGTTTTTTCCCTTGTCAAAAAATTCAAATTTTTCATTTTTTTGTCCCTTTTTTTAAATGAAATTTATAAATTATTTTTATATAAATGATGTTTACTTTTAATTCAATTTATTTCACTTGTAATATTGCTTCAGAGAAGGTTTTAGTTATGTGTTTTAAGTGTGACTGGCTGGCTGTATTAAAAGTTGTGTATGTAATGTACAACAATAATAACAAAAGATCTAGAAATTGTAAAAGAAAAATGCCTATATTAATTATCTTAAAAAAATATGTATGAAATTGTCTAAGGCTAAATGCAGTAAAGTAAAATAAAATAAATAACAGTGGAAAGCACACTTATTTTATACATGACATAAGGTGAAAATTGTATAATTAAAAAAACTACTCTATCTTTGTTTTTTTTTTTCAAGACTGAACAAAGTCGTCTTTAACTGGTTATTTGTTATAATACGGTAATCAATAGCAGCCCATTTTCTTATCTATATAGTAAATCTATAATCAACATATGCTGATTTTGAACTATGAAAAAAAAAAAAAAAAAGTTGCATTAGAATATGTCCAGGCAGTTAAAAAAAAAAAAAAAAATTAAAATTTCAAACAAAAAGTTCTCCAATGAAGGATATTTTGTGAATTATTTTATTAAAATGAATGTGACAGTAGTAGAATTAAGAAAATGACAGTAAAAATTTTAATATCTAAGTATAGGAAAATGTTGAAATAATTCTAATCGCAAAAGATTCTACAACCGGTGTAGTGTGTTTTCTTAAAATGGAAAATTAAATTTGAAAAAAGCTATAAAACTTGTAATTGTATTTGAAATATTAAATGTAAATTCTATTCAATAATTAACTTTCAAATGGATCACAATATTCCATTACATAATTCAAAATTATAATTTTTTTTCTTAAGTCTTTTCCTACAACTCTTTTTAAATGTATTAGAGGTTTTTTTTTTTTTTTTTTTCCCTAGTTCATTAAATTAAGAATTTTAGTGTTATTAAGTTAATTTGTTATTATTAAATTGTAGGAAATGGTATGTTAGATTTAACATTCATTCTGAAAAAAAAAACAAATTTTTGTCAACTCACAGTAATTCTGTTATTTCCACTTACATCATTTTAATGAAAAGTCAATGCTGTAATTATGGAATATTTATAGAAATTTTGAATATAAAAGATTTTAGCTATATTAAAATTTAATGCACTTTGATAAAACGTCGGTTTTTATTCAAGAATAAGATCGTAAAAAGTGTAAAAATAAACAACTTTATGAAAAAGCAAAATATAAGAATTTAGGTGTCAAAAGCCTGAATTACAGAAATAAATTGTTTGATTGTTTTATCTTTAAATATAAAAATAAATAAATGTTTTATTAATATGGCTATGTGAAAACTTATTTAATTAGATGAGATATAACATAATTTCATGTCTGAAAGTACAAGCTTTGATTTACAAAGTACAAGGTTTGTTTCTTGTACATTGTTAGAGAAAGAAAATCACAACCTACAAAAAAGGCTTAAAAAATGTCATACCTGTTTATTGTTAGTAATTTAAATTATTTTTAAGTGAAGTAATAATTAATATTAGAGTATTAACTACTTCTAAAAGTGGTAATTTAATTTACAAATATGTATAATATGACTGAGGAACATATACTAATAAAAACCTGGTTTAAACCAAAAAAACCGGGTTTTTTGGTTTTTTGAAAGAAACCTGGTTTTTTGCCAACCCTGCATTTTAGGCAATTTACAAATCTTTTGAAAAAAAAAATAGGAAATTTTTTTTATAATGAAATCTGTATTTGTTTTTATTCTAAATTATCCAGTTTTTACAGTTTAATGATTTTTTTTTCTTTTTTTTAAGCCTTTTATAATGAAGAAAAAAAAAATGAATTATATGATTTCACCAATTAATAGTAAGCAAATGAAATTAATGTATGCTAGATATGTCCAATTGATTTGTGAACATTTTAGATTCTAATGCTGTATCTTTGTGTGTCCTCTCTATTTTAATTTTAAAAGAGACGGGGAAAACTCAGAGAATATTTTCCCCCCAGATTTGTGTAGAAATCCTTAATATATATATATGTTTTGAATAAAACAGCCCGTATGTATTTATGATGAGAGTGCCCACACTTGGCATGACGCCTGAAATGTAGCATAATTTCTGTTAGCAATTTAAAACATGTTGAGAACTTCTGCAAATTCCTCAAAATCCAAAATCCTCATTTCAGTTGCATTTTTCATTTTTATTTCATTAACAGGGTTCCCACGAGCCTTGAAAGTCCTTAAGAAGTACTTGAAT
This sequence comes from Salticus scenicus, assembly GCA_963930645.1. Taxonomy (NCBI): domain Eukaryota; kingdom Metazoa; phylum Arthropoda; class Arachnida; order Araneae; family Salticidae; genus Salticus; species Salticus scenicus. The sequence goes on along the minus strand of OZ005659.1, from coordinate 221,167,930 downwards.
TTCATTTTCTTTTTCAAGGGCCCTTGAAAGTACTTGAATTTCGTGTAAAGTCCTTGAAAATCCTTAAATTTTCCGCTCTAGCAAACGTTTGATCAAGGCTAAACTATCTCCATCTCCACACGCACATACCACTGTCTAATATAATGCATTTTGTCATGAAATTCTCATTTCATTATCTTGCTTTTGCATATAGTTTCTACTTATTTGTCTTTTTTGCCAATCTCATTTATACCTGTTTGGTAGACTAGTCATTAATATTGAGCAGAGAGTGACCGGACCAGAACTCAAACCTAAGAACTTTGGAATAATCATAATGATCCCAATTCCAAATCCTAAACTAACCATTTTTTGACTTTTGTAAAAGTTAATTTTGTCAATCCATCAAAAATGTATTGTGAAAACAGACAAAGTTATTATTCTAATTATATAAAAAAAAAAAAAAAAAAAAAAAAAATAATAATAATAATAATAAAAGTGTTCTGTGATTTACTAAAGTTTTGTGTATATGGCTAGCATTCTGTGATTTTCCCCCATAGTCCTTGAAAAATTTCAAATGGACCTTAAAAAGTACTTGAAAACTCCTTGAATTTTTTTCCTTTTTAAGAGTGGGAACCCTGATTAGTTTCTAAATAATGCTAGAAGGCAAAACTGTGTGTTTTATTTTCTGTTGGATAGTATATATGAGTTTTAAGCAACACTAATTTTAAAGTAATGAAATTCATTCACAAATTTCATTATTTACATCCGAAGATGTGTTAAACGTTAAAGATTTTGTGCATTATAGATCTACAAACCAGAGGGAGTCGACTGCATTCAAACAATAGTAACAATAGTCTTTATATCAAAGAAGAAAAAAAAGGAAAAATATATATAGAATTATAAGACTATAAGATTTGTATCTTACAGGCATGAAAGATAAAAGTCTCATAAATGTGAAACTTTTTTTGAAAAAATTTAATTTTTTATTGTTCAATGTTGAAAACATATGTTCATAGTAGTAGCCAAATGAAATGAAATTTTATCATTATATTTTAAATGACAATATATTTTAATATGTAAAAACAAATATCAGAGATTGTACAATTTGATATCCCCACTCCCCATGTAAACAAACAAACAGAAATCACCCTCAAATAACACAGGCTTGTGATGGAATTTTTTTCTTCAAACTAGTGTGTTTTTGGATGCTGATTAATGAAAAACTACTGTAATTTAGTGTATATAAGCTGCAGCTTATTAAAATGTTGCAAAAAAAAAAAAAAAAAAAAAAAATGCTCTTAGATAAACCGTGGCTTATGCAAGCATTGTTATGATGATGTGACAGATAAATAAGGAAAAAAGATATCAGTCTTCTGACATCTACACAAGTTAATAAAAATAATAAATTTTTAATTATAAATGAAAATAATAAATTATTTAAGAAATAATTAGGTATAAAGAAAGTAAAATCAAACTATACCAGTAATCAGATGTAATGCAACAAATATAAGAAACACGTGAACAAGATGGTGGAATTCAGGCATATATACAAAGTCATAAAAATAATTATAAATGAAAGTAATAAATTATTTAAAAAGGCACTGTATAAAAAAATAAATAAAACTAAAACAAAGCAAAGCCAGTATACAAATACGATGCAAAAAAACAAAAACAAGGGAACAAGATGGCGAACTCCAGAGGTATATGCAAATGAATCAAAATAAGAGATTATTAGTTAATAAATAAGAGATTATAAGCGTGAATCAGTGCTCGAGAAACTCAAATACTAAACTTCTGTTTTTTCGGGGAAGATCGACTGTTCCAAGAAGTATGGATGACGGAATTTGGCATTATTAGTTAGCCCGCGCTGATAGATAAGCCACAGTCCCCCAAAATCAATGTTTTTTTTTAAAGATGGCCCGCGGCTTATCTTCACTAAATTACGGTATTCAAAAAATTACATCATATATAGTTTTGACAAAAAATGATACTTTTTTTTAAAATCTTAAAGCTCCTCTTTTTCAACTCCCAACTAAGTTATTTCCTGGAAAATCTGGGTGTTGTGAATGTAAAATAAGGAGAATTATTTCTACAAAACTTTTTAAAAAAATGTACAGGAGGTATCTGGGACAGTGGTGTATTAACATGTTAGCAGATTACTGGTGAATGCTGCATAGAGAATTCCTCCTCCTCTAGGCCCTCCAGCCAGGAATACGAGAAAAAGCTGTAAAGGGAGGCATAGAAACACATTTAGAAAATAATGTGTAAACAATAACCTATTTTAATGTATTTTATACATAAATACTTTAGAATTTCTTATAGCCTGTGTGTGAATTTTTCTGATCTTCATCCTTTGTGAAAAACCCGTACAGGATAGGAAGAAAACAGAAGCATTTATGAATTCAGCGGATCAGAACACATTAGAGACACCAAACACAGTGCGAAAAATAAAAATAAAAAGTACGATTTTGCAGACCTGTGTAATTCTTCTGAATTCAGTCATTTCATTGTATTTAAATCATTTTATACACAATAAGATATTTTAGCATAATTTTATTTATGATATGCTTTATTTAGTTATGCTATACACTATTTTAGTAAACTGTTAAATAAATTTAGTTGTTTATTTTTAAGGACACTTGAAGAAAATGGAAAAAGTGTTTATAAATATAAGTTGGATTATGAAAAAAAGAAATGTGAAATGACTAGCCTGTGGTTTGATTGCCTATATAAGCTCAGTATTGCTAATCATGTAAGGCCTGCTAATTTTTTTATATTTTTGTCAAAGTGGTTATAATTTTTATTTATTTATACATATTTTGTAATTTATAATTCTGCTACTTATAAAAAATTATCATTGTTAAATAAACTATTTATAAAGTGTGCTTTTTGCTTTAAAAACAAAACTGTGTATCTTTCATTGCCAAATTATCATTTCTGTTATTTAGTGGAGACAGAAATATTAGTTTTTCTTTTCATTGAAATGCTGAAAATACATTAAAAAAGTGTAACATGCAAGTGATCATTATTTTATGTATAATTATTTTATTATGTTGATTCTTTTTATTTATTTTTTATTTTTTTAAAGTTGTATCAACTACGTGAATAAAAATATATCTTATTATAAATAATTACTTTTATTTTGATACATCAGACTTATTATACTTATATTACATTTAATTATATGTATATATTTAATTTATTCAGTAATTTTAATTCAGTTTATTATTTTATTGAGATTAATTGAGCATTAATCAATTAATGTAATATCTCTAATTAATCTAATGCATGTTGATTTATCTATACTAGTACATTTAATTACAATGCATAAAATTTTTATAATAGTTCAGTACATATTCAATATCTTTTATTTATAATTACTGATGTATAATTTATTTATTAATTACAAAGTATTTAAAAAAATTTTGATATAATGAGTATAAAAAAATTCAAAGTTTTTTTTTAATGTGCATTTTTAAAATCTTGTAAAAAACAAACATGCTTTTAAGCAAGTGTTTTAATTTTCTGTGAAGATTTTTTTAGATGTAACTGTTTGAAAAATTGTATTCATTTTCAGTAATTTAGTTGATTAAAGAATTATTAATTAGGTTAATTGCCACTGATAACTCTGTGCCATTGAATAATTATTTAGGAAATATTTCTGCAATTTTATTTTCCTTTCACCATTTGTTCATGCTTAGTGTGAATGTATTTTAAAAAACTACTAATATCTAAATAAACCCTAAAACTTAATTATAAAGGGTTATTACTATTTCACATAATTATCCCATTGGACAATTTATTTTGTTCTTTTAAAACAATTTATCCTTTGGTGACACTTTAAAATAAATATTTTACTGAATTTACCGAACTACTATCTGAGATTTTATGTTTTTTATTCCCAGATATTAATTTTATTACATTATTTCATTTTTTGTGCTTAAAAAAAAAAAAATATCAAATTATTATAGCAGTTATGAAGAATTAAACGTAAGGTTGATGCTATTATGTTATGTTTTGTGCAATTCGATATTACAAATTCCAAACATGCATCTCCCATACATTTTGAATTTCTGTTACAGTTTCGAGCGATGGTATTTTGGTTTCCTCATAATTTGGATTTTAGGGGAAGAGTGTATCCTACACCCCCTCATTTTAATCATCTAGGTAAGTAAGAAGTATTACAGTGAAACTTGAATAATTCGAACTTGTTTAATTCAAAATTCTGGATAATTCGAATTTTTTACTCAGTCACTTGAATTTTGTATTGAAATAATGTTAAAAAATCGTAGATAATTCGAATTCTATTTTGGATAATTAAAATTTTTCATACGATTACCTTTAAAATATTACTGTAAAATTTGTTCCCGAGATTTTTCTCAGCTAATATATTTTAACAGTCTTTCAAGAGAAGGATAAGGAAATACAAGAGAAGCCCCTAGCTAGTGCATCAGAAGATATGGTGCATATACATGAACTTTGAAGTTTTTTTTTAATTGAAAGTCATGTCTAATGAAGAAGATTCTATTTTTGTATCAAGTCATATGCTATGACACAAAGATTGACTTGTGTCATAGACTCTACTTAAACAAGAAATCAAAAATAGCTAAAATGACTATTTTTAAAAAAGGGTTGAATAATTAAGCTCGTAAACAATATTTATTTATTGTGTGTGTGTGTGGGGGGGGGGGGAGGGTGTAGCAGTATTCTTAGACATAAAGTTTATGTGTTAAATCTTTGATCGTAGAGTTTCAATTTTTAAATTTATCTCTGTTTTATTTGACAAAATAGTGTATGTAATTCGAATTTTTGGATATTTCGAATTTTTCTCTGGTCCCTCCAACTTCGAATTATCCAAATTCTACTGTACTTCAAAGTTCATTAACATCTTCTTGTGTAATTACCATGTTTTAAAGTTTTTATTAACTTTGATCTTGCTAGACATTTGAAACTTTCAAAATAGCTCACAACCCGATGACAACACAATACTTCAAAGCTCGATTTTCGAATTTTTGATTAGTTTTTTTTTTTTTAATTAATTAAAATATGAAAATAATAACCTCCTAATAGCTTTAAAAATAGCCATTAAAATATTAGCTATAATTTAATTGTTGACAAAAAAAATTTACGAATTCATTTTCTTTCGACATAAAAATAAATACATTTAATTAAATGTGAACGTTAAAAAATTGTAAAAAGTTAAATTAGGCATCTCACAAAAATTGTCATCATTATCACTTTAAAAATTTTATACACATTGATAAAGTGCTAATGTAGTTCTATAGCTATGATTCAACAGAAAATTTAAAAACATGGTATATAAAAAGTTTTTTATCTTATAATTATTTATAGCATTTACATATGTCCTATATGTATGATCTGCTCTCAAAGCTTGGAAGACTGTAGGTGACAGATTGAAACTCAGGCCGTGTTTGCCAACCTAGCTATTTTGAAGTATTCCTTTTTTTTTTTTTTTTTTTTAACTAGTGTGAATATTGATTAGTACCCCTTTAAAAGACTGCCATAGAAAACATACTGCCTAGACCTTGCACACTAATGTAGTCAATTCAATTCATCTTAAGGCTGTACATCAGTCAGATTCCGCCTTTTTTTCCTTCCCATGTTATCCTACGGGATTTTTGTTGCTTCTTTTTATAAGGATATCTCATTCAAAAATAAAGTTATTCAGATTCTGTTTTTTTTTTTTTTTTTTTTTTTTTAATATTACTGTTTGAATATGTCGTTGTTTAGCTTAGTAATTTTGTGAAAAAATTATATTAAATACTGTATTTCATTAAATAAATTTAGGACTCTATGTTTTGATCTTTAAACGAAATATTTAATTTTATTCTTTTAAGAAAGTTAAAAAAAAAAAAGACATTCAAAGAGTAATATTCGTTTTTGGATGAGATATCCTTATAAAACAAAGCAATGAAAATCCCAGTGGATATCAGGGGAAGAAAGAGAGAAGGCATGTAACTTAAATTCAGTAATTTATTCACAGAAAGTTCCAGAAAAATACAGGTCAATAAACCAATTATCAGCTTTAATTCAAGCAGTAACCACAGCTTAAACAACAGCTGTCAATAGCAAATCCACAGTACAAACTGTATAGCAATAACACTTGAAGCAAGTCTCTCTCAAAGAGGCTCAGAGCAATACAAGTACTAGCGAAGCTGGCTGAAAACTGAACTGAACTGACTGCCTTGGCGAGGAAGCGCTCCTTATATACTGTTCCATGGAACCCAGATTTTTCGAGAAAACTCTAAAAAGTGGTCAACCAATCAACTTACAGCTTCCATATTTGGTATATCCCTTATAAGGATTTTCTCGCCAAGGTCGCCAAAAAATCGCCAAGGTGGGAAAAAGTCGCCAAATTTGGCGCCAAATCCATTACCTGCCTTATTGGGCTTTTTAATGCGTTTTTAAGGGGAAATAAGGCTATTTCAACGCTAAAATGACTAGAAATGGACAAAATTAGCACTTTATCAACTTACTAGGCATCTTTGAAAGAATTTATACAAAAATAAACACAATTATTTACAATTTTGTAACACTGCCCCCCTCCCAAGGACTGCACGTCCCGGGCAGTGCAACCCTTGGTTAAGAGGCGAAACTAACTAAATTTACACAATCTCAAATACAAAAACTAAGTTGCATATAACGACAAAATAGAATCAAAAATCAAGTGAGAAATATTTACAAAATTCACAAATATGTACAAGTATTTATATACAAATATTTACATTACGCATGCACAAATTTTACCAGTATTTACATTTTTAATTTTAATATTACCGTTACTTGTGGTACTTGGCTAGCCTATTATAGTGCACCACCTTCGGTTTTGATGAAGGTGTTTTAGTGATCCGCACCACTACATCATTCAGCCTTTTTAAGACTGTGTATGGTCCGTCCCAGTTGCACTGTAACTTGGGAGAGAGTCCTTTGCGTCGAACAGGATTCCACAACCAGACCTTCTCTCCTTCCTGGAATTCATGTTGCATAGCCTTTAGACCGTACCTTGTCTTCATTTTCTCCGTTGCAATGTGAATTCGCTCCCAAGCAAAGTTGTGTACGTCCTCAAATCGTGCCTGGGGGTCTATTCTCCGAACTGACTGTATCCCAATTCAGACTGTCAAAGTCGTTATTTTGATCACGTGACGTGACATTCCGACTTTTTGCTATTCTCCCCTCTCAGTCATAGAAATTTGCGGTGAAGATCCGGTTTGTTTCAGTCCTTATGATAACGACTCCTTCATGCTGTCCGTATAATAAAGACTCGTCCCTATTTTCTTCAATTCTTGTGAATGATTTTTGGGAAATATCAGTTTATCAATATATAAATTGGTATTGTGAGGTTAGTTTATCCTCCCTCTCCCCAATATTATTTTTGAAAAAGCAGACCTATATAATTAAAAAAAAATTTAATAATAATATAAGAGCTTTAAGCTTAATATAAGCTTTTCAAAATTAAAAAGTAACCGAACTGAATGGTACATTTTAATCCTAACTGAAGTGATAACATGAAAATATGATTTTCCAAGTGTGCAAAAATGTGCCGGAAAATCAGAAAAACTCTTCCTTTTAAAATGATCATTGTTTAAAAAATATGTAATTTATTTATTCGATTTTTTTTCTTTCAAAGTAACTGTTAAACTGAAGTTACATATAGTTTATTTACTCACTCTTTATATACATATTAAATATTTCTAATGAAAAGTTTTTGAACTTTACTGGTTTTCAGAATGTTATTTAAAAAAAAAAAAAAAAAAAAAAAATCGAATTTGTTTAATGCAATTTTTTAATGTTTTTTATTACTTATTATTTAAGGCTAAATATTTTTTGAACTATAATAATTACCTATATTAGTCTGTATTTTGTTTACGTAAAAATTATTTTCCTTGTGTATTCAATATAATTGGAAAATCTTTGTATTCTTAATCCTATGAAAAACATATTACTTTTTAAATAAAAATGTATAAAATCTTATAAAAAAGTAAAAACGCAGTATTTATTTATAATATATTTATTAAGCACAGATAGAGAGAGGTTCGAATTAACAAATTTTCAGATTTTTTTTAAAAAGTCAGTTTTGGAGTAATGAAGCTCCCAATAGGAGATGCTTAAAAAATCATAATATTAATTCTAAAAGTGCATTTATGCTACGCATAAAATGAAATTTCATATAAAGTTAAAATAAAAAAAATTCAGATTTCTATCATGTTTAGTTTCAATATATAACATAAATAAATAATAATAAAAAACTAAATTTAAGTTCAGTTTACCAGCTATTTGTGAATAAAATAAAATGATTAAATCATTTAAATAGTTTTATAATAGTGTTGATTTGAATATAAGGAGTTCGAAAAATTAATTTAACTTTGCTTCAAAATAATCTATTTATATTTTATTGTGGGCAAAACATTTCATTTCTACATCTTATTTCCATGTTGAATTTTATTTATTATTTAACACACACCTTAATATATTGTAGATTTTATTAATAAATTAAGCGGAATTTTATGTTATGAAACAAGTAGGTTAACACAAATAATAAAAATATATATAATAATAATTGCATTATATATAGATTTGAGTTGAATTACATTTTCTAATAAGTAGGGGTGGGAATCGATTAAGAGTTTTAACTGGGTTAATCGTAGTTCATTGATCGATTAATCGGTCGATTAATCGGATTTTTAATCGATTTTCATTTTTCTTTATATAATTTTATTTGAACAATGAATAAAACTCTCCTATGTATATATATATATATATATATATAGATATATATATATAATATATATATATAATATATATATAGATATATATATATAATATATATATATATATTTTTTTTTTTTTTTTCAGCTAGTACACAACAAACCATAAAAATGATATAGATGTTAATTTAACTAGTTCCTTAAACAATAAATAATAATAAACATGCAATAAAATAATTAAAAAAGATAACCTCATAATTTTTTCTAATAAATGAAAAACTATTTTAAATACGAAGATAATGCAACACTTTGAAAACCAACTGCAAATATTCATACTTGATACAGCAATTATAAATCATTTTTTATCTTATTAAATACATTTTCTGGTTAAACTTACATTTAATTGTGAAGATATTTAATTAAAAATATTTTGTTTTATTCCCTCTTAATTATTGATATATAATAATAATAAAACATAATTAAAGAATATCTTATAAATATTAAATTGCAGTCACTGGTATATAATGAAAGATAATGAAACTCACCTACATGTTTATTTCCAAATGTTATACAATAGATCATAAAAAAAAAGTACTATTTTAACCAATCCCTTAAACATACAAGAACATTGACATTTTCGGGGTCTAAGCTCGATCTTATCTTATTCACGATAAATCCCGCACTACTAAACACTCTTTCTACCGGTACAGATGTTGCAGTCATGCATAATAGTCTTTTTGCTAATATTGATAGAGTTGGAAATTTTGCATTTTCTTTTTCCACCAGTCAATAGGATTAATGAAATCATCATCAAGTTCAGAAATTTCTTTATATGATTGTAATTCATTTTCATACCGGGGCAAAGTTTGAGGAGTTTCTACATACATTTCACTGCACGTTGAGTCAAAACATAATTTTCTTCGTTTGGCTTTTGCATCATTTTGTGCATTTTGAAGCTCTGCAGTATTTTCAAATTCTTTCATCTTCTGCGAAACATTTTCCCAAACAATATTTCTTCGTTCCAAAGACATACAATTAAGTGACTTAAAGCGCGGATCGAGAGCTGTAGCAATTTCATATTTTTCAAGATGAGGCCAATTCATCATTCTTTCTTTCATATCATCGATTAAAACAGTTTTAAATCGAGCTATGAAACCTGGATCGTCTTCAGTCGTATGCATTTGGGCTTGCAAATATGCAATGGCTGGGAACACAACACTTGCTGATACATATTTTTCACCTCCTAAAAGTTCAGTGACAGCTAAACATGGTTTCAAGACATTTTTTAATGCTGATAACTTTTCCCATTCAGATGAGTTTAACGCTCTAATATTAATTTTCTGTCTATTCATAGTTTCTGAAACAGCTTGTCGATTTTCTAATAAGGAAGAAATCATGTAAAAAGTTGAGTTCCACCTTGTTGGCACATCTTGCTGTACAGATTTTAATTTTTGTCCCAATTCATTTTGTTGACTTTCTAACTGAGATTTATTCGCAGAACTGTGTTTAAAATGTCCTACGATTTTTCGGCAGTGACCTAATAAATTTCCAATTGCTGCAACAGAGAGTGCCTTATTTAAACTGAGTTGAAGTGTGTGTGCTGCGCAGAGTAAATTATCAAAATGGGCTTCTATTACACCGTTTGTTATATTCCTTGCATTATCCGTACAAATCGCAACTATTTTATGCGCTATATTCCAGTCATCTGCCACTTTTTTAAACTCATCTGAACATACACTTGATGTGTGTCTCTGGCTTACTTCTTTTACTTGTAGAACAGCACTTTGAAAAGTCCACAAGTCATCAATCCAGTGTGCTGTAATTCCGAGGTAACTATCATTAGCCAATGATGTCCAAAAGTCACCCGTTAAAGAAATAAACTCTGCAATGTCTAATTTTTTCTGTAATTTAGCTTTTTCTATTTCATAAAGATCATTAATTCTTAAAGCAATCGTTTTCCTTGTAGGCATTTTGTAGGATTGGGAACTTAATGCAGTTTGTAAAACTTTTTCAAGTCCTTTATCTTCCACAATTTTTAATGATCTTCCACTAGAAGCAATCCAAAATGTTAAGCTATTTGTTATTTCTAACTGTTTCTTCGAGCTAACTATATCAGTTTTCAGAAAATCAGTTAACTTAGGCTGTTCTGATATTTTTGCCTCTGCACCTGAATTTACATTATTTCCTGCCGAGGAAGTTGCGAATGCTTTCACAGGATGTTTGGCTCGTAAATGATATTGTAATGAACTCAAACTTCCTGAATACGAAAATTGTTGTTTGCAATGGAGACAAAACACACACCTTTTATTATCTACAACACCTTCGGAATTTAACAAATATCCAAAATCATTTCGCAACTTTCCTTGCAAAGGTTTGTACTTTTCCATCACGAAACCTTTCACAAAAACAAAATCCTCTTCTCGCTTTCACTAATACTGATTAACTACTGACAAGAGAAAGAGAACAAGAACAGATGTCCATCTCTTCCCTCTTTAAAAACAGGGCAAACCTAAACTCAGGTTTGCCAACTTGGGGACTTAGCCCCTAAACTTAGGGACGATTTCCATATTAATGCAGACGGCGATTTCCATATTAGTGAAGTAGTATAACACTAAATAAAAAAAAAAAAAAAAAAAAAAAAAAAAAAAAATTCAATTTTATTCTCAATATTACATTTTTTTTTTTTTTTTTTGTTAAAAATGAAAAAAAAATCGATAACTTTATTTTAAATCATCGCAGATCGATGGTTCAACCATTCGTTTTAAAGGTATTGGCGAGCTCTTTTGAAAGATACCCATCATGAAAATTTACTTCCCTCGAGTGGGGAAGGCGAAGCTCCTACATACACATTTTTTTCCCAGTTGGCTATCTCAATAAAAAATAATTCTTTTAAATTTCATAACGATTATTAAAAAATAATTCTCTTTATGCACATTTATACAAAATTTTGTCCTATACCACCATGTTAAAAATTTAGAAAAAGCGGAATGGCAACGCAATCTGTTGGACAATTTTTGCCAAAAGTTGATAGGCACTAATTTATGTCAATGTGTAACTACGTACCAATTTGTATGAAATTCTGTGCAGTAGTACCTGAGATACAGTCGCCACAAATTTTTGTCACACACAGAGAGAGACAAACAGACAGACATTTTCTAAAAATGGTCAAATCGTGTTTTACAGCTCTGAAAACGTGTAAATCTATCAAAAACCCGAGGTCGAAAATTTTCACGAATCCAATATTTTCTTCTGTTGAATATAGAAGAAAGTAAAAATGCGGGCCTGTGTGTGTTTAAACAGCCTTTCTAAATTAAAACATTTATTTCGGATGAACACAACTACAAAAATCGATAAAATTTATAGTTTCAGTCTATCCACGTGTGTCAATTTCATCAAAAAATACTCGAAAAGTAGATACAGTTTTTTTTTTTTTTTTTTTTTCATATTCTTGGCGTCTGTACTTCCGCAAAGCAGCTGAAAAAAGTTTTTGTTAGTGTAAATAAAATATAAAGAATATCTCTTGAAAGCTAACATAACTAAAAACATAAAAAAAAAAAAATAATAATAATAATAATAAAGCGCTCAGGCGAAATCTTTTATTAAACAGACGTTATTATTATTTTTTTTTCTCTTTATTCAAACTTGATGCACTACGAATTTATGAACTATACTTTGCTTAATATAAGTGGAACAGCAAAAAAAAAAAAACAGAAGAAGAGGAAATGAAAATGTTTATCAGGTCAGGATTGCAATCTCATTTCCCCCCTCACCTTTCGATTCTGATTAGAGAGATAAAAAATTAAATTAGCCAGCACCCAGCGTTTTTCTTTTACCGGGTTTTAAATTTTTACTTTAATCGAGTTACTCGTAGTTTGAAAATTTTAATCGGATTTTCAAAAATTTTAATCGAATTAATCGGGCCGATTAACTCGATTAAAAAAATTGATCGGGACTAAGCATTGATCGATTAACCGAACCGATTAATCGATTAATCGGCACAGCCCTACTAATAAGTAATCTTACTTCTGCAGATGAAAACATTTTTTAAATAAACAAACTTATCAAAATAATTTAAACCGCCAAAAGAAAAAAAATAAAAATAAAAATAAGAGAGAGATAAGAAATAGAAAAAAAAAAAAAAAAAATCGAAAAAGCCATATTAAAAAAAGAACTTTGTGGTACTTTAGTTTATTTTTCTCCTATTTAATTTGTACACTCAAACAGCTTTATCTCCTCATATTAGTAAAGATAAAATTTTAACATATAATAATTCTTGTAATGAAATTTTTTACACAGTATTGATAATAAAGGAACGCAAACTCTGAACAATGAATTTTTTTAGAATGCGCATTTCTGGATGTGCGATTTTCATATTGCCTTGCAAAGTTGTTTTTCTTACACGACGTCTATTCACAGGTGTAGCGTCTACGTTGTCCGGGTTTTGTCTATGCCGAGTAGTTGACACAATCCTTTGAAAACATCAGAGGTAAAGTTCCTACCTTGGTCGGTATGAAGTTGTAGGGGCGTGCCGTACCTTGACACCCATTGCTGCACTAGGACCTCTGCGACTGTGCATGCCTCTTGATTGGGAATGGGATATGCCTCATGCCACTTGGTGAAATAGTCCATCACGACGAGGATGTATTTATTTCCACTGGAGGTCCGTGGCAAAGGACCCAAGATGTTGATTGCAATCCGTTCAAGTGGTGCTCCTACGTTATACCGTTGCAGTCTTCCTCGACTTCGTTTCTGCGGGCCTTTACGTGCCGCACAAGCATCACAGGATTTACACCATTTCTCCACATCCTCCTTTGCCTTGCACCAGTAGAAGTGTTCCCGAACTTTCTGCAGAGTCTTCATTACCCCAAAATGGCCTCCGGTAGAGCTACTATGCAGTTGTTCTAAAACAGCTGGAATTTTTGATCTTGGTAATAAAATCTGCCATCTGAAGCTTTTCCCATCATCAGATTCCCACTTTCTGTATAATACACCATTTCTGATATGAAGAGAGTCCCAAAGTGCCCAATAACTTTTCGTAATGGGACTGAATCTGGAAATGTCCTGCCAGGTAGGTCTGTTGCTGGTCGTCTCCTTCAGCTGTAATATTGGCTTTATGTCAGGATCTTCCAACTGGGCTTGTCTAAGTTCTTCATCACTCCAGGGATCGGGATCTTGTTCTGATGGTGTTGAGACAGTAATTTGGCAGGCAACCGGATTTATTGGCAGGTATTTCTGTTCGGCTCTAGAGCAGTACTTGCAGCCTTCTGAGCAGGGTTTCCGTGACAAGGCATCTGCATTACCATGTAGAGTCCCTTTACGATGACGTATCTCTAAGTCATATTCCTGGAGGCGTTGTATCCACCTGGCAATCTGTCCTTTCGGGTTCTTGAACTGAAGCAACCACGTTAAAGATGCATGGTCAGTCCTGAGCAGGAATCTTCTGCCATAGAGGTAATGATGGAAATGTTCTATGGCTTTTACGATGGCGAGTAGCTCTTTCCTGGTGGTACAGTAATTTCGCTCTGGTTTAGACAGGCATTTACTCCAATAGGCAATGACACGTTCTTGACCATGAATTTCCTGCGACAGAACAGCACCGACACTCTCATGGCTGGCATCTGTATCAAGTATGAACTGTCTGCCGGGGTGTGGATACGTCAAGACAGGCGATGATGTTAAGGCCTCTTTAAGTTGCTTAACGCATTTTCACATTCATCTGTCCACAGGAACTTCTGTTTGGCTTTCGTCAGCTTGTGGAGTGGTCTGGCAATATTTGAGAAACCCTTGACAAACTTCCTGTAGTAAGTGCATAACCCCAGGAAACTTCGTAGTTGGTGTATATTTTCAGGGCGACTCCAGTTCTCGACTGCAGAGATCTTCTCAGGATCAGTTCTCACACCTTCGGCAGAGATGATATGGCCGAGGTAGCTCACTTCACGACGGAACAAGTTACACTTGCCTGGATTCAATTTGAGATTAGCCATTCTGAGTTTCTCCAGCACCTTTCGGATGTTTCGTAGATGGTCTTCAAAGCTGCGCCCCACAATGATAATATCATCCAAATACACCAGACAGGCTTCATAGGAAAGTCCTTTTAGCACTGTCTCCATCAGGCGTTCGAAGGTGGCAGGAGCATTACATAATCCGAAAGGCATAACTTTAAATTGCCACAGTCTTTGTCCCGTGGTGAATGCAGTCTTCTCACGATCATCAGGATGTAATTCTACTTGCTAGTAACCGCTCTTCAGATCCAAAGTCGAGAACCATTTATTGCCAGCAAGTGTGTCTAACGTGTCGTCAATTCTGGGAAGAGGGTAACTGTCTTTCTTCGTGATGTCATTCAAACGACGATAATTCACACAAAATCTTGTTGATCCATCCTTTTTTCGCACCAGTACTATGGGAGAGGCCCAAGGACTCGTTGATGGCTCGATGACGTCATTGTGCTGCATTTCATTTAGAAGTTCAGTGACCTCTTCCTGTTTAGCAAAAGGAAGTCTTCTTGGATGTTGTTTGATTGGAGGATGATTTCCTGTATCAATTCTGTGCTGGGTGATGTTCGTTCTCCCGACATCTTCAGGTGTTCGAGAAAAAAGGTCTTTAAATTCTCGGAGTAGCTTCTCCGCAGCACACCTCTGTTCCTTTCCTAACTCTGCATTCTTGAGTAATTCCGTTATTAATTGTTCAGAAGACTTGGATTCGGTTGATGCATGTAACAGGAGTGCAGGTTGCTAACACCTCATCCTTCTTCACTGTTCGGACCTTATCGCTGATGTTTGCGACTCTCACAGGAATAGTACTCTTTGAGAGATCAACTAGAGATGAAGCTACCAGAACTCCTCTTGGGCTATTGTCTGTATTCGGGTATTCAATCAGTCCATAGCGGAAGTATTGCTTTGTAGGTGGTGTTCCTGAAACTATTGTCTCTGTGTGTGGAGGGATGGAAATTTCAGACTTGGCTGTTATCTGGCAAATTGTCTGAATGTCTTGATTTTCAGTGTTGAACACAGCAATGTCTTCCGAACTCGAATGCAGTTCATTACTCTTGAAGTCCAATTGAAAGTTAAATTTTCTCAGGAAATGAATTCCAATGATTAAAGGATCTCTTATATCAGCCACATATGCCATATGATGGTAACTGGCATTCCCAAAAGTGATGGTCAAGTTCATTTTTCCATATATTTTGATTTCGTCTCCGGTCACAGTCTGGAGTTTAACACAGGGCGGCGTCCATATGATCTTCTCTTTTAGTTCTTGAACCAAATCCGCTCTAATGATGGTCACGTTGGCTCCCGTGTCCAGAATCATCCGGCAGGCGGTGTTGTTAACTTGGCCATAGACGTAAAGTCCATTATCGCCGCCACTCATCGATGAAACATAAAATACGGTAAATTGGGGCTCTTTAATTTCAGGCAACCTCCGCCCCGCGAGATGCCCTCCTCTTAGTTTCCCTGCAGTGATGGTGAAGCCGGGTTATTTCCTATAGTTGGTCGTACAGGGCAGTTCCTCTTTACATGACCATCCCCTCCACAGCCCCAGCACTTTATCTTCCGATCCTTTATTTCCTTATTATTCTCCAGGCTGCACAATCTCTTTAAGATCTCTTCGATACTTCTCTTCATTTCATTTTCACCAGCAGGCGTATTGTTCAAAGAGACTGCTCTTATGGTATGGCGGTCTTTACAGGAGGCTTGTTGGGCTGCCTCTATCCTAAGTGCATAGCCTAAAGTTGATTCTACGTCTCTGATGTTGGAGAGTCTCAGCCCTCTTTGAATTTCTGGATCCCGCACAGCATCGATAAAGTACTGAAGAGCTAAGTCGTTTCGAGTGTCAGCATGACAGTCTGAGAATGCTAGGTGAGACAGTCTCTGAATGTCCACTGCCAGCCCTTGCAGACTTTCGCCCATTTTCTGGTAACGGGATTTTAACTGGAGGCGACTATAGTCCTTAGAACACTTCTCTCCGAACCGTAGCTCCAGTGCTCTAGTCAGGGCCTCGGAAGTCGTTCCTTTCTTCTTTAGAAACATTTCTCAGTATCTCAGCTGCATCTCCCCGTAATGCTGCTGCTAAGTGGACTGACTTGGCGGTAGAGTCCCAGCCATTAGCTTCAGCTACGATGGAAAACTGCGTCTTATATACATGCCAGGAGGAACTGCCATCGTAGGTAGATAGCTTAATAAATTCCTGATTCTGGATTCTTCTCTCTTTCTTTTCAGTTTCCTGGGGCATGGATTCTAACTTTTCTTCCACTTTTCTCTCCAGATCTTCCTCTATTCTCTTCAGTTTACCTTCTATCTCTGAAAACCTTCCTTTCAGTTCCTGATCAAAATTTTCTTTAACTTTCTCCTCGACACTCCGTTCTATCCTCGTAACACTCTCTTCAACCTTCATAACATTTTCTTGTATCTTCATAGCTTTCTCTTCAAAAATTTCTTCTATTTTCAAAACTTTCTCCTCAAAATTTTCTTCTATCTTTATAACTTTCTCTCCAAAATTTTCTTCTATCTTTATAACTTTCTCTTCAAAATTTTCTTCTATCTTTATAACTTTCTCTTCTATTCCATCCATTCTATTTTCCATCACCGTTAATTTACCCTCGATTGATTCTTTCACCGTTGAAAGCTCTCTCTTCATCTCATCTTGATTAGATTTAATTTCTTCGGTCAAACTGGCTTCCATCTTTTTCTGAACTGCTTTCATTTCCTTTTGTCCTGTTTCTATTTTCTCTATCAACCCGGTTTCCATCTTTTCCTGAACTGCTTTCATTTCCTTTTGTCCTGTTTCTATTTTCTCTATCAACCCGGTTTCCATCTTTTCCTGTCCGGCTTTCATTTCATTCATCTCTCAGTCAAGCCATCTTTCAATTCTTTTTGTCCGGTTTCTATTTTCTCTATCAATCCAGATCTTAACTCATTCATCTGAGCAGTGAGACCTTCTAGAATTTTTTTTATTTCTTGCTCCATAGCTCTTGTTATCACCATTCACAGACAATCCCACTCCTGACACCAGAAATGTTGCGTACTTGGGGGTTCGTGAGTTGTCCGAGAATGAAAGGCCAAACGTACAAAAATTCAGTAATTTATTCACAGAAAGTTCCAGAAAAATACAGGTCAATAAACCAATTATCAGCTTCAATTCAAGCAGTAACCACAGCTTAAACAACAGCTGTCAATAGCAAATCCACAGTACAAACTGTATAGCAATAACACTTGAAGCAAGTCTCTCTCAAAGAGGCTCAGAGCAATACAAGTACTAGCGAAGCTGGCTGAAAACTGAACTGAACTGACTGCCTTGGCGAGGAAGCGCTCCTTATATACTGTTCCATGGAACCCAGGTTTTTCTAGAAAACTCTAGAAAGTGGTCAACCAATCAACTTACAGCTTCCATATTTGGTATATCCCTTATAAGGATTTTCTCACCAAGGTCGCCAAAAAAATCGCCAAGGTGGGAAAAAGTCACCAAATTTGGCGCCAAATCCATTACCTGCCTTATTGGGCTTTTTAATGCGTTTTTAAGGGGAAATAAGGCTATTTCAACGCTAAAATGACTAGAAATGGACAAAATTAGCACTTTATCAACTTACTAGGCCTCTTTGAAAGAATTTATACAAAAATAAACACAATTATTTACAATTTTGTAACAATATATTGTAATTAAACTGATCACCTTGATTTATTTTATCACTGATGTGGTTTGGTGTTTGGTTTGGTTTGTTCTGATTGACTGCACTAAGGTCCTAGGCCTTATCATTGATATGATTTATCATCAATAGCATTGTTAGTTGATCAAGGAGTTATAAATGAAAATTATTTACAGGATCTCCCAAAAATGACCATATAACTTCAAACTTTTATTTTTAAAAAAGAAAAGGAAAAGAATACTTCTACAACGAAACTTTTTACAGTCATGAACTGAGCAATTAAAAAAGTTTTTTTTACTATTTCGTTTTGGTCATGTACTGTACTGCAGAGCATATAAAGATTGTTTTATTGAAAATGGCATCTATTGAAAAGTAAGTGCAGTGATATGGTCACTAGTTTTTCCCTTGGACTCATTAGGCTAGAGGCCACTGTCTGGCCAATAACAAAATTTCTTAATTTTTACCTTTACATCATAGTATGCTGCAGTGTACCTGTTTGGTATTAGATTATCATTTTGATGAAACTCTTTCCAAAAAATATCAATTAATTATTTTTATTTTTAATGAATTCAAAGGTTGAGAGTCTCTACTGTTTTCAACAGAAAACATGTTATAATGAATCTGATTTACTTGTATCAATTCACAGCATTCTAAAAATTTTGTGGGAATAACGAACAAACCAAAGTCAGAAACACTTTTCAACTTTGTTGGAAATGTGTTCAAAA
Organism: Salticus scenicus; assembly: GCA_963930645.1. Taxonomy (NCBI): domain Eukaryota; kingdom Metazoa; phylum Arthropoda; class Arachnida; order Araneae; family Salticidae; genus Salticus; species Salticus scenicus. The sequence goes on along the minus strand of OZ005659.1, from coordinate 221,148,860 downwards.
TCATTCAAACACTTTTATAAAGATTTTATTATTATTATTATTATCATAGCATTTGCCTCTTTTTTTTTAAATAACTCTTGTTTATTACAAGGGAGACTCCTTTATTTTGGGACTGTCTTCCACTCATCCTTATCTATTCTTTTTTTCCTACACATTTTAAAGTTGTGATTTATCAAAAGATACGACACATTTTAAGATTTTCAAGCAAAATTTTTGCTTTTTCTAAAAAAAAAATCTTGAATCTCATTAGATAGCACTAGTCTTAATAAATAATTGCTGGACTTTTAGTTATTAATTAAATTTCATTTGTGTATATAGATTTTTGACTGTTTAAACCTTTGAGTACTGGCTTATGTTGGAAATTTGTCAATGTTGTGTAGTTCTGACAGTACCATTTGTAGAATCTCCCTTATTCTGATCCTTTAATGTTGGCAGGTAGAAGAATTGTAGACATATTATTTTAGAGTAATAATGTTATAAATTTTCATTTTAGAAGTGTGAGTTTTCAGTCAGTGGAGATTCATAAGTGTGTTTTTTTAATGTCTCCTCTCTTTGTTCATTCTACTGTGCTATATCATAGGCATTGAAAGTTTTTTTGCATTTTCGAGGAAATCTGCTTTTTTCCAAAGCTGTTTAGGCTGTTTCTGAGATGAATGCAAATCTGATAGGAAATTGTAACAGAAAAGTATTGGGTGAGGATGGGGGTGGCGAATGACACTAGATTATATTTATAATATTTTTATTCCTACAATTATTTCACTGAGTTTAGAAAAGAATCATACTGACTTATAGCTAATTACTGAGGTTAGAGATATTTTTGCCAATGATTTTAAAAATATATGAATATTTTAGTGCTAATTCCAAATGGGCTCTTTTTTTTTAAAGTTTATTTTTAAAATGTGTGACTATTTCGCCAAAAAATGACAAAAATCCAGTTATTCAGTAAGATAGGAATGATTAAGATTGTGATTTTTTTTTTTTTTTTTAATATTTGATTTTTTTTATTTTGATTTCCTATCTGTTTCATATGCAATCTTTTTTTTTTTTTTTTTTTTTTTTTTTTAAATAAATGTCTAATAACTTAGGCCATATGTACAACTTACACATATTGCAAGCACAATTTATGTTGCTATAACTTTATATTGCACTGAAATTAGCTTTTTTTTGGACAATTTGCACTTTCCTGCCTGTTATCAATACATAATTTTTTTTTCTTTACTTGTTTAAGTTATAGTTTTTTATTTCTGTATTTAAAGCTTTTTTTTTTTATAGACTATTGTGTGAGCTTAGTTAATTATTTATTTTTTGTTCATATATGTTATAGGTAGTGATTTATCTAGAAGTATTTTACTTTTTGCGGCTGGCAAACCTTTGGGTGAGAAAGGTTTGGATTGGTTGAAAATACACTTGATTAATCTTACGGGCTTCAAAAAAAGGTAAAACGAGATTTTATTTTATATGTATTCAAAATCATAATTTCATTATCAGTTTTTTTTGAATAAAAATTTTACTTTAGTTAAATATTATTTTATTGTTATTTATAATTATTATTTTACCAAAAAGAAAAAAAAAAAAAAAAAAATTTTTGTCAAAGAAGACTGGTTTGTGTTTCTATAAACAATTTCTGGAAAAATATTTTAATTTCAACTGTTTCATCTAAGGGTTGAAATTCACAATAGAGTTGAAAAATCTTTTAAAATGTTAAAAGCCAGGACAGAAAGCTTAAGTATCAATTTTCCTGAAGTAACCAACCATCACATGTGGAAAGATGTTTAAAAAAGAGTCACCAAATGTGAAGGAGTATCTTCACATATATTAGTTTTAATTACATTCGCAAATAAATTTTATAATTAAATACTTGATAAAATAATAAAAAGAAAATATTATTTGTAATTAATTAATTTTTTTGTTTGGGTGAGTGGAAGGCTGGAGAGAGGCCATGTGGTGATGACAGAGAGTGTATCCTATAGTGGGTCAAGGTCGAATGATGATTCATTAAGAATAAACATGCTTACATTGCGTTGTATAGATAACGGCGGACATAAAAAATGCGGCGATTTACTCTTAAGTGCCGTTTATCGGCAAATAACTGGAAATTTACTCTCTTGCTGAAAATGAAACATGATTAATTATGGTCATCAAAAATATAGAAGAAATGAACATAAATAAAAGCTTACCTTCATAAATGAAAAATTCAATAAAATACAATGACACATGGAAATCAAATTAAACTCAGATTTATTTCTCTTAAGAATATGATATGAAGTACCGGTACTCAATGATATTATAACAGAAAAATTAATATTATCATTATTTAACTAATTGTGTAATTATTATTATTTTTCATTTCATTTTATTTATTTCGCTGTCGTTCTCAATTCTGAGACACTGATATTTATTCTCATTTAATTTCAGACATCGTTTATCTCTGATTTTATACATTGTCCATAAATGTTCAGAGTCTATATACTTATAGTTCAAAACGTTCTTAAATTTTTTGCTTTATTTTATTTAGTCGAAATAACGAATACTTTTGATCCACTTGAAGATTGGCTGTTGAAAGATTATTAAACATTCACGAGCACATTCAATGTTGCTAGCTGATGATGAATATTTTTAATCATAAAGGAGATAATGTAGTATATTAATTTCCACTTGTTGAAGCACTTATTTAATATAATCATGATGAAAAGTGATATATTTGAAGCTGATCATTAAGAAGAGCGAAATCCAATGGTGTCCACTAAAGGATTGGAATCACTTGATTCCCTAATAATTTTAATCCCCGTGAGGGCATACACAGGAAGGCGCGGTCTGAATAACGGCTTCAGTTGAAGATAATCTTGATGCTTGATGGATTGGCCGAGTGGAAATAGTCATATTTTATCCATTTTCTTTCTTTATTTATTAAGAACATAGATTAGAATAAATAAATTTATATTTGTTAAATCAATGAGCTACCGTACGATATCTCAAGTCACGCTAACGGCTTACTCTAAAGGCGGAGCCGTTAAGCGGAACGAGAGAAAATCGACGGAGCTGTTGACAGTGGAAAGTTTTTTCTCCAAGTGTGTGTGGCGTCTACTTCTAATTCCCCGCGCTGGGTTGCCGATTCACTGGCAAATTAATGAGCAATAAAATAGCTCGTTCCAAATATTTTTAATTGGAGTTGATTTTATGAATAAAAGTTAATTAAAGTTGATGAAAGTGAATTATCATTATTCACCATTTATTTATTTTTGATTTATTGAAAGATTAATTTATATTTTCTATTTTTGTTGAAAATTTTGCGATGACGCTATTTTTTGAAAATGCGTAGGAGTACTTCCGGAGTGCATTGAACTCAAGCAGAAATTCTTGGAATCTGTGACGTCATGGCGTCAGCGAGAGAGGGAAACGATGTATTTTTGAAAATACAAAATATCAGAAATAACTTTTTTGAAATAAATAGAGGAATCCAGAACTTATTTAAATAAATTTTCAGATGCTAATTTACCAAATATTTTGGGAATTATTCTGGCCTTTGGGAAATATTTATTAATTATTTTTTGGGTTTATTAAATAATTTTTCAGAGCATATTAACTGAAAAAATAGATTTTTCTGGATTTTAAATAAATTATTTCCGGAGTTTAAATAATTATTTCCGATTTCAATTTTTGAAATAAATCATCTCCGTTTTTATTATTTTTTTATTAAAAATTCATGATAGTTGAATTTTGGAAGGAAGTTTTAAAATGATGAATTTTTGAATAAAATGTTAAAAGTTTTTACCTTTTAACAATACTATATTTTCAATAAATTAAATGTCTATTAAAATAGATAACGAAATTCTAAATTATCTTTTTGATTTAAATACATTTGTTTCTTTATAAATAAATATCTTAAATCTAATAATTTATCTGTTAATCTATTTAATAAATCGGTTGAGAACAAAAAAAAAAGTATTCTTTAAAATTAATAATTTATTTCTGATAGTCGTAATGCCTTCTTATTAAATAACTGTCTCTCGGAATTCTAATCTACCCTAATTCATTTAATAAAATAAAATATAAAGAATATTATTTTCATCTAGTTACCATTGTGTATCTATAAATTACATTTCATTCTTTTCAATTGCGTAAGTCTATTTATTATAGCTAATTTGAGCAATAAGTTTCCATTGTAACATCATTAAAGGGGTAATTTATATTTCTAAATGACAGGATGTGCAAAAATTGCGTCTTTGCATCTCCCTTTCACAGACGATATTCTGGCGATAAAATTTGGCATAGGTGATTGGCATAAATTTCTATAACGAACTGTCTGTATTCAAAATATTTATATTAAAATCTTCGGGAGACAAGGGATTACGTTTGGATATAAAATTGGCGATATTTTTCTAACTCTTGGCGTATTTCAACACTCTGTTTGAGATTGTCATTAAGTAAACTTCAGAATTTGCTCCTAGATCGTTGTTAAGTAAATATGTACCCTCAAACCCTCTCTCTTACCTCATGCCTTTGCATTCTCAAAAGTCACGGACTAGATGTACTGCCACTTTAAAGAGATGTTGAATTGCTTTATGAAGACTCTCCAAAATAAAAATATATTATTATTATTACTCAGTCTGTGTTACTTTCTCTGCCATCTTTTACAGCAGAATGGACCTGCATAGTGTAATGCAACAACTTATACAAGAATCCCGAAACTACTACTTAATACCAACTGTTGGCAAAATCATCTGTACACGGAACCTGTCGTAATTCTGTTTTTCTGTCTTTATTTTGGATATATAATAGCCAGAAAATTTTACGCACACTGACCAATTTCCAAAGGCCACTTATTTGAACTCAGGAGATCTTAAAATATGTAAATCAGGCAAAAACTTGACAGAATACAATACTTTTATTACCTATGATAGTCAGATAATGAAAATAAAAGTATTTCATTCTATTAGCATTGAATATTAAAATTAATGAGACACTAAAAATCTAATTCATTTTATCATAAAATATGATGAATAGACTGTCATTATTCTGTAACAGGGTGGCTAGCAACCTTAAAAACCTGGAAATCTGGGAATTTTCAGATAATTTAATTAAAATATATTAAAGTAAAAAAAAAAAAAAAAAAACCTTGAAAATAAATAAATAAATTATAATCATGAAACTTTGATCCCATATAGAGAAATTAAAGGGAAAAAAAAAATATATATCAATTTATAAAATGCCATACCAAAATGAAAGAAATGACTTGGGAAAGGCAGGAAAATTTATGTTTAATTGTCCTTGAAATGTCGGGGAAAATCTAAAGGATCAAAAACTAGTTATTTAATATCAGAAAAACTTGCTTTACAGTAAATCATTGATTTTTGTACAAAATAAATTACATATTTTGTATTTTTTATTTGATTGAACTGCAAATATATTTTTATAATCTACGAAATATTTAATTTTTATTTTAGAGCTCCTCATGCAGAAAGATTAGAATATGCCAATGAAATCCTACCTGAAATTTTAGATTCTGCTGATAATCCATTTGGTGTAAGCAATTTGATGATATTAAATGTATTAAATGTATCTATAAACTTATTATAAATTAACCTTTAAATGCCTGATTATTTTTTAAATCAATTTAAAAATGTTTTATTCTTACCTCTATTAAATAAATCACAGCAAAAGTACTTTTAAAAATCATACTTTATTTTTTAATTATGGTTTACAGCTTAAAAGCAGTTTGTTGTCAATCAGCAAACATGAGACGTTAGAGCTTCAATATTTTTCTAATGATACTTTAGAAGACAAAATTTGGTATGTTGCTGAAAGGCAACACACAGCATTTAAGGGTTAAAGTATTTCAGAGTATGACAAATTTGTTTTATTTATTTATATTTTTTTATTTATTTAAGAGAAAGGGAAAAAATCAAGTAACTCATAAAAATATTATTTAATAAATTTTTAATTTCCTTTAAATATTTTTTATTATCTTTTGTTTTGTAGACTGATATTCAATCGGTACAATTTTAGACAAAATTCTAGTATTTTATTAATAATTTCATCTGTTAAAAAAAAAAAAAAAAAAAAAAAATGCTATCACTGCAACTGTGAGAATTAGTGGAAATATATTTAATTTTCATTATTTATAGTGTAGCAATTAATCTTCCTTATTAATGAATACTATGACAATAAAACAATGTAAAGTCAATTTTATGAGAAGTAATTAAGAGTTATTTATTGAATATTATATATGTGTTAACAAAAGAGCTTTTTTTTTTTTTTTTTTTGAAAAAAAAAAAAAAAAAAAAAAAAAAAACTATTATTATTATTATTGATATAATTTCATGTATCATACAAATTTTTAGCACATTTGTAGACAATAACAATTTTTGTAAGCTGTAATAATGGATAGGCCTTTTTTTTTTTTTTCTGAATTAATTGTAATGTCTGAAATTTGATTAGATATCTTTTGTAAGAGTAGTCAGACTATTACATTTTAATATGTATGTCTGTGAATTTGAACATGTTAACTTTACTATTTATAAGCAGCCCAAAAATTACAAAAATCATAATAAAACAATTACTTTCATTATTTTTCAACAAATTGTAGCAAAAATAAATGAAACACAAACAACAAAACTAAGTGATATAATAGCATGGCTATATAGCACATCTTTCTCAGGATATATTGGAGTTTCCCTATGAAGCACAAGATGTCTATTAGATAACCTGATGGTTTTCTACGGATATCTGTGCTTTAAGGGATGTACTTAATCTCTAAACTCACCTGTAAAATGTCTGAATGTTGAAATGAACTCCTGAGGCTGTTCGCAATATTTTGTGTTGTTTGATAAAACATCTAAGCGGCTTGAATGAATAGCATTTGGGGAACAAACATTCAAACCGTGTTTTCTCCTTTGGATACAATTTTTCAGACAACACAAAAACTAATAAATTAAAAAATAACTAAACATAAAACCTAATTATCGTTTGATTAGATGTATTACTAGATGCTATGAAAATATGTAGACATATCTAGGAAGATATATAGGCATACTATATTTATGTTAAGTTTAATGGAAAATTACTGACTCAATTTTTTTGTTTTTGGAGAAAACATGGTTTGAATGTTTGCTCCTCATTTATGCATAAGCATGTGTGATGTTTCCTTTTATTATCGTTTGTTTAAAAAATAAAATATTGGTAATTTAAAAAAAAAAAAAACTAAAATGTTTGGGAAAGGAAATGTTATGACACAGCATAAGTATAATAATATATTTTAAAAAAAATAATAAAAGGGTGAATTGAAAGGATGTATGATGTTACAGTTTTCTCAAGGGTAAATAAATTGTTATTCTTGGTGAAGGAGGGGGAGGGAAGAAAGATAAGCACAATATATTCTTTACATGAAATATTTCTATTCAGAAAGTATCTTATAATAAACTCATTGCCTATGATTACAAGCTGTAGAAGGCTGTGTAATGTCAAGGGATGGGGGAAAATACGTCTTTGATCTAAAGTTAAATACTGTTTAGGACAAAAGTATAATTTATGAATTGCATGAGCAAAGAAAATTTCAAATGGTTTTGTCCTTTAATAGCATTATTTGCTTATTTATTTTTATTTACATACTTAACAGGAAAATAGATGGTGGATGAAATCAGATAAGCCGTTACAAACTCTTGCATGTTGTAAAGAAATAGCCAAGGCTGTTAGACATCCAAATGCAGCTGAATATATATCTCATTTTCCAGTTCATCAAGATGGTTCTTGTAATGGGTTACAGCACTATGCTGCTTTAGGTCGAGATGAACTTGGAGCTATAGAAGTAAACCTACATCCTTCTTCTTCACCACAAGACGTATATAGTGGAGTTGCAGCTTTGGTGAGTTTAATTTCTAACTAGCTTTTAGCTTAAAGTTTTAAAGATGAAGATGCAAAAATATGTAGTGCAAAAAACTATTACATTAATTATATATTCAAGTAATATGAAAACTGCTTATAGGTCAATTTTACCCAATATGAGAAAATTTTTTTTCCTATTTTCTTTATGTCTTTTGACTTATAAAAATATACTGATTCGTTAAGACCATCAAATTTAACTGTATGAGTGCAGTGTGCATAGGCCTGTGCTGCCAAAGACACTGGGGACCTGGAGCATGATTTTCATTGATCAGAAAGGATACTTTTTTCAATTTTTTTTTTCTGACTTATAAAACTTAGTGACTTATAAAAGGTAGTGTCGTTAAGAGGGATGAATTTAAAGGGGTGCATGCAACACACACAGGTTTACACTGCCGAAGGCATTGTGGATCTGGTGCTAGTTTTTTCAAGATCAGAATTTTTTTTTTCTTACTGGTAAAAAAAAATCAAAATTAATAAGTGGTTAAAATTTTTAAGAAGTGATTCATTTAAAAATAGTGACCCGCTAGCAGATAAAGCTCACTAGTTTTATGTATTTAAAAAACAAGGCTCTTTTTTTAAGACTGAAATGGGAGCCTTTAAGCATGCACAAAAATCTTTGATCAAATCTAAAATGTTCATGTTCTTGGGCAAATGGACTATTTAAACAAACTATGCAACTATTTCATTTAATGAAATGAAGAAAGGTGTGAGATATTTTCTACATTTTACTAGTTGTCTTATCTAAGGTGTTTTCCTACATATGTTTATATAATTGCATCATCATTTAAATCATCTTTCATACATTCTAACGGTGCCTTTATCTGTTTGATACATAATTTTTAAGTTGTCACAAAATATAAAATCTCAAGATTTGATTTCCCACTCTATTTTTCTTTTAAATAAAAAATACAGTCAAACTTCGTTAACGTGAATCTCAAAGGGGATAAATATTTTGTTCATGTTATCAGTAGTTCCTGCTATCAGTAACTAATCTTCATATAACTAAACTAATATTCATGTTGACAAGGATTGTGGAAACAGTTCATGGTAAAAGTAATTCATATGTTCGCATTATTGAGATTCGACTGTATATCTTTTTTGATTATCTTCATCGGGAGTAGTTTTCATTAAAAAGTTGTGCAAAACGTGAAGTGCTTCAAATTTCAAAATCAACTAATTTTCCTATGGATGCAAACTAAAGAACTGTCAAAATGTGGACGTAAAAATTGTGTTGCTTACAACTTGGGAAAGTTTTAGTTAGAGAGTAACGATTTGAACCAAGTAACTGCAATTTAAACTTGCTGCCTAACAGGAAATACTCTTCTTCAGAAATTATCCATGAATACATCAGAATTTAAAATTTTTTTTTCCTTTGAAAAGATAGTTATAAATGTGCACACATGTCTCTCAAAGCACTATAGTATTTCTTTACTTTAGAAACATTGCTGTTATTACTATAGAAACGAAACCATTATAACATGTTCTATCATAGAAAGAAAATAGGATGGTATTGCTTATTGCTAAATAAAGACTAAATAATATGAAAAAAATATAACTACATGTTGTAACCACACATAAAAGCATAAAATCATTTTTAAACAAAATAATAATCTGGCAGACCTGCCAACAGTTATGATTTCATCATATTTATTTTGATAATTAAGCATGTATATAAAAATATGATTTGACCGCAAAAAATAAGTTTTTCTTTTTGCCATATTCCTATTTTGTCTGTTCCATTTTATGGTTCTCTAATTCTCTGAGATGAATGTTTTCCTTTACTAAAATTTATCATTGCTGAAAGTGTGTTAAATATTTCTGATTTTTCTCTTTACGATTTCTAAAAAGATAACCTTCACGGGTGCAATCAATAAGTTTTTTTGTATGATCGCTTTCCTTCTCTCTCCTTAGTGTTTTTTGGCAGTCAGGAATTTGTATGTGCTTATTCTATTATTTCCTTTGTTTTAGTGTATTGTTTATAATTTCTTTGTTATGTTCTCCACACTATCACCCACAAATATTATGACTTGAGATAACTGAGTTTTCTTTAGAATTTATATTAAATAATTTAGAATCTTTGCTGTAAAGTGTAAAAAAAAATCATTTTAGTAATTTTATAAACATTACAAAGGTAAGTGCATATTTATCTACTATTATGCAGTCAGTTTTATATATATATATTTATTTATCTTGTTTTTACATTGTTTTGTTATTACATTTTTTTCTCCATTGAGAGTAGAATTTTTTAGCTTTGGAAAATTGGCGGGTCTGATTTTGTGTACTCACACTTTTTTCTCTTCTTTATCATAAAATATATTATCACAGTTTAAATCAGAAGATAAAACATTGACATTTGCACATTTGTGAAGTACTTTAAATAGCAATTGAAAATTGTTTTAGAAACAGTTTTATTTAATACATATTTCTGTGTAATATGGGTTGTTGTCCTCTCAACCCCTGTTTGAATACTGTTGCTACATTCATAAAATAGTCATGGCTGTTTTTAAATAAAAAATATATGTATTTCAAATGCAGAGAATCACTGCCCACATCATTCTTTGAAACTTATTAGATTGATTTTGAGCAGCCCTTGTATTATCTGTAAATTGTACATACAGCAAACAGTGTAGTTTGATTAAGCATGAGTAAAAAAAAAAAAAAAATCATTACACAATGTGGACTGCACTTCAAGTCACTTCCAAACGTAACACTAATATATTAAAAATATTTTACGTGGCTCTGTAATTTTCATGCCATATTTTATCTGAAATATGCTTATCAACTTCATTTTGCAGTTTAAAAGTGTTACAATGTATTTATATGAAATTTCACCCATAGACATAATGCATTTGAATATATTTGTACTCTGCACATGGACCATTTGTTCATTCTCAACAAAAAGTTTTAAATAGCAACTGTATATGATACATATTTGGAATACCGAGTTTGGATTTCAGCTAATATTTGTTCTTGAGTTATGCTGATACGACACACACACAATGTTGAAAAACCTGATTTTCAGATTTTATAGTATGTCAAACATGTAAATTCCACAAAAAAAAAAATTAGCTTGGAAATTCAAATCTAAAACAATACATTCTCTACCTTTATGTGCTTTCTTATGAAATGATTGTTTTATCCTGCAATGATACTTAGGCTATGCATAAAGAAGTTTTTCCTATATTTGCTAAGCAAGTTTTTTTTAATACATAATTTTCTTTTAAAAAGAAAAAATATATGGCATTTTTATCACTGTACTATTTTTAATTATTATTATTTTCTATAGGTTGAGAAAGAACGTGAAAGAGATGCTAATATGGGTATTGAGATTGCACAAGCACTAGAAGGATTTGTCACTAGAAAAGTATGTTTCTTTCTTTAACTTAAAAGTTATTTATTTTAGAGCAAGAACTCAGTTAAATCTATTTTATTATTCAACTCTGATTTAAAGCTTTTCTATATATATATATATATATATATATATTGTCGAAATTGAGCTATGCTGAAGATTAACAACCAAATGAAGGTTAAACATAAGATTAACAACCAATTAGAATCAAAGATTTCTGGAACAAAAAGCCAAAACTCAAACAGTGAATTATCATGTACTTGTTGCTAAATAAATTTGTTGCCTTGGGGCTCCATTGTTGATTGGCCAGTGTGGCTGCTTCTCGTTATTCTACAGAACTAAGAGCAAATTCTCCATTCAGGGTTCTTATTACGGCCAAGACTGCATATCTGGACTCAATAAAGGATAATTCATTAAGCCAAATATGTTATTCTTAAATTTAAACTAGTTTAAAAACATAGCATTAATCACTTAATTAAAGTAAAGACCGCCCTCCGCGTCCCAGGTCATGGCTTGAGTAGAAAGTGGTCGGACTTCCAAAGCTTTGTCTTCACTTGTGATCAGACCACTGTGTGTCAATTCCGGTTCTTGATTTGTGGTCATTTACAGCTTCACGGTTATGATCAATTTCAACAGTTTCACAGAAGAAAGCGTATGTGGGATTATTGTAATTTGCAATTTTAGCTACGTCATTAAATTGTATGTTGATGTTATTTTCCTGATATGTTTTAGCAAGGGCTGTATTGTTTCTAGTGTATTTAATGTCATTTTGATGGTCTTTTATTCGTGTTTGTATTTTTCTTTTAGGCAAGTAAAATCACAAAAATTTAACTTTTAAACACGAAGTATTTAAATTACGTAATTGCACAACACTATCCACTAAATGGAGGTGGAAAAATTCGATAAAGACGAAGTTATAAGAAACAAGAAAGTTAATATTTCCTCCCTCGAAACTGCCAGTATTTATAAAATCCGTATTAAGTATCAAAATAATAATACAAGTTGCTACATAGGTGTAACTAAAATAAAAATAAAAACACGAATAAAAGAGCATCAAAATGACATTAAATGCGCTAGAAACAATACAGCCCTTGCTAAAACATATCAGGAAAATAACACCAACATTCAATTTAATGACGTAGTTTAAATTGTGAATTACAGTAATCCCACATACGTTTTCTTCCACGAAACTGTTGAAATTAATCAGGACTTGTTGGGATTTTAGTTTAAGGGTTTGCACAGTATTTTCCAGATTTTCTATTATAGTCGACATTCTGAAATCTACAATTGTTCGGATCAAGTCTTTTGCAGATTACAGATAATTGCTTTGTTTACATGCATTTCTCTTTTTATTAGAGTATAAATTTGCAATGTTATTGTAAAAATTAAAATACTAATTTTATTCAATTAGTAATTTAATTATTCATAACATATTTAAAAAGACTTATATAAATTAATAAATAATATCAATAATAAATAGAATAAGTAAAAATACAGATTCATTAGCAATTAAAGCATTGCTGTAGCTGAGTTTCCTTTTACAGTGAATATTCGCTCTCTTTGCATTTGACTTCGCTTGAAAGCGTTTTGGAAACCAATTCTAGTGAAATATGTAGATTATAGATCTGTGGATTTCACAGTCAATTGTATCCGGAAAGGTTTTTTTTAGTTTCTTCATTGTTTGTAAAAAATTGTCCTAAAATATTTAGTGCTGTGAGAGTTTCTACTGATGTCAGTATGTCACTTTCAGTATTATTATTGTTACTTTCACTTTCTACTGAAATGGTATCTAAGACTTTGGAGGGGATTTTAAAAATCAAAGATTGGGAAGTGGTAGCAATTTCACCTTCAAATGCCATGTAATCATTTTTATTTTCTGTAGCACAGCAATGATGGCTTTAAAACACTTGTTTCTCTTAAACTTTATCATAACTTACTCTTCTCTTTTTAGTTTATAATTTATAAAGGTTTATTATATATATCCTGAGTGTGATCGTATTTTAACATTTTTGTATAATATAGTTTTGATATTCTATTTTTTTTTCCCCTTCTTATTTTTAAAACATCAGTAATAACTTATATTGTCATATTTTGTATTATATTGTAAAGTAAATGTGATATATAACATACCATGTTTTCATAATTTTTTATTTATTATTATTATTATTATTATTTTTTAAATGCTTATTAGTAAATTTAGAGTTAATATCATCTTTGCAGGTTGTTAAACAAACTGTTATGACTTTTGTTTATGGTGTAACTCCTTATGGTGCTAGATTACAAGTTTTGAAGCAACTGAAAGACATGCCTGATTTTCCAGAAAAATATCACCTTCCTGCTTCAACATACTTAATGAAAAAAATATTTTTAAGCATCAAAGAAATGTTCACGGCAACCAAAAAAATTCAAGTAGGAATACTTATTTATCATTTTAAATCTGTGAGAAAATTGTATAGATTTGCAATTAATAGATTTTAATGTTTCAAATGTATGATTTAAAAACTTATTAGTTTTATTTTTGATTAGAAAAAAAAAAAAAGAAAGAAATCAGTGCAAAAACTATGAGAAAGAATTTATTTTAAAATTATGTTTAATTTAGTAAGCTTTTTCTAATCAAATAATTGTAGTTCCACATAATTTAGATGTCGCTGAATTTTTATTTATTTTATAATTTGCAGGTGAGTAAAGTGGCAAATGATGTTTGAGACATCAGTAAAACTCTGCATTGTTTGTAAAATTGTTTATTACAGTCAAACCTCATCTTGAACACGGTTAACATGAATTACTAACATGAACTGCTTCCGCAATTCCTGTCAAAATGGAGATTAGTGATATGAAAATTAGTTACTGTTACTATGAACTACTGATAACATGAAAAAAATTTTTATCCGCTTTGAGATTCACATTAATGAGGTTCGACTCTATTTGCTAGTTGAGATTTTGAAATTTATATATCTTTAATGTTTTACTTATTAAATTATGAGATTTTTGAAAATTTTTGGGTTTGAAATATCTATATGTAAAACTGAATGAATTCAAATAATTTAATTATTCAATAACTTTGTTGCAAAACACTATAAATTTCAAAAACTACTATAGCACAGCCCTTCATTAAGTATAAAAACTAGGGACAAGTGCCATCATCAAAGCAATAAGGTGCTTTCCCATATACTAAGAAATTTAAAGTGTCTTCTGCTTATGGCTTTCTCTGAAACACCATGTGGTTAAATTTTGGAGTAGTGCTGCGTTCCAATAGTTTCCCAAACAGAGAAATAACAAAAGTTTAAAAGTGGATTAAAACTCGAAAAAACTATTGAAAAATATTAAAAGTTAAACATTTAGTATTAGTATGAAACTAATGAATGTTAAAGGAATAAAGCCCTGGATTTATTATTATTAAAAAAAAAAATATGTATATCAGTTTTTGTGATAAATTTTATAACCACAGAACTTATGATTATTTGTGGAATTGAGTGGCACAGGTGTCGAAAATAAACTGCTAAAAAACTAATGAGAAGTAAATGAAATAAAACATATTCTAGATAAAAAATGTGAGTATATTATATATAAAATATAACGCAAACAATGAAAATATTTACAATTAGTAAAAATTGTAATTAAAGTCTTTTTATATATTATATGATGTAAAAATAACAAACAAAAAATGTATACTAACGATGAAGCCAAGGTACAAACTGTAAGCTATTTTATGCACTAAATTAAACAGTATTGTAGACATGGCAACATTCATAATTCATTCCAGAGCACTGTAAATACATGCATTTTTTTACACACCACTTTATTTGTAATGAAGTTTTCTCCAATATGTAATTACGATTAAATAAAAAGAAAAATGTCCTTCAAGAAAAGTGGCGAGAAAAAAATGGAAATAAATTAAAATATTGGCATATCTGGTAGCATACTGTACTGTACAAAAAATAAAACAAAAGCAACATAGATCTTTATTTAGAAATTTTATTCATAAATTCATCAACTATGAAAATCCTTTTTAGATAGATTGGAGTGTAAGGGGATTTTTGTACCAGCAATGTGAAAAATGTCAGAGACGGGAAACGAACCCAGACCCTCTGCTTAACATGTGAATGCTCTTCCAAGGAGGGCCCGGGTTTGATTCCTGACTCTGGTATTTTTCATATAATTGGTATAAAAATCAATGTTACACTCCAATCTATCCAAAATAGATCTACATAGTCACATTTTTTTCTTAAAAGGAAGCAATCATTTGTTTTGTTTCTTATGGAGAAAACTCTTTTTGTTCTTGTTACTTTTCGAACACTATAGTGAGGAAAGTATTGTAATCATGTCAAAACTCCGAATTTGAGATTTTGATGTTTCTATACACTTCGAGGTCCCCTGAGTCCGTTTTCACTATTTTTACGATGATATATGTATGTGTGTGAGTGAACACGCCAGCGTCTAAACGCTTTGCTCGAATGAGCTGTTAGTTGGTACATATATTGTAAGTCACCATAGTACGAACCCTATAGATTTTGGTGAATCTAGCACTTATAGTTTTTTTACAGGGACACCAGGAAAAATCCTTTATCATTATGGCTTATTGGGGGCCAAATTTTTAAAAGTGCGATAGCGTCTAAACGCATTATTAATCTGAGCAAAAAATTTGTACATATGTTATATGTCACAGTTGCACAAACTGTATAGATTTTGGTGAATTTAGCACTTACAGTTTTTTTATAGGGACACAAAGAAAAATTCTTTATCATCATGGCCTATGGGACCAAATTTTTAAGAGTGCGATAGCATCTAAACGCCTTATTCAGTTGAGCTGAAAATTTATATGAATATTATAAATCACTGTTTCTCTAAATATAATCATTTTGGTGAATCTAGCATTTATGGGTTTTTACAGGGACACAACGAAAACTTGTTTATCATTATGGCCTATGGGCTCAAAGTTCAGTAGCGTTAAATAAAACATCGTGTAATATATGGAGAAAAATACTCAAACACTCTATTATGGTTTTCTCTCTTTTGTTTGTTTAACAACTCCTCTTTCTTTACTTTATCTACAAAACTGTTAATTACTTATTGTTCGGAAAGTCGAGTGGAGTCACTCCAGATTTTCTTTTTCTTGTACTCGCAGATAATCTGCAACATGCATAATCTGTTTATTGATAATCAGGAATTTACTGTATTGAAAATTATCATTCATTTTAATCATTAATTTTTAATAGGATTGGTTTACTGAATGTGCCGATGAGATAACTAGAGTTACTGAAGATGCAGTTGAATGGGTCACACCTTTAGGTTTACCAGTAATCCAGCCATATTATAAAGAAACAATAGTTAGAAGTTCAAAATACTGTCTTTCCAAGGTTAATATATTTCTTCTTTATAATTCTTTTTTGAGTTATTCAGTTTAGATGTTAACTAAATGTGGCTTTCCATATAATTTAGGGCAACAAAGACAACATAAACCATTATGTGAGCCATTTTGAACCTTATCAGTAAGAAATAAACCTTTATCTATTTTTTATTATAATATATTGCTCATTCTTCATGTCTTTATAAAGTTTTTGTATTTAAAATATTTAACTGTAATTATTAGAATTTATTTTTTTAACTTAAGTGTAATAAGAATTAAACTACAGTAGAATCCTGGTAATCCAACCTTTGAAGGTCCAACCTAGAAACCCTACATCATAAGAGACTGGACATTGACCCACCAGCCGATTCACTATGTTTGTTTAAGCTGGTATATGTGATGCCATTCCACTCTGCAAAATTTCAAGTGACACTCTACATGGCATTCCAAAGATAAATAAATAAAAATATTTTATTAAGATTTTAATTAAAAGAAAAGTGTCAGACACTGGTAAAACTAAAATAAATTCTGCGGCATTTGACGGGTTTATGAACAAATATTCGTCATATTTGTTCAATGTCCAGTCTCTCTCTATTCAGGGTCCCTAGTCCAACCATGCCTCCATCTTGACAATCAATTAATGCTTAGTCAGCATGGTGGCATCACAGGGATTTCTTCTTTTTTTTTTCTTCTATTTTGGCAAGAAACTTATGCTGTACTCAGCAGGACAATACCACCAGGCTTTGTTTATTGTTTTAATCATAATCTTTGTCAAAGAAGTGTTGTGCTGTGTTAGAAATTAGTTTTCAGTGCAATTTACTTAATTAATAACTTATTTAATGGCTTAGTGTGCACAGTTTTGTTATGACAACAACAAAACTTACGTTATACTATATTTTTAAGAGAAATTAAAAGTTCTTGAAAGTTTAGATAAAAACAAATTCCTTCAAAAAAATCACACATGAAGTAGCAGTGAATGCAAGTTCAGTTAAAGATCGAAGGAAAATAGAAGAGACCTACTAGTTATATTTTCTTCAATATTTCTTGTTAAATGTTATTTCTTAATTATGCTGGGAAATTGGAAAAATTTTAACATAATATAATACTATAAAAATACTAGTTTAGTAGAAAATATTTTTTAATTAAAAAATTATATATGATAGTATAAATTGTTTTCTAATTTTATTGCATTTTGATGTAAATAAACATGTTACTCTGATAAATGTGACCTTTTATGTCTCCTGACCATGTTCTCATTCCCTCAGGTGATGGAATAGCAGGGTTCTTCTGTACTTATACACTTTTATTTGAAATTTCATAAGTTCAAGGGGTTTATAAAACTTTACTTCAGAAATGTTACAAAATGTGGTTTATTTTCCTTTCATTTTCCTTATTGCTTTTATTTTAATAACTTTATGTTTAATTTGTAAATATAGGTATATGTTTACTGCATATATTATGAGGAAATGTGCATTTATTGATGAATTGTGTTTAAATTAATACATAAACTTTTTTTTTTTTTTTTTTTTTTTTTGGTTAATGCACATAACTAAATCAGGGGAAGGACTTCATGTTAAAATATTTTATGTTAATTCTGAATTAATAAATAAAATCCCTAAAATAAATGCTACTTTGAATCAACTTTTTAATTTTCTACTCTCGTTAATTATATGTACTATCAATAATAAAGGCAGGTGATCTTCTTTCATACTTTCATAATGTGTTAAATTTAAGCAAGTAATTACTTACAAGTTAATAAACATCAATCAATCTAGAAGCCGAAAAAAAAATAAAGATAATTTTTGAAGAAAGAAAGAAAGAATTTGAAAGTTAACAAAAAGCAATTGTCAATGAAAAGAAACCAGTAGAAAGAAAGAAAGAAAAAAAAATCATAATTTGTTTGTTATTATGATGATTATCGAGACACTACTAAATGCAGAGCTAAAAAAAATTTGTAGAAAAATTAAACACCATAAAAACTAGTTTCTTTTAAAATAATTATTATGTTATTTTGACCTGTTATATTAGACCTTATGGATTAAGTTGTTTGGTGCTTTTATAAATAACTTTGGAAGATTGGTAGTTTTTATAAGTATTTTTATTATTATTAATATTATAACTGATGGATTTTAAAATTCCTTTATTGAAAAGACAGAAAAATTACATTGATCTGAATTTATCATATATTTTCTATTTTTGTTTTCGATTATTATTATCTTTTAAAATTATTAAGTAGGTTTGTTATCAATTCTATTAATTCCATTTTGTATGATTTCAAGAAAATTGAGAAAAACTGTCATTGCTTAATCGAGTTTAGATGTACTTTGATATAACTGATACTAAATATCTTAATTGTAACTCCGTACACACAAATACTTGTTATTAGTTCCCCATCATACTATAGGTATGGGGAACTTAGGTAATCGTGAAAATTTTCGACCTCGGTTTTTTGACTTTTTTACACGTTTTCAGGTGTGAGGAATCCGAAAATGACAAAATTTGTATGGTGTCTGTCTGCAGGGTGTCTGTTAGTATGTTAGTGGGTCAGTCCGTTAGTGTGTTAGTTTGTTAGTCTGTTAACACGATATCTCCTGAACAAATAATCGCAGAGAGGTCAGATCAGTTTTGAAATATTACTTTCGATACTGGCAAGAACCCTATTTATTTGGAACATTCGAATTAAAAAACTTCAAAAGTTATTAGAAATTTACGATTTTCTTAACATGGGAGAATAGGACAAAAATTCACTTAAACGTGCATTAAATGGAAACTTTTTACTGTAAAAATGTCAGACCAGTTTTAAAATATCAGTTTTGATGCCGGAATGAACATCAGTAACTATAAATATGCTACTTTGAAAATTTCGCAAGTTATTGGAAATTTACGAATTTCTTAACATGGCAAAATAGAGCAAAATTTCACATGAACGTCAATCTTGAGGGATATTTTCATCGTAAAGATGTCAAACCACTTTCGAAATATTATTTAGGATACTGGCATGAATATCATAGACTATGATTTTTGCAATTTAAAAAATTCGTAAGTTATTTGGAATTTACGATTCACTTAACATGTCAGAATAAGGCAAAATTGAGCATAAACTTCCATTTTGAGGATCATAAATACATTAGACAACTTCAAAATTACATTTATGATATTTGTTTGAACATGATTGAATACAAATATTCTAATAGCAAAATTTCGCAAATTTCGTAATTTACGATTTTATCAACATAGCGAAATTGTAAATTTTTCATATAAATATGAATTTTGAGGATTATTGCATTGGAAATAGTAGCATGAAAACTAAACAACGGAATTCACCCTGATAAAATAAATTAATAGATTAGAATAACATAAATATATCGAAGTGAACGGTGGATAGCCTATTAGGCGGGGATTTCGTTCTGTCACTGTATCAAGATTTGGTCAAATTAATTTTTTTTTAACATGATTATAATATGTCTCGCACTAGAAATTTATGAGAACATAAATATGGTGGGGAACTGAGCAGAGTCCACCTATGCCAACTAGTTATGGTTTCCTGAGCATTAAAAATGAATAAATACATTATTAATTTAATTACTTCAAAAAAATTATACTCTACTGAAACTTTACTTTCCTATATTATATCTAATATTAATAGCCATAATGGCTTTTTCTTTCTTTTTCATATTTCATGGCAGGAATGCTTGAAATATAAGTGCTTCATTTCTATACGAATAGACAATCAGATCAGATAAAGAAGGATCAGATTACAGACCTGCATTGGGTTGGATACCTATATTACCTGCTTTGCAAGTTATACTTGCATTAATTTTTTACCCACTGGTCTACTCACAAAACATTTTTCCTCAAAGAAATTTATATACTGTTTTTTTTTTTTTTTTATCTAACTTTTTGAGTACAGAATATGGATGACATTCTCTTCCTTTAAATTTAAAGCAACACGACTCATTACAGGAGTTTAATTACAGTTACTTACAGGAGTTTAAGTGCAGTTTGTAATAGTTAAATTAATAGTTAACACTTAAAATTTCATATGTGAAAGTTCAGGGTTTATACTCATCAGGGAAAACCTGGAAAACAGGGAATACTCAGGGAATTTGGAATTTGTTAAAAAAAGTCAGGGAAAATATAGATTTTCATTAAAAATCAGGGAAAATCGGTTATAAAACCTGGAAAAACAAATATTTTCTTTCTCTCAAGTTATATTTTTCTTGTTTAGCGTCATATCCAAATTCAATTGATTAAGTATTGTGAAAATATGCATGTAAACAATGATTTCTACCTGAATTTCTATCATGGTCGACAGTAATATGACACCATACAGTGAAAGTAGCTGTGTATTTTATCCTGTCTTGAAGAGCGTTTCTTGTAATATGTCGCTAATATTATCTTGAAAATTGTCTGGGAGTGGGAACTTAGGGAAAACTCAGGGAATTTTTTCCCATATATGAGTATGAACCCTGAAGTTATTTGTCTTACAATGCTTATTTACTTCCTTATTTTATTTTTAAAAAAGAAAAAGAAAACATCAAAATATTTGGAACAACAGATTTTTTTAAACGAAATTTTAATACATTTGATGTTTTATTATAGTGTATACTGAAGTTCTGTTTATAATTAGCCATACATAGTTTTCATTTTGTATGTAATATATTATTCTCTGAAAGGTGTGTTTAGTAATATAACTGTATTTTGTGTAATAGAATTTTAATACATCTCATAACACAAGTTTGACATTACTTTATTCTGGATCAGATTGTGGGTTTAGGTTGGGTCGTGGATTAGGTGTGGGTCAAGTTTATGCAATCCAGACTGCACTGTAGATCAGATATCTGATTTATGATTAAAACTCTTATATTAACAAAATCTGAAAAGCATGTCTGTGTTCAGGTTAACCCTTTCATTCCCAACCTTTTCCCTCCATAAAACAATAAATCTTATATTTAGTCATAAATTTATTTATAAGGTAATATACATAAATATTTTTTTTTAAATAGGAGTAATAGCAGAGTATGAATTAATATAGCTAACAAAGCAGCTGAGAGGTGTTTATTTATGTTTAATATAACCACTGATGCCATTTAAAATCATTACTTTTCAATAAATAAAAATATCAAAATTTTGGAAGAAATACATTTTGCAATTAATTAAAATACAAATTAGAAACATTAAAAAATAAAATAAAAAATATAAACAGATAATTTACTTAAATTGCCCAATACAGGAAACTGATAACGTCTTTATTATCAGAATAGAGTAAAATATACTTTCAATTATCAACAACGATAGTGAAATCATCTAAAATATATATTTTCCGGTGGGAAAATGCCTATAGATTTTAAAATTGTTCATTTTGAATCAGCGGGAGTGTTAGATGATAAGAAAGAAAATCTGAAATGTTATGATTACAATTGGCATCACGGGGAATGAAAGGGTTAAAGATACTTGATTACACAAGAGTCCTAGGCCTGGGTGGTATGCTGTCTGTGAGGTCTTTCTAAGGGATCCTAACCTATATTCGTGCAAAAGAAGAAAAGTTACAGAGTAGAGAATTTTTTTTTTCTTTCCCAAGATTGTATAGCAACCCTGGAACCTTCCATGTATCACCTTTAAGAACCTTCTATTTACTAGCTTTATGAGATATTTTAAAAATGAAAATGTTTGGAATTCATTTTTAAATATATAAAATTTTCTCTATTGTATAGGTTACCAAACATTAGGAAACAGAAGAATGCTTTTGCACCAAATTTCATCCACTCTTTAGACTCCACGCATATGATGCTTACTTCTCTATTTTGTCATAGGTATGCTGTTGAATTTATTTATGCATTTAAACATAAAAAAAATTCACTATCTATGTGTATATTTGTTGAGCAAAATCAATTAACTTTTTAGATAAAGAAATAATCTTTAATGCTTATAAAGTTTACACGATATCTGTGACAAACGGCAAGATTTTAGTTTTAAAGTAAACTTATTTACACGTTTTAATTCCTGTCTGCATCTTTCGGTATTTAGAAACATCATCATTAACCACTTATTTCATATAAAAAAAATTATGCTCTGCAAAGTATAAAAACAAGAATATTAATAAATTGATCACAGCCACTGCTAAAATGGGTTTTCCTAAAAATTTTGTATTTTCCATTTTATATCCATAACCATGTCTCTGTCAGCACATAAAAAAATAAAAAGAATGCACATTTGTGTATTTTAACCAAAAAAATTATAAAACAATAAAACACAATAAAAAAGGTGGAGGTTGGGTGGGCAGATGTTTGTTTACAGAGGATGGGTGGGTGGGAATATGAAATTAAATAAAAAAAAAAAAAAAAAAAAAAAAAAACAGAAGGCCTGATGCATTTACCTTGTATTGATATGCATTTTTTCTTTTCCCATTGCAAGTTAAATTACTTTATTGTTGAGTTGTCAACTATTCTTAAAATTAGTAATCATACAATTATTAAACACATAATATAATAAATATCCCTGCTGCTGTATTGTATCATTATTCTTTCAGCTATAAATCCATACACCTCGAATTTAGTTGTACTTCTTTATGAAGGTGCAAAGTCTCTTCTTGCCGTGAAATCGTGGCTTAAGCAAAGTGGATGAGTATATTTTTAGAAATTTGTTATAAGGAAGGATTCCTTTTTATTCTGACCCAGGAACTTGGATGTCCACTGATGGAAGACTCATTTAGTAATACAGTTACCACGGCGTGGAATGCCACGTGCGTTCAATGACTGGCATGCACATTTTAAGTTATCTGACGATAATAATAAAATAAAGGAACGTACTCACATTATTTCGGCTGTAAGGATGATGTGTTCGGTTGTAAGGCACAGTGAGGAGGCTGGCTGGTAAGAACAGATTCTTTATTGAAGGCTAAAACGGACTTTCGCAGACCACCTTCCGGGCTCCTAAGACGGGAAGCATTTGGGAACCGGAATCCTTAAAAAAACGTAGTCAGTAATTTCATACTTTTCTTTAATTGTTACTTAGACCATTCATTCAATTAATAAAAGCGCCATGTAGGGCGATGTAACTGGATTGCCGTTACGGGCAGACACCAAGGATCGAAGCCATCGGCACTAAACGCCGACTCCAAAGCTACCGTGATCGGAGCTGTATATCGACCGCACCGCGTGTGAGAGGGAACCACTACTGACTTTCCTCACCGCGCGCGCTCGCCAGCAAGCCTGGAGAAAAGGGGTGTTGCCGCGAAGCAACCAATCGGAGGCAAGCGCTGAAGAAAGCGCTTGACGACAGCGCGCGTACGTCACGAGCTCCGCGCATCGTAGCGGGAGGGGGAAAGCGGACCTCAAAAGAAGGAACAGTAGGGGAAAATGAAGTGCCGTTGGGAAGCCAAGATACGGCGCGTAACGGGAAGGATTAAATTGAGTAAATTAGAATAAATGGACGGATATTAAATTGGTTTTGCCAAATAATGAAAAAGAGCGATGTCATGCAATATGACATTCTTGAACAACTAAACCCCTGAATTATTTTGGATAACAGTTATAAAATTTTACTTTTATCGGATTACAGAAACAGAACTATTACTTTTTATCGTATGGCAGTTTTAAAACTGGCAATATAAAAAAAAAAAAAAAAAAAAAAAAAAAAAGTATATATTTTATATTTAAATTGTAATTACATTGAAAAGTACTATATGGACTATACATAGTATTTACTATCATTTTATTTGCTATATCTTATTTCACATACCCAATTGACCATCAAATAGCAGCAAATTCACTCCAAATATAGTACTATAATATGTTATGAAGTTTAATTTAATGTCAAAATGAAAAAAAAATAAAAAATATTTTGGATGACAGTTATAAAACTTTACCTTTATCGGATTACAGAACTGTTACTTTTTATCGGATAACAGTTTTAAAACAGACAATTGGATTGATTTTTTTATCAATCCATTAGCAAATGCATGATTGGCATTCAAATAAGGGCATTTTATAGTGCTTTATAGCACAATAAATAAAGAAACAGCAGAAGCTTTAATTTTTCCCCTTGGCAGATGAATGGGAACGTCTTGCTACGAAAATTGTCACAAAATAAAGAAACAACAGAATTTTTGTTTTTTTCCCCTCGGAGGGTGAAAAGGAATATCTTGTGTCAAAAAACTTTGATAATTATTAATGTTTAATAACTTGCTTCCTAGTTAAAAATTAGAATTCGACTTTGAGGTGCACACAGAGACTTTCCAGACTATGTATGTACCAAATTTCACATCTGTAAGTGCAGTAGAATTTCCTGGAGACAGCTGAGGGAAAGACTGATGTCATTTCACTTTTATTAATAAGATATATATATATATGTAAGACATATAATAAAAAAGTCATCCCTAAATATTAGAGTTCTATTTTTCAAATCTAAATTATTGCACTTTCTGCAAATCATCTGTGTCGCACCTTAATTAATTCTTTATTAAATGATGAATTTTCTAAATATTTCAATAATTCCAACTCCATTTATTGTTTATGAAACAAAGCCTTTTTTTGATTAAATTATACAATTTCAACTTAATTTTTAAAAAATAGCTAAAGACTTTTTAAAGCTTGTATCACAGCTGCTATTATAGGCATCAATAAGCACATGCTGTATAAGGCTTAACACGAATTTGCATTACAGATTTGATGCATGACATGTAACAAAAAGTGTGCATGTTGAACATTTAGAAGTACTAAATTCAAAACTTGATTATAACACCTGTACTCTATATATATGTATCTTTCGAATAAACACATTGATTAAATTTTGTATTGTTATGCCCTGACATTCATTTTGACACCTTATATTAATAAAAAAAAATGACTATGTCTTTTTTACATGTGTGTGCATGATGTTATGCTATGTTCTAGTTTTTCCAGAGCTACAGAATTTGGAATAGAAGTCAATTTCTATCTTCCATGGTGCACTTCAAAATTAGGTTTTTTTTTTTTTTTTTATGTTACATTTATAATGCTATGTTAAAATTTAGCAAAATTCCACATTCTTGTAATTTGAGCTTTCATAAAAACTCTAAAAATAAACTTCTAATTGCAGTCTTTGTATATAACAAACAAAAGATTATTTGATATTATTTAATATAAAATATTTTTCTATCCCATGAATAACACACAATGTTTGAAAATATGTTTTACACAGGGTTCCCACGGTCCTTAAAAGTCCTTAAGAAGTCTTGAATTTCATTTTCTTTTTCAAGGGCCCTTGAAAGTACTTGAATTTTGTGCAAAGTCCTTGAAAATACTTGAATTTTCCATTCCAATAGACAGGCTTAGCGTGAATTCTGTCAAGGCTAAACTATCTCCATCTCCACATCTGCACGCCATTGTCTAATATAATGATTTTGTCATAAAATTCTTATTTCATTGTCTTGCTTTTGCATATAGTTTCAACTTATTTATTTATTTATTTTTTGTCAGTCTCATACCTGTTTGATGGACTGGTCATTAATTTTGAGCTGAAAATGACCAGACGAGGATTCAAACCTAAAAACTTTGGAATAATCATAATGATTCCAAATCATGAACTAATCGTTTTTTGACTCTTGTAAAAGTTAATGTGGTCAATCCATCAAAAATGTATTGTGAAAACAGGCAAAGTTATTCTAATTATAAAAAAAATATTACTAATGAAGTAGTTACTAAAGTTTTGTGTATATGCCTAGCGTTCTGCGATTTTCCCCTAGTCCTTGAAAAATTTCAAATAGGCCTTGAAAAGTCCTTGAATTTTTTTCTTTTTTAAGAGTGGGAACCCTGGTTTTACAGTCATAAAAATTTTAAATGCATAAAAGCATTTATATAATTATAATAATCTTTGGAATATAATTTTATTTTGTTCACTATTTCAGGAAAGGTGTAACTTTTGTCTCTGTTCATGACTGTTATTGGACTCATGCATCTACTATTAAAGAAATGAATAAGGTCAGTTTCACTTTTCTTATATCATTAGATTTGCTTGTATTATGCTAACGAATTGCTATTTTTACCCAATTCTAACAAAGTAAGCACATTCAGTTGTTAGGCATTTACTTAAATTTCCCAAAATTATTTCATGTGGTTTGTTTTTTCTGTTGAAAGAAATTGCATAGAAAATATCAATTTAATTTTAGACTTATTTTGAAAGAAAAATAATTAAGTATAAAAACTAACGCAATAAATTATTATTAAAAAGGATTCATGTAGATTTTTGTAAGTCGAACAATTGCTAGATAATTAAGCAAGCTTAAAACTTTTAATTAACCTTTGCAACCTGTAAAATATTTAGTTTAAAAGATAATAAAATAATTATAAAATTTTGGGAATAGAATAAATGCTTTCTAACCCGGTGTGTTGAATATTTTGTTTGGTGTTCTACTTCAATACTTGCATGGTAAATTAGAAAAAGACTGTGTAGCATTGATCCAACAGGGAAAAAATATTTATGAAACCAAACTTAGGCCTGATATAGTAGAGAACTGTATATCTAACCAAAGCATTCAGATCTGTGGAACATATCTCAAACCTCACTCTTATAGTTATTATACTGAAGAAAATTGTAGAATTTGGTAATCTCTGTGTTCTTAAGACACCATTAGAAAATCATATCAGATTTGTTGGTGGTGTTTCTGATTCAAGGTTTATATGATGAAGGCTAGGCATACAGAGGCCATTTAAAAGGATTTCCCTGAGCATAAACCTATTTGAAGTTGAAGTCAGTGCTGCAAGTGATTTTCAGCCTGTTTGCTTCTCCATAAGGGTGTAGATAATTAAAAAAAAACAAAAAAAACACTACAAATACATATAATTTGAAGTGTAATTTCTAAATTTGTGAATCTGTGTTTTTCTCTGCTATTCGGTCATTCCATAATTATTGGCTGAAAATGAAACACAAAAGAAAACATGAATCACAAAGAAAGAAATGGATTTTATTCAGAAAAGTAGCCACCATCGGGACAAAAATACACTTCATCCAATGAGTTTTGAGTGAAAAAATACCACAGTGGAAGAAGTCGGTGTCACATTGGTCAAAGAAATCATGAACCCCCTGAATCCAAGTATCCTGGTTCGGGAATTGTTTGTCCTGCGGAAACCTGTCCAAATAGTGAAACATGTGATAATCAGTTGGAGCCAGGTCTGGAGAATAAGGTGGGTGCAGTAGAAGCTCATACCCCAACTCCTGGATCTTTTGCCAGCTGACAACTGAGCTCCATCAAGCTCCATCCTGCAAAAATATGGGACCTGACCTATCGACCAGTGCTGGGTCCGAATTAGTGGTCTGGCCTATCGGGAGGAATTCATAATGGACCACGGTCTTGGTGGTCCCTCAAACGGAGACTAGAATTTTCTGTGGATGGAGGTTTGGTTTGGGGATCTGTTTTGCAGGTTCGCTTTTATGCAGCCACTGTGTTTTGCACTTGCGATAGTTGTACAACACCCATTTTTCATCCACAGTCAGGATTCAATGCAAGAATGGCTCTCTAACCTCGCGCTCCTGTAGAGATTTACAGGTCTCCAGGTGCTGTAGACGCTGCTCCTCCGTTAGGTCATTTGGTACCCATGTTTCGAGCTTTTTTACCATGGCCATTGCTGCCAAATGTTGAGAGATTGTCTGTGGTACTACAGAAAGTTCGGCTCCTAGCTGTTGTACTGTTGACTTTGACTTTCTCTCGTAAATTGTCCACATCATACCGCACTGGACTACAGGCTCCAGGTTTATGGTCAGTCTCCAAATCGTTGCTACAAAACATGGCAAACAAACTATGGACTCTCAATGGACTCTCAGTGTGACATCATAAAACCCTTTACACGTGATCACTGTAAAGAACATTGCAACATTCTCATGTTTATGTTTTTATTCTATAGGGAAGTGTTTGTGCTGTTTAAAGAAACGTTTTGTTTTATTAGAAAATTCTTAAGGAAATTGAGAATAAAAATCAGCTAGGGGTGCAAACGATCAATGATTTAGCTTCAAACCCAAAGAAACGATAGGGTCCAGTATGAAAAATGGTATGACAGTGATACCTGTTGAGCGATTGATCCTAAATTGTAATCAACACCAATTTAAGTCAAGGTCCAACTTACTAAATATAAAATTTGTTTGAATTACATTCATTAGTTCATCAGATACAGTGCCCACAAAATTTTTTATACTCTCACACTAACTCAGACATTTTCTAAAAATGGTGAAATCGTGTTCAGTACATTTCAAAATGTGTAAATTCCTCAAAAACTGGAGGTCAAAAATTTTTACAAATCCAAAGTAATCTAATCCAAATCCTAAATTAAAAAGATACTAAATGTTAATTTTTAATTTTACTTCAAAAGACAATAGAAAATTTAAACTGATGCTAATCAGTTGGGAATAATATCTATACTTTATTTCGTGCATTATATTTTTCTTGACAGATTATCTTAATATTAAAATAAACATAGACTTTAAATATTTTTAATAATAATTCTCTGTAATTTGACTTACAAGGGAGGGTCACCAACTGTTCAAAAGGGTATTTTTACAAGTTATATATCATCTTAAAAGTCTAACTGAGCTGACAATGAAAATATCCATCTTATTGGCAAATTCGCCCCTAGTATGAGTTTTACTCAATCAAAGTTTTTTAAATTACAGACTTGTTAGTAATTTAAAAGTTAAGTTTAGTTTCTATCATTATAATCGGTTTTGTAAAAGATTCTCATTCAGAATACCCCTGCATATATATTAGTAGTAAAAGCCACAGTTAGCGTCCTTGACTCCCACACGGTAGGGCTCGGGTTCGAATCCCAGACATGGCATGGAGGGGTTGTCCCTATTAGGGGTAGCGATGGCCACCCATTGGGTGCTCCTTCACAAATGGTTATCAATTCGGTGCCCCCTCGTCAATGCTCACTCGCAAGTACTGAGCTATTGGAAAAAATATATATATATATTATTTCTAAAGTATTTTAATGTTTAGCATTTATTTTGTGGCAATATTAAAATTACAAATACTAAACTATATGAAAAATATTTAAAATAAAAAAAGGCAATAAAGTAAAAAGAAGCATTTGTAATTTTTATAGTAACGAATAAAACTATTTATATATGTAATGTAGCCTAATATGTATTATTAGGTAATATTACAAATATAATTATATATATATATTATAAATATATAATAATTATTAATTTTTAAGAGAAACTTATTTTTTTCACTTACCATTTTTTCCCCTGTTGCTATGTTAGTGCATTAAATTTCTGTTATTGTTCCCCTATGTAATGTCAATAGCCGAAATACCAATTATGTCAATGTACAAGATAATCTTTTTGATTGCATATGTAGTCATATGTAAAATATTCACAAAGTATTGGATTTATAAATTTAATGATGCCACAAAATAATTATTAAACAATAAAATACTTTACTAATAATATAAATAGTCATATTTAGCCTGAGAATCTGTTAAAAAACCGATTCTAATGATAGAAATTCATCAAAGTACATTACTTCAGAGCTTGTAATTTACAAACTTTAATTGAGAAAAACTCATGCAAGGGTGCCCATCTGCCTATAAGATGGATATTTTTATAATCAACTCAGTTAGACCGTTAAGAGGTGAAGAATCTGGTTTATATCGTCGATTGTGCAACTTATGTTTTCATTCTTACTCAAACTATTCATGAAGTGGGTCTGTGTTTCAGCAGACTTCTAAGAAATCTAATACA
This sequence comes from Salticus scenicus, assembly GCA_963930645.1. Lineage (NCBI taxonomy): Eukaryota > Metazoa > Arthropoda > Arachnida > Araneae > Salticidae > Salticus > Salticus scenicus. The sequence goes on along the minus strand of OZ005659.1, from coordinate 221,118,567 downwards.
ATTCAAAATCATAATGTAATATTTACCTAACCTTTAATGAAACCTTATATTCGAAGTTTAATACTCACAATCTGATGAAATCTTATAATAAGTTCAATTATACAAATTCTGTAAGGAAAGGGAATAAATATACATTCTTTTAATTAATTGTAAAGCAATTATTGTGTGTAAACCTCGACTTGTTCTTACCTTGGATTTTGGTGGATAATGTTATCTTGGTAAACTAATTCATCCTAAAATGAATAAATCTTTAGTCAATTAATCTCTTTTGGCCATGGGTGAAAGTTTTCAGTCTGTTGACTGAATTCAGTCTTTTTTTATGCGTTATAATACAGATTGGCCAATTTTATGGAATTAATCTTTGTTAGGGGCAAATAAAGGTCCCAATTTTTTTTTTCTGAATCATCCCCTATTAATGTTAATTCAATTATATCAATAAATAATTTTGCTAAGTTTTCATACTTATACTTATTAATGTAACCTTTGGAAATGTATGTTTTGAATATCTACATACATTATGCATGAGTTTATTATATTTTACCCAATATTATAATATATATACTTCAGTCCAGCGAAAATTTTTTACTTTCACCCATGCTTTTGGCTTCATAGCCAAGAGGATATATAACATGTATAAATACCTTTTGAACAGTTCATGACCCTCCCTTGTTAGTTTAAAATTTCTATTCTGTGCATCTTATATCAATACATCAACATCATAACATTTCCAGCATTAACTTTCATGTATTTAAAATGCAAGGAGTAATAATAGAAAGTTAACTTGTAGATAAAAGAGAAATTGAATTTCTGTGTTTCTATTTTTATTGATTTATGCAAGTTTTTTAATTCACCTTTCAATTACAATTCTTTTACAGATATGTCGAGAACAGTTTGTTGCTCTTCATAATGAACCAATCTTGGAAAATTTGTCTCAGTTTTTCCTGGCAAGGTATACTCAAGCATCTGAAAAGTAAATTTATATTTTATTTGCTTATTAATTTCACTTTCAAAATGACACATTTTTACCTTCCAGACATATACAGTGTGAAGCCGAAAATCTGGAATCGTCGGGAACGCAGCGATTCCGGATTTTCGAATTTTCTAGATTTTTGGTCATACCTAAAAAATATAATGTTTTGGTTTTAATACTTGGATAATGTGCAAATTTAAGTAAAAAATAATATTTTATGATTTTTAAACATATTCTGTAATTTTTTTTTTTTTTTTTTTAATCAACTTTAACAATAAATTAAATTAAACTTTGAAAGCAAAACAGGTATATTGAAATATTTGCGTTAAAAATTAGTATGAGTTACAATAAAAAAATATAAATAAGAAAAATATACCATTTTAAAAACATTTCCGTGACTTTTTTTTTTTTTTTTTTTTTTTTGCTACAGTACTTTAGATTTTTCAATTAAAAGTTTGGGCATAGTTGAAATAGAATATAGAATTTAGTTCTCAATTAGATAAATGTTTAAGAATTGTTTCTATTATTATAATATTCTTCTCCCTCCTCTTTCAGACTTTTCAAATGCTGGTTTTTGAAGATTACTAAGAAATAAAAATTTTTATTTAGATATATTTATACTTAAAAAAAGAAAAAAAAAAATGCTGTTGATAATGATGATTAACGCCGCCAGAACTGTCTGGATTTTTGGCGATTCCGGATTTTCGGCTTTGCACTGTACTATGTTAGGAAAGTACTGTAATCATGAAAAAATTTTACTATGAGATTTTGGTTTATTTATGCATTTTAAAGTCTCTTGAATTCGCTTTTGCTTTTTTTTTACAGTATGTGTGAACAGAATATCTAATTGCTTCAATTATGCTCAAAAATTCACATAACCATCCTTTTACTCAAAATTGAAAATTTTAAAATTCCAAAGAAAAGGAAAATTTTATTTAAATGTGGAAAATCCACAAAAACTCATTTTGGACGAAACGTGATTATTAAAATATAATTTTTATATGATAAATATATCATTAATATATTAAATCACTTGATTTTATTAGTAAATTTTAAACAAGAATAAATAACTCGGATCGGGAGTTTAGAGATTTTCTGAAATGGCTATTTGGTATTCTCATAATAATATTTTATTCTAATTATGTCAAATCAATTCAACTTTATTTTCAGTTAAAAACTCTTCAAAATTCATTAAATTTCATACATCTCTCATCTCAAAATAATTATTTTTTCTGTTTTTATCTTAAAAAAAATAAATAAATAAATAAATAAAACTCCCAAAAGCTACCTTTTCAACTACTTTATACTCAAAATTCACTGGCAGCAATTTTCTCTGCGATCTTTTTTGACTTTCCCACCAAAGAGGGGGAAAATGCTTCTTTCCCGAATTTTCGACGTTGGTAACAAGGCTCATGTCTCTTTTTAGCTCGCGGGTTGGTGCATGAGAAAGAATGTTCCTAGCCTAGCAAGTGAGAATTCATTCTGACTAAAACATTTTGTTGAGTGAGTTTGCAGGCGACGTGCTCCTGGGGTCTCCCCATGCCAGTTGCATAGTTTCGCCATGCTAGTGAAGACAAGAGAGTAAGAGCTCTCTGTAGTGGTTTGCTAGAAAATAATTATTCATTTTTACGCCTAAAATGCTTAGAAAAAAATGTGATAGGTGGATTTTAAATTTGTATAGATATTGTTTTGTGTTAGATTATGTGACTTAGCCACAATATGTTGACTGACTTAGAGCGAGGAATTGGTTTAAAAAAAAATAGTAACATGTTATGGCTGCTATCTCATCTCTGCTGCTTTTTGCATACATCTAAAATGTCCATCCAATGAGTATGAGGAATTTATGAATTAAAATGGGGGACAATTTTTTTCTTCCATATCATCTTGCGAAAGTGAGAAACTAATGTGTGAGTTCTTCTTATGGAAAGATTTCTCCTAAGTGCCTTGTGAAATTATCGAGGAATGTGATCATTGATTTGAAATAAGTAGATATTTAACAAAAATGATAATCTTCCAGCTGATTCAATAGACATTAGCTCGTTTTTCCAAGATGATGGATGTTTGCTGTATAGGGTTTTGGTTATCTCACAAGTAATAGGAGAAGAAATCCATCCTACCTTATCTTTGTATTTACATTGAATTAGTGATTTCAAGTGGTCATGGCTTCTCCAGGATTCTTTATGCGAATTTCCAGTGATAAATATACTAAATCTGAAAAATGAATGTAATGTTACAAACAGCATCTTGGTAATATGTTTCCTTAAAAAATATAATGAATTTATGTTTTTGATAGCTACCATTTATATCATTTTCAAGTGTTTTTCATGAATAAAATTTTGGTAAGTCAAATTTTAGTTCTTCTTTTATTCCTTTAGCTCTAGATATCTTCACTACTTTTTATTAATACACGTCAGAAGTCAACACAATGAAAGCAATGTAAAAAACCTAATATAAAAAATAAAAATACATAAATTAAATGACACCATTTTTTCTATTACAGTCTCTTATTTATTATTACAGCTTCATTCAACTAATCTCAAAATTGATAGGTATGTTACAAATTGCCATCACATAACCTGTATAGTTTTTTTTAGGAGTGTAGGACTTTACAGGATCGCAAAGAAGATTTATTTATTCTTTTGTCCTGTGGACTCAAATTATTTAAAGTACGATAGAATCGTACTGCTTTATCTGAGCGATCTAAAAGTAGGTAGGTATGTTATAGTTCACCATTGCATGACCTATATAGATTTTGATGAATATAGGACATACAGTCCTTACACGGACACACACACACAAAAAAAAAAAAAAAAAATTCTTTATCATTAAAACCTAAGAACTCAAATTATTTGAAGTGCACTAGTATCTAATTTTGACATTTGATTAAGAAAAAAATTTGGAAGGCATGTTATAGGTCATTGTCAAAAGAACTATATACTTTTTTATAAATATACCACTTAAAGGTTTTTTTTTTTTTTTTTTACAGGGATACAAAATAGAATTTTTGTACATTGCAGTCTGTGGATTCATGTTAATTGAAATTTTTTTTAATTATGTTAAACTGTAAAAACATGAACAAAACTGATATATTTTATATTACTTTGCGAATGTATGATCATTATTGGAAATTTTGTGTGTTTTACATATATTTCTTTTACAGGGTTATTACTTTAATTTTATTAAATAGAAAAGTAATATAATTTTATATGCTTTTTAATTTATTTTATTTTTATTGTCTGCAAATTATCCGTTTCTTTTTTTTTTTTTTTTTTATTGTCTGCTAACTAATGTATTGAGTAGAATTGCAGTTTTATTATTATTATTTTAATATTTTCATTTAAAATTTACTTTAAAAAAATAATACTTACTTAAATTGCTTAAAAATTTATCTGCTTTCATGAATATACTTAATTTCTTATTATTTTAAATGCAGATCAGTTGTCATATTTAAATTAAACAAAATTAAATAAGTTACATAAAGAAACTCTTGCTCTTTAATTAAAGTAGATTTTAAAAATTGAAATAAAATGTTCATTCATTTTTGTGTTTATTAATGTGATTAATAGCCAGAAAACGTATAATAGGGTAGGTGCTCCAGTGATTGGCATGCTCCAGTCATTGACATCTATCCCGAAATAATTAATAAGAAAAATAATAAAATCATATATTTTGCATATAAGAATTTTAACATTTTATGTCAAACACTGGAACATAGGGTGCCAATTACTGATAAAATGAAAAACTGGCAGTGTCAGTTACTGGAACATTGAGTGGGTGTCGAATAAAAATTCATAAAAAAAAGTAATAATTGTTATCAAATGTATCTATTTTAACATATATGTGGTTCAGAATGTCTTTCATGCCATATGTATTAACTTAAGATTTCTAAAAATATTTTCTGATGACTAGAACATTAAAAACATCAGAGATTGCTCTAAAAGTGTCAATCACTGGCGCACTTGCTCTACATTACTTAAAAAAAAAAAAAAAGTCTAAGTAAAAGTAGATTCTGTTGAAAAAAAATATCAACTTTAATTTCAACCTCTTAAAAATCATTAAATGTAAAAAATATAAAAAAAGCTTTTACGTTTTCTGGTTACCGATAAATGAATAAAAATGATGATTCTGTAAGTAATATGTGTATATATATATATTTTTTTAAGGAACTGTGATATGAATATAAAACAACAAAGAGCTTCGTCAAAACTGCGAGAGGTTTTAAGTGCTGTACCTGATAAAGGTAAATAAGATAGCAAATTCCTTTTGGTTATAAAATAATTACAAGATAAAAAAAACTTTTTATATACCATGTTTTTAAATCTGTACTGATAAGTATAAAGGATTTAAATCCATGTCATTTAGTCTCTGAGAAAATCCATTAGTAAAAAAAGATAAGTCAGAAACTTAGCATTCATGTATGGTAAAAAATATTTAATTCATTTTTTTCCCCATTATTAAATGAATGTTGACAATCACTGAATGGTATAAAGGGTATAAGTCAACGAAATACCTTTTTCCTAATCGATTCTTCTGATTAGATTTTAATTAGTATAACTTTATTTTTTGTCTCCTGAAAAATCAAGAATATGGACTTAAATCCTTTATACTTATCAGTACAGAAATTTTCTGTTGAATCATATAAACTTGACAATTCTATGCATTAATAAATACTTTAAAATTTTTTTTGATGAATTATCCCATCAACTTGAAATTTTTTTTTGATAAATTATCTCATTAACTTGAAAGAAAATAATCAAATGCGCAATAAAGAAAACTATTATAAGAAATTTTCAAACATTTATTAATTGAATAAAAGTATTAAAAGAATGCATTGTCATCGTGTTCTAAGCTATTCTAAAAGTTTCAAATATCTAGCTAGTCGGGAAGTTATAGCTATAGAACTATATTAGTACTTTATCAATGTGTATAAATTTTTTAAAGTGATAATGACATCAATTTTTGTGAGATGCATAATTTAATTTTTTACAGTTTTTTATTGTTCATGTTTAAGTAAATGTATTTATTTTCCTGTTGAAAAAAAAAAAAAAAAAAGAATTTTTTTGGCAACAATTAAATTATAAATAAAAACATGGTAAAAAAAAGTTGGTTTTAAAAATAAAATATTTTTATCCTTTTAGAACAACATGTATTAACATCATGAACTATGTTAGCACTTTATCAATGTGTAAAGAAATTTTACTTTTGTATTTATTTATTATTATTTATTTTTAATTCTGAAATTAGTCAATTGAAATTACAATTACAGATATTTTTTTTTACTGTATTTTTAATTTAATTTAATTTTTTTCTTTTTGCATCTATTAGTTCTCTTCTTGTCTAAAAATGTTACTTTATTAAAATTAAGCTATTAATTAAAATCCATTTAAATTTTTTTTAATTTGTAGTATTTTATGATATACAAAGTTAATAAAACAGATTAGTGGAAAGCAGTTTTATTTATTTAAAGAAAAAAAAAGAAAAATTGCTTTAAAACTATGTGTTTATGTATAAAAAAAAAATAGTTAAAATATTATAATAATTGAAAATCTATCTCATTATATATTTTTTAATTGAATTTAATGCATATCCCCACTAAATTATTCATTTATTTTGTTTTATTTAATTTATTAAAAAAAAAAAAAAAACCTGCAAGCAGTCACAGGCCACTGTGCCACGTCGTCTTGCTAATGAGTACTGTTGTGTTGGTTTTCACAAAAACAGCTAAAATTTTAGGGCCATTTTTTTGCTCCATTTGGGGATGGGGGGGGGGGGGTGCAGCAAATTTGCACTTTACCCTATGTTTTCGACCATGCTCTCTAATTTAGGCTTGGTTTGGTTTCAATAGGAATTTTACTGATTCATACTTCCCTTGTAAGTTTAACTTTCTTTTTTATCACTTTCTCATCATCCATAGGATTTAGGATACTGTAAAGACACTGAAAAATTTTCTTTTATTAACTGATACCTTTTCTATTAATTGTTTTTTTAAAAACTACTCAAAAATTCAGAAATCAGGCTTTGAGGTGCATCAGGATAGGTCAAAAAGTCATCCATGCAAAATTCTGTAGCTCTGCGATCAGCTGTTTGCATACAAAGTGACAGACATACACACTCATCTTTTATATATGTAGAGATTAAATTTAAAAAGTCCTTAAAAATATAAAATATATACCATTGGAAAGAATACTGAAAAACTAAATATTTATTATTTTATTATTATTCACTATTTAAAGAACTTGGATATACAGTAACTGCTGCTTAATCTGATCAAATTGCCAGGACTGGAATCAAATCAATACAAATTACTTTTAAAGCCGCCGCTTAATAAAATCAGCATCACCAGTTAATAAACTCAAAAATATCTCCTCAGCAGCCAAAAATATCATTTATGCACACTAAAAAATTTTTTTATTTACATTGTGATTTTTTTTTTTTTTTTTTAATAAGAAAATAAATTAAAGCACAACAATCCCTCTGTTATTGCTCAAAGATTTTACACTTGCAGCACAGTTACAAATTAAACATGCCCCATCACTTATCTCCATAACAATTTCAAGAAACATATTCTTCAAAACACAGTAATAAGTTACAAATTTGATTTGAAATGATCTATTTTTTTTTAATTATTAAAAAGCAATTTCTTGTTCTTATTTTAAAATTATTATAATTCATGAAGTTTAAACGAAAAGATATTAAATTCATAAGAACAATGTGAACTTTTGGTAAAGTAATGATGATTTTCCTCAAACAAAAGTGCATGGGAACTTGGAGAGTATTTAATTTATTTATAATGAAGAAACAATTAATTATGTATCAGAAATTAATTGATATTGTTTACTCATTCCATTATTCGTCACCTTTTGAAGTTTCTTTCCAAATTCCTTTTCCTTAAGTGCAGAAACGTTCTCCAAATATAAAAATCAGCTGCTTAATAAAATCACTTTGGCTCAGAATGAATGCGATTTTAATAAGTGGGGGTAACTGTACATCAAAACCCTCTAAAATCCCTTCTTAAAATTTCAAAACCCTCTTTGAATTTCTCTGCTATTCCACGAGACAACACTTTCATTGGATGTAATTCACCTTTGCCATAAATTCTGTTTTTTTTTTTTTTTTTAAATACCAAATTTATATTACATTTGCAGATATAAATAGATTCAAGAAGGATTTGTTTCATTGATCGGCAAGAAGAGAAACATTGGAAACACAATTCAATTTGTTCCATTTTGTCAAAAAGTGTGGAATTATGCAGGGGTGAAACTTTTCAGGGGCTACCCCCTGAATTCAGGGTTTTTCAAAATTTGAATTTCATGTTAAATTACTTTGTTTTTACAGAAATTCTCATTTTGAATGTTTAAGTTGCCTTATAATATATTACAAAGTCTATAAACGTTATTTAATATAGGTAGCCATATGATATATCATTAATAAATGGCCCCTATCTGCATGTAAGGAATAGTTTTCAGGGTTTTTGCAAGCTAGGTATCACCCCTGATGTATCAGGTTTCTAAGTATATCCAAATTATTTAGATAGCAACACATAATACAATTTTCGATATTAAGTCTGTTAGTAATCTTTCCAGTGATAACCTATGGATTATTATGGTTATCAATCATGGATAAAGTCACTTATGGCATTGGGGACAAATTTCTGCAATCATCCTATATATATATATATATATATGAATACTGAAATTATGTATATTTTAGGCATTTCTTTGGAGTTCATTAAATAATTTTTTTTTTCCAAACACAGATTAACACTAATAAAAATTAAATAACACAATTGCATACTTTAGAGTTGCTCCATCAGTACTTTAGATTCCAGCGCCTTCAGACGTTTTTGCTGACCGCTAGCTTGCCTCTGTCATTTACATTTGAGTAGACTGATCCAATTTTGTTTCATGAGTTGAGATGCTTCTTGCTGGAACTAAGCCTTGCTTAACTCATGGAACGAAGGTGGATCAGTCTACTCAGATATAAATAATAGAGGCAAGCTAGCAGTCAGCGTAGTACGTCTGAAGAAGATTCAGCGCTGGAACCGAAAGTGCTGATGGAGCAACTCTAAAGAAGGCAGTTGTGTTATTTAACTTTTTATTACTGTAAAAGCACTTATTTTTGCGTGCCGTAATTTTCGCGAAAATGAAGATATCGGTTATTTCGTGAACTTTATATGAACAGTACCGAAAGTTGAAAAATTCTAAAATTATACAGTACCTAAATATAGAAGCCGTTTTTGCATAAGGCATTTTAAGAAACTTCTTTTTTTCCTAAAAGTTCATCCCCCCCCTTCCCATCGCTCTGAAAACAATTCATGCTTACAACGGTGCTTATACATCAACATCAACTTTGGCCTTGGCTCAACGTGTGCATTCCAACTCAAACAAGTTTCTTTTCTCAATCTCTTTTATCCCCTGCTCTTTATCAAACTAAGGACTTCTGAACCCCCCTTTTGCACCGAAAATGTAATCACCCCCACCCCCTTCGCTTTTCTCGGATTTGGACCGTCCATGCCTGTGAGCTTTGGTAAGTGGAAAATTCCTGATTTTTTATTATTATTTGAGTGGAAAGAAAAAGTATTTCACGAGGCTTAAATTTTCGCGATTACGATGGGCTCGCGAAAATTAAAGCGTCACAAAAATAAGTGCTTTTACAGTATTGTTCAAGAAGTTCTCCTTAGTACATGTTTCAAATACAACTCTTTTAAATGTAGAATTAAGTTTATAATCTTGTATGTATCTTATAATACCTTTTTTTTTTTTTTTTTTTTTTTTAGGTACTTTTGATTTAAATTTAGTTTTGAAGTCTGAATATTTTTTCAGCTGAGACAGGATTTCCTTTAGCAACAAGAAGAAATTTTATCCAAGTTTTATTTAACTATCACTTGTAAATATGTTAATAAAAGTTTTATTTATTTTTTATAACGAAAAGTTGTTTGTAATAATTTAACTGAAAAATAAATTCATGAATCATAACTTTAAAAAATATATTACCATTATTTGAAAAGTGTGCTTAAAATACATTTCTTAAAAGTTCTTTTAAAATATAACTGATATTGTATTAAATTCATAACTTTGAATAACAGTTTCAAAATTGAAATTCAGAAGGAAAAAAGTTTCTAACAAGGAGATTTTTTTAAGGCTACTCATCAGTCAGATTCCCCCTTTATTCCTTCCCATGTTATCCCCATTGCTTCATATTATAAGGATATCTCATTCAAAAACAAAGTTTTTTGAATATTACTCTTTTAACATATTGAGTCTTTTTAGCTTAGTGAGCAACTTTTTGAAAAAAATAAATTTAAGTATTTTATTTCATTAAATAAACTTAGGACTCAAATTTTCAATCTCTAAAACAAATATTTAAATTTATTTAAAAAAAATTCTCACTATGCTAAAACGTAACATGTTCAAAGAATAATATTCAAAATACAGAATTAAAAAAAACTTCATTGTTGAATGAGATATTTTTACAAAATAAAGCAACAAAAATCCCATAGGATAACATGTACTCAACACACACGTTACAAAGGGATTTTGTGAAATTCCACCCTATCCCCCTTGATGGGGGGCAAAAACATCTTTCCATGTGTAACTCTGCCCCAAACTATTTTAAAAAGGCAATTTTTTAAGTGTGAGTTGGTTATGCATTCCCAACACGTACTATAAAGGGATTTTGTAAAATTTTGCCCTTCCCCCTTTAAGGGAGGGAGGCCAAAATATGTTTTTAAGAGTAGCTCTGCTTCAAACTATCTCAAAAAAGCGATTTTTTGATATGTCAATTGGTTATGCATACTCAACACACACACAGTACAAAAGGAATTTTTTGAAATTCCGTCCAATTCCCCCCATGAGGGTTAAGGGTGCAAGAATCATGTTTCCATGCATAACTCTGTTCAAAATTATCCTAGAATGGCAATTTTTGTTGTGTAGGCTGCTTATGCGTACTCAACACTCACTACAAAGGGATTTTGTGAATTTTCACCCTACTGCTACTTCAGGGGTGGGGGTGGGACAAAAAAACATGCATCCATCTCTGCACTAAATTATCAAATTATCTTAGGAAGAAGATTTTTGATGTGTGGGTCAGTTACATATATCTAATTCACAGTATAAAGAGATTTTCTTAAATTCCCTTCCCTCCTTTAACAGTGGCAGTGGGGGGGAGGAGGACAAAGAGCATGTTTTAAAACATAACTCTGCTTTAAATATTCTCAGGATCTTGATTTTTCGATGTGTCAGTTAGTCATATGTGCATGCAACATGCACTATAAAGGGATTTTTCGAAATTACCCGCCCCCCCCCCCCCCCTTTTGAGGCACGGGCAGAGCAAAAAATAAAAACACAATTTCAAGCTTAAATCTGCTCCACTTTTACAATGGGGAATTTTGGTGTGTGGGTGTTGATTATTAAGTGTACACGATTTGCACTTTGATGGGATTTTGTAAAACTTTCAACTTTACCCGCGAAGGACGGGGAGTAAAAAGCAGGTAAGGCATTACCAAAGGCATTGGGGCTCCAGACTCAACATGTGGCGAGCAGGAAAACCGTTACCAAAGGTAGGGGGAACTTTAACTTAGATTTTGACTGATTTGAATTTTTTTTTTTTTTTTTTAACGATATGGTATTTTGAGAATTAGGGATCCGGACTATCCGGCTGAGTTTTAAATATCCGACGGGGTACCGGATATCAGCACTCCGGATACGGATATCCGGCAATTTCAAGCCGGATATCCGAAGCAGAAAATTTAGGCTTAAACTCCCACAGGGTTCCCACGGGCCTTGAAAGTCCTTAAGAAGTACTTGAATTTCATTTTCTTTTTCAAGGGCTCTTGAAAGTACTTGAATTTCGTGTAATGTCCTTGAAAATCCTTGAATTTTCCGCTCTAGCAAACACTCGATCAAGACTAAACTATGTCCATCTCCACACGCACATGCCGCTGTCTAATATAATGTATTTTGTCATAAAATTCTCATTTCATTATCTTGCTTTTGCATATAGTTTCAGCTTATTTGTCTTTTTTGCCAATCTCATACCTGTTTGGTAGACTAGTCATTAATATTGAGCAGAAACTGACCAGACCAGAACTCAAACCTAAGAACTTTGGAATAATCATAATGATCCCAATTCCAAATCCTAAACTAATAATTTTTTGACTTTTGTAAAAGTTAATTTCGTCAGTCCATCAAAAATGTATTGTGAAAACAGGTAAAGTTATTATTCTAATTATAAAAATTATAATAATAATAAATGTGTTGTGTGATTAACTAAAGTTTTGTATATATGCCTAGCATTCTGCGATTTTCCCCCATAGTCCTTGAAAATTTTCAAATGGGCCTTAAAAAGTACTTGAAAAGTCCTTGAAATTTTTTCCTTTTTAAGAGTGGGAACCCTGTCCCATCAAATGAAAATTTTGCGACAATTATTATTTTTTTTAAATATTGTTGTAGCATAAAGTTTTTTTTTTTTTTTTTTTTTTAAGAAGGAAAAAAAAAAAAAGTAAGCCTTTGTGAAATTTGAAATTAGCCTCTTTAGCAAACAAATTTAGACAAAAGTAGCTTCAGGTCTAAGAAATATAGAAGCCCTATTTTAATTTTATACAGAGTTTGGTAGGTTTTTCCAGAGTGATCTATATCATTCCCCCTAATCTTCCCCATAACAATAAAAAGAGCTGTTCCTATACAAATGATATTCAATCTGTGCAGTGCATATAACTCTATTTTATGACTTTTGTTTAACATGTTGTTAGATTGTTTAGTAATATTGTTAGTATTGGAAAGTTGTTAGATTGTTTCGAAAATGAGTCAAATAATGTTCATTTATTGACTAGAACCTGCTTGTTTATATGCAATCCACTTTTTCATACATAAGAAAGTTCTTGTTTTTGTGACCGTATATTTATACTAGCAGAGCATCTACATTGCCTGCGCCATCTATCTATTTGATTTGTATTATTTAAAAAAAAAATATATATATATATATATATATAAATTTATGCTTTTAATAGAATATCTTGCTAAAGCACCTAAATTAAGAATTCCCATTACATTGCATAGATATATTCCCCAAAATTAAAATTACTTCAAATAAAAGTACATATTTAAATTTTCAGAAAGTCTGTACTTTGACTTTCAGATTGTTAAAGGAGAAGAAAAAAATATGTTTTTAAATGTTCAATTATTTAAAGTTTTTGATTTTGTACATTACAAAAACTTAACTTTTAATTGAAGAATTTTAATAAATAATCTAAACTTTCCCTTCTTATCTGTACAGAATATAAAAATATAAAATATGTAAAATTTATACAAAGGAAAAAACATACATTCATTTTGAATTATTATTTTCTTCTATTTTAAATAGAAGTATTAGATTCCTAAAAATTTTCAACTTCCAGTTTTCAGTGGATTTACGCATTTTGGGGGAACTAAAACACAATTTGACCATTTTTAGAAAATGTCTGTGTGACAAAAATTTTGTGTAGTAACTCTAGCTCAAGAGTTAATGCACAGAATTTCATATAAATTTATACATAGTTACACCTTAACAAAAAAAAAAAAAAAAAAAAAGTGTCCATGAAGTTTTGGTGCAAATCACTCAACAGGTGGCGCTGCTATACTGTGATTTCTCCTATTTAAAGGAAGACTATATCTCAGCTTCTACTGTGTATAATAAAAAAAAACTATGTCACAAGGCTATTATGAAACACATTTAATTTCTGTGCATATCAGCCAATAGGTGGTGCTGCTATGCTGCAGTTTTCCCGTGATTGGGGAAGTTATATCTCAGATTCATTTGTGTATAATTGCACAAAATTTGGTGCATACTGATCAATAGGTGGCTATACTATGCTGCAATTTACTCTGTGAATAGGAAGGCTAAATTTCAACATTTATAATATTTAACTGCACTTAACTTGATATGCAAAATAAATAATATGAGAGCGAAAGCTGGCTTAATTTTGGTGTATATCGACCAACAGGTGGCGCAGCTGTTCCTCACCTTCTATGATTCTCCACAGGGCTACATCTAAAAATCTTTTGATTAAAATCGCACTAAACTCTATCTAAAATCTTTATTGTGAGAAGCTATGATTAAGTTTTTTCTGTGCACGTTAAACAGCATGTAGCATTGTTATATATAGTGATATAGAAGAAAGTTTTGTGATAGCCATAACATACTAGTTTAAAGCTTTTTTTTTTTTTTTTTTTTTTTTTTTTTTTGTTGTTGTTGTTGTTGTTTCTTTCTTTTATGTTTTCTTATAAATGTCTCAAAAGAAATTATTGAAGTCATATAAATTTTTAACTTCTGGTTTTCGATGGATTTATATATTTTAAGAAGTCCAGAACCTGGTTTGATCAATTAAAAAAAATATCTGTTTGTGTATATGTGACAAAAATTCTGTCCAACTGTACCTCTGAAATTACTGCATATAATTACATATGAATTTATATGTAGTTGAACCATGACATAAATCAGTGCCTATCAACTTTTGGTGCATATGGCTCAACAGGTGATGCTACCGTACTGCGATTTATGCAACTTAAAGAAAGGCTATATCTTAGGAACTACTGCACAGAATTTCATAGAAATATATATGTACATGCACCTTGGCATATAATGTGCCTATCGAATTTTGGTGCCAATCATTCAGCAGATGGTGCTGTTATACAGCACTTTTTGCAATTTCAGGGAAGGCCATATCTTAGGTTTTATTGCATATAATTACATAAAACTTTATGTTAGAAGGGCATTATGAGAAATTATGCTGATTCAATCTGTGTGCATGTTGGCCAATAGGTAATGCTGTTATACGGAAATTTCTCCCAAAAACGAGAAGGCTATACCTCAGATTCTATAGCGTATAATTGTACAAAACTTGGTATGTGAGTGAGACAGCCATTATGAAATACTATTGTGATTTATTTTTGGTGTATATCGGTCAACAGGTGGCAATACTGCGCTGCAATTTACCTCAAAAATGGGCTAAGTCTCAACTTCTATGACATAAGTGCATAAAACTTGATATGTAAGATAACCATTATGAAAACGAATGTCAACCTTATTTAGGTATATATCAGCCGATAGGTGGAGCTGCTATTATGATTTTTTAAAAGCCTATGTTAAAAGCATCTGTTTATTAAATTTGCACAGAACTCCATATGCAAAATATTTATTGTGAGAAGCTATGGTTAAACTTTTGTACAACGTAAACAGTAAGTGGCACTGTTATATAGAATGATATAACAGAAAGTTTTGTGATTGCCCCAATATATTAGTTTTCCTACGAAAATAACCCTTCAACTATGATTATATTAGTAAAATATTTTATTTTACTTTTTTAATACTAGTAATGTAAAAAATATGTAAATAATAAGTTTTAGTTTTGTAATTCTGAACAAAACCTATCTTTTTGTGACAATACTTTTCATGACAAGCTGCAAGTATATGAATGAGTATGTTAGGCTTAAAGTTTTAATCTTCATGGTGATATTGCACAAATAAATAAAATATTAAATATGTTTAAGTAAATTATATTTAAAATGTTTTTAAAAGAATAGCATATGAAATCTGTTTATATTTTATTGTTAAAAAAAAAAGAAAGAAAGAAAAGAAATATACAAAAAACAAAACTAATGCCGGATATCCGATATCCGGTATCCGGCAAAATCACTATCCGTTTCATCCCTATTGAGAATTCATTTCAATATAATGACCAGCAAAGCCTATTAGTATAATATATTTAAGTTTAGCACAGTAAAAAACTTGAAATGCTTTTTGCACCTTTTCTAATCATAGCAACTAATGTATCCTAATTTCTTTGTTGGTCCTTGCAAAAAAATTTTGAGTACTTTTTTTTTAAACTATTTTATACAAAGTATAAGGAAGTATTGTAATCCCGATTTGTGAAATTGATTTTGCATCTTGCATAGCTAAGAAACGAATCATCGTAGAATGTTGTAAATTTATATTTGTGACTATCATGATGTTTAGTTGTACACCTCCAACTTTGGTCTTGATATGAGCTCCCGCTTAGAGATATCTGCAATTTTACACGATTTTTCTTGATGTCTGTTTGTATATATGAATGTGTGTATCTTGCATAACTCAAAAATGGTTAGACGCAGGTTAAATATTGGTATAATTGTTTGTTAAAACATCTAGTTGTGCACTTCCCTTTTTGGTCTTTCTGTTTTGGAGACATTTACGAAAATTTTATTCATAATGACCAAATATACAAAGGATTTGATCATTATATATGACCTACTTTCATAGAGATTTCAAAAGAAACTGATGATAGAGCCCATAATGATGATGTTATGAAAGTTGGTAGATATTTTTGTGTATAGAAAATAATTTGTAAAGGCCTAAGCAGGTTCTAGTCGTCAATTGTACTTCATTTAATGGATATTCTGGAAACAGTTGGGAAAAAAAAAAAAAAAAAAACTGTACCTAAAAAATTAATAAACAATCCAATAAGAGTGCCATTTGTACTACAGAAGTCAAGTAAACAGGGTTAAATACACTACTGAGTAGAAATTTCGCTAATTCAGGTACAATGATCAACCACACAGTACAAAGTCAATAGAATTTGAATTCATCGAAAGTCTAGTCAGTGATTTATAAAATTTTCGAGGTAGTTATGCATTAGAAACCAATGAATTATTCTGGTAAATTCCAGAACTCTACTTTTATTGAAGTTAGAGATTCCAAAATTTGGAAATCCTAAACTACCACTTTTTGCCAAACTTGGAAGCCAAATTACTTAATTTGCCGCTAAGTCAACGCCCATCTTCATGAAAATGAAAAAAACTGCACGTGTTTCCATTTTTACTGCAATATATAGAAATAGGAAAGTTCTGGCATACGATCATCAATAGACTCTTCATAAAAACATGTCTAAAAGCCCTTAATTCTATCAGTAATGTTTAAAAAGAAAAACCTATTTTTACCCCTTCTATACCCCACTGTAAAGGTGCTGCTATAAAAATAGAAAATGAAAGTAAAAAACATGGTATAAACATTCCTATAAAACTCAACCTTATTTTTTTTCACTGTATCCACAATGAAAAAGGTCCAATAAACTCTTATGAAAACGCTGGAATTTATAAAATCAATTTCAATTTTTTAGACAGTAAAAAAGTCGCTTACTTATGACTAAAAGAAAAATAAAAGATCGTGAAAAAAGAACACCTTGCCAACCTAAAATTTAATAAACCTTCTACAACCTCTTCTAGAGCTAACATTAATAACCCAATTGATATTAATTTCATAACTACTTATAACTCCCACACTTGTGTCCTCAAACGTGAATTAACGACCGTGAGAATAGGATAATACCTGAAAACTCGCAACCAATCATCAGTGAACTGAAGAGAAGTAATGAAATCAACGAAGGTAAAAACTGGAACAGATAGAAGATGACCGTGACAATGGATCAAAAGTGCTTTACAAAAAGCCATAATGGTAATAACTTGTAAAATTTATAAAAGACTCTTCTTTTTGTATGGTCTTATTAGTCACTTATAGAACTTTTGAAGAAGTTAGTTCTATGCTACAAACCAATGAATCTTTCGAGAAAATTTCAAAACTCAGTACTTATTGAAGTTAACACTTCCAAACTTTGGCAATCCTAAACTACAAATTTTCGCCAAATTTGGTTGTCAATCACCAAAATTGATACCAAGACAACCAAAATTGCGTTGCAGAAAAATTTGGTGACTTGGCGAAAAATATTTCAATGTAGTCAGAATTAGTAAGCCCTTTCTCAACTTTAACAGAGTTAATTGTTTTGGTATAATGTATAATTTCTTGTCATTAATTTTTGTCAAAGAGAACAGAAGTACTACTACACTTGCGAGTGAATTCTATTGAACTCTAAGCTGTGCATCTGCAATGAGGGGTTCTGTAATAATCTGTGGAATACTATTCCTGTACAAGAAATATTCATTCTCTGTAGTGTGTAGAATCCTGTAATCATGACTTTTGTGGTTGGAGTAACAGTTTTCTTAGATTGTTGTCAGGAATGTTTATGATCTGTAGGAAACATATTTTAATTTCATTATCTTTAATGTACATCAATGGGCTCTGCCCACCGTTGTCTGCTCAATCACGTGATAGAGGAAAGCGAATAATCGAATTCAATTAAATATTGTTCTTAAGAACAAAAGTGTTAATATTTAATATAAAATAAAAGTAATATTGTGCATTTGTAAACAGTAGAATAACTGTATTTGTAAATTTAATAATTTTTAAAAAACATTTTATGTGTTTATTTATTTTTACCTATAAGAATTGATTTTTGTATATTGTAGTGTAACTGTAACATTAACTGATCTAGCAATAAATAATAGCTTCTTGTGGAATGTTTATGGATTATAATTTGAAAATTTAAAATGTTTTCATTTAATTTAATTGCTTAAAGGTGTTACAACAAGTTAATTAACTTAGTTACTGGTCTACATGGATTTACGCAGTACAATATTGCACTGTCACTGATTTAAGTACCAAAAATCAGAGTATAAACATGTTCTTCATGAACATCAATAACAAACATAAACTAAATGATGATTGCAAATGTATACGGCAAACAAAAGATGATGAATAATGATATAAAATGGATTAAAAATGGTGATTTATAAAAAATAACACACATTAAATACGATTGATCAAAAATAAGAATAGAAAATATGTTATTTCAGCAATCGCTATTGATAAACAAGACTTTGTCTGCTATTTGTTTTTCCTCTACCATGTGACCTCTGACGTCAGGTGGGAAGAGCCCATGAACAATAAATTCCACCCATAGACATAAGGTATTTGAATTCTTCTCTATGTTTTTTTACATGGACCATTTTTCTGATCTCAGTAAAAATTTTTCAAGTAATATCATTATGTAAATTAGACTGTCGAATTTAACTTCCTGTTAATATATGTTTTTAAGTTTTGCTAATAACAGGCACACTAACTCGCTGAAAAAAAAAAAAAAAAAAAAAAAAAAACTTCTTAAATTCAGGGGAACTCAAAATATGTAATTATAGCAAAATCACAGTTTAAAAAATTGAGCCCCATATTTCATGATGGGAAATTCAAAGTAATTATTGCTTGTATTGTATTTTCAAAATTCATTTGTGCTTGATTAAAAAAAAAAAATTCTAGGTAATGACTGGTCGTCAAATTGCATAATTTCTTCAATTGTGTAGAGGAAATGTAATCTAGCTTCTAACAAATAATTTGTTTTTATATCAGTACCATTTTCATACTTTTTTAAACGTTTTTTGTTGCTCATTCTAGATTTTGGACAAAATGGTTTAACATAGCATTTAAGAAATTTCGACCCTGTATTGGAATAAATATTTTACTTTCATATTTTTTTTATTCTATCAGAATCAGGAATAATTTTTTTCCTATGTACTGAAAATGGTTCATAACATATTTTTTTGTTCATTATACTTAATTTAATCACATGACTAACAAGGGAAGTGTGAATTAGTAAAATTGCTATTGAAACCAAACCAACCTTAAATTAAAGAGCATGGTCGAAAACATTGGGTACCATACAAATTTGCTGCAACAACTCCCATGAGGGTGAGATATGCCCTCTATTCATTTTAGTTATTTCTATAACAGCCAACAAAACATGCAGCGTAGTGTGAACGGATGGTGCAGTGCTAGCGTGCTTGACTTCAAATACAGAGGTCATGGGGTCGAGTCCCTGCAAGGGCGTTTTGTATTTTTTTTTTTTCCCAACTGAAATATTTATTTTTGACATTTTTAATTAAATTAAATCATTTTAAGAGAAAATATTAATTGTATTAAAACAAGTTTTTTTTTTTTTTTTTTTTTTTTCAGAGCAGACAATTTAATATATTTTTATTTTTAACTAATTTATTTATTTATTAAATTTAAAGAAATCAATAATTTAACGGAAATACTTTTATATTATATTAAGGTAAGATTTTGTTAATGATTATATTCAGATAAAATTTTGTTAATGATTGTTTTATATAAATTATGAATTACTATTTTTTAACGACAACATTAATAGCAAGAGTTAATTGCCTGCTCTCAATTGTATTATTTATTAAAGCAATTTTTTGCATGAAATATCGTGAATGGTGAACAGCTGTTGCTTAACTATTCGACGTCACATTTAACTTTTATTTCAAATATTTCATTAAACAACTCTCAAATGTCGGAAGAACTGACAATAATATTGAAGACAATGACAAATTTTCTCAAAATGATTTTACTAATTTATAATTTACATCTAAAAAAATTCAAAATCTGGGTAATTATGAATTTTACAAATCAAGTAATCTCGACGAAAAGCCAAATATTTGATAAAATGTTCGTGATGAACAATAATTGACGGTGAACAAAATTGAAATTCAAATAATTGTGATCAATCTTTTTATATTGTTCTAATCAGGGTGTAAAAAAATCATGATTTTTTTTAAAAAATCAAAAAAATCGGATTTTTTTTATTTAAATCGGATTTTTTTTATTTAAATCAGATTTTTTAAAAATAAAATCATACACACACATAAACATTTAAAGAGAATCATATTTTTTAAATATAATTAATCTCAATATATAGAGCTGGTAAATACCTAGTTGTTCATAGTACAAAGCTGTAAATAAAATATTTCTTTGTTTAGTATGCAGATAATGAAATGACTACCTAAAGTATTTTGTCAAAGTTGATAATTCCGAGAGCCTAGCAGTATTGACAAATCACATAATGACCTACTTTACAAATTTTAAAAGAAAGGTTTCCAGCAGACATTTTTTTAGTAGTTTAAACTACAGGCTTTTCTCAAGTAATATTTTCTATGTCAAAAGTCTAATACTTCAGCTCAACAGATGCAAAAACCATGTGCTACAGCAATAATTGTAATTGAACATGTAAGCTCTAGGACAATAAACTAGAAAAAACAGTTTTTCAGATAAAGAATGTTAATCTCTTCTATTACCTCCTAATCTTAAAGGATACAGGTGCAGGGTAAGGAACAATGCAAGGGTCATAACAAGAAAAGAGAATTTGAAGAGAAGAGATAAGAATGGTCAAGTGAGTGTTCTTAGGACAACAATAAAGAAGAAAGGAGACTTGAGAAAAAGGCAGCACTAACTAGATTTAAATTTTGAAAAGAAATTCTAGAAATTTTTAAAAAAGATTTAAATCGATGATTTTTTTAAAATCAGTTGATTTAAATCAATGATTTTTTTAAAAAAAATCAATTGATTTAAATCATGATTAAAATCACTGATTTAAATCAATTGATTTAAATCGTTGACACCCTGGTTCTAATTGTGAAAAATACTTACGGTTTCATGATTTTTCTACTTTTAATCATAATTGTTATAAATTAGAAACTGTATTCGTAGCTTCAAACCTGGTTTTCTTTTTTATAAATGAAAAAAATGAATTTCTTAAATTCATTCTCAATATTTTATTAATTGGAATACTCAAAAGAAAAAAAAATTTTTATGTAATAAATATTTTCTCTTAAATTAATAATTTAATTTAATTAAAAACGTATAGAAAAAAAAATTGAAAAAAATTACAAAACGCCTTTGCGGGACTCGATCCCAGGATCTCCGTATCCGAAGTCAAGCACGCTAGCACTGCACCATCCGTTCACACAACGATGTGTGTTTTGGCTTTTATAGAAATAACTAAAACTAATAGAGGGCATATCTCACCCCCATGGGAGTTGTTGCAGCAAATTTGTACGGTACCCAATGTTTTCGACCATGCTCTTTAATTGAAGTTTGGTTTGGTTTCAATAGCAATTTTACTGATTCATACTTCCCTTGTGATATATGTAAGATAAAGACACCAGTGTTCACTACCCTCACATGTTAAAGTAAGCATTTAATATCATCTATGAATTTGAATCCGCCCATGTTAGATTCCTTAGAACCGGAGAATCTAGCTCGAGCATAATCAAATTCACAGATGTTAATTAACGGTTATTTTAACATGTCTTTTGTGAAGGTGGCAAACACTGATGTCTTTGCCTTATTTGAAGTAAAAAATAAGTACATTTGGCAATATTTATCACTTTTATGTCTTGTAAAATTATGAATGGCTAATTTTTATGGTTAATGGTCTAGTTACTCCCTATCTATTATTGCTGACAGTCAAAGTCCATGTTATTCTATGGGGAAATTTATTAACAGTATATTACTCACTACATAACATATTTGTTAAATTCAGTCATTAAATTTGTTTTTGTTTTCCACAAATTTATTTTTAACATAATGACTGCTAAAATTTATATTCTCATGTATTCCTTAAGAAATTTATAATCCCATAAAAAATTGCAGAAAAGATGACTCACCAGTAGATCACAAGTTCCCCACCATTAGCATAAAAAAAAAAAAAAAAAACTTTAAAACATTTTTTTGCGAAATGAGAACAAATTTATGTGCATAAGGTAATGAGTAATTTTCTTATCAAATTTCCCTATTTAATAACATAGGATTTGATTACTGGAGAGGGGCCAATTGTAATAGGTAGAGAGGAGTCTTAATACAGGGGTGACTGTGTTCGGGTAACTTAGCTGATTTTATTTAATTTTTTCTGACAGTTAAGTTCATAAAATGAGTAAAATATCTATTTCAAATGACTTCTAAATGTAACTGAAATTGATATTTTTTAATAATGACAGGATTAGACCTCCTTGTAATGAATTGTATGTTCTCTCCCTATATGAAAATTCCAGGTGCTTTTTCTTGAATTCACAATCACTCCTGCCTTAACACTAATTATAAAAACAATTTCTTGCAAATAAATCAATGTAACTTTATTTATTTATTTTTTTTTTTTTATATTAAGACACTTTTAATAAAAATATAATCTCATAACTTGAGATTTCACTAAAATGTCCACATGTCATAATTAAAAGAGCATTAAAAGCCAAGACAACACTTTAAAAACATGTTACATATTTATTTAAACCGTATTTTACAAAGATTTTTGCCATAAATATATGGCATCTTCAGGTATATACAAATTACAAATGATATATGATAGTAGACCAGCAATTTATATATCATGGGACAGGTGTCAGTTGTAGTTGTCAACTGCTAGTTAAAAATATTACTCATCACCAGAGGAATTCACAATCGAAGGTTGCTGCCAACGAAGACTTCGTAAATTTTGTAGCTAAGAGCGGAGTAGAAGGGTTGTAACATCTCTTCTACTCAGTTCTTAGCTACAAAATTTACGAAGTCTTCGCTGTCAGCAACCTTCGACTGTAAATTCCTCTGGTGATAAGTAATATTTTTAACTAGCCGTTAAAAACTATAACTGACACGCCCATGATATATAAATTGCTGGTCTACTATCATATATCATTTGTAACTTGCATATACCTGAAGATGCCATATATTTATGGCGAAAAGCTTTGTAAAATACGGTTTCAATAAATATATAATGTGTTTTTAAAGTGTTGTCTTGGCTTTTAATTATGACTCTTTTACAGATAATAATTCCCCCCAACAACAACAAAAAAAAAGTTTGAAGAATGTTTATCATACTAGAAGTATTCAAGAAAAGACATTTTTAGTAATAATATTTAATAGTTTTATTATATGTACATTTTCATTAGTATAACAAGAGTGTAGAATTTAAAATAATTGTAGCATACAGTTACTTTCTGACAAATATATACATAAAAAGCTACAAATCTTATGTACAAACATAGATTTTCCGGAGAAAATGTAGAAAAATACACAAAAAAGAAAATGAAGATGGTAAAGAAAAAAGATGTTTCGAAATAGATGGAAAAAAAAAATTCCACATTATTAAATAAAATATATACATATTATTACATCTAATATATACATACATCTTTTTAAAAAGCCAGCATTTTGATGTTGATGTGATATTTATTACTCTTTGGAATACACTAGTAAAAAGTAATATACAAAATCTTAAGCATATGTAAACTAATTTAGATATTATTTTGCTTAAATTTTTGTTTTCTTATATTGTAAAGTCAAGGGACAAAAATGTATGGGTGTATTTTGTCCTTTTATTAATAGCCTAATAAAGACTCATTTTACCTATACTAATAAGCTCTTTCTTATTATTTTTAACTCAAAAATATTAATGAATAATTTTATCATTAAAATGACAATCTCTATAATATTTCATAAAAAAAAAGTTCTCTTAAAATAATACTTTCAATAATAAAGTTCCTTTATTAAAGCTTCATGACTACCTCTTAAGAAAATAAAAACAATTTAGAAATTGAAGATAATAGTTTGTACAGTAAAGAAGTTTCTGTCAAATAAATTGAAAATTACTATTAATATAATGATTATGAGTAATTCTCAAACTGTTAATGAATTCTTTAAAAAAAGAAAAGAACCTTACAACATACAAAAATAATTTACATTACAGATATAAGAAATATTAAAAAAAAAAAAAAAAAATCACCTTTAAAAAATGTTAGTAGTATAAAGTAACAATTATGTTACTATGTTTTCAAAATTTTAAAGGAGTAGTGTCTTATAACAACAACAAGAAGCCTAGTAATTGTGTGGCTTGCTTCTTACACCTTTTGAAGCCGTTGTCAATAAAAATTTCGCATAAATATCTAAATTTTATTTAATTGAATATAATGTTTAGAAAAAAAAAAAAAAAAATTATATGCATCTTGCAAGCATTACATTGCATATACATGTCCTTACTAAGTTAATCATTAAAGAATTCTATTATTTTAGATATAAAGAATTTTTATATAGCACGTCTTCAACTATATCACAAATAACTTTGTAGAAAATTTTATTTAAGGGATGATTTATTTTTGAAAACATCATTAGCAATAATTAATATATATATATATCTTTTAATACTATTATATTTAAAGTTATATATAGGATAGTTAATAGGCCATATAGTAATTATCTACTCCTTTTTATAATATCCTAAATTTTTAAATAGTTTTTCAGGATTTTTTGTGTCTTTGAGCAATTGTTATTTTTTATTCAAAAACAAATACATATATTGTATTAAAAAAATTAGGTATTCATCTCCAAGACCTGGATTTCAATTAAAATTACCTTTCCTTATTTTATTAGATTCAGTTTCTTCTAAAAAACACCATTAAAATAAGTACTGTCTTGATTTTTTTTTTCCCTTCCAAACTTTATTACTAGTACCATTATTTAGGTCGAGCTTTCACAAAATAAAACAAACTCATATATACATGTACATTTTTTCTTCCTCCTCTCTTTTATTAAATATACAAACAGTCTGAGAATACTATTTTGAATACAAAAAATAAAAGTGACAATGATTTTAATTTTAATTTATAAATTTCAAGGAAGTATACTATGTTGGAATTGGAACAGAGGGGTTACATCTGCCTAAAGTCATAAAAACACCACTTTTTATTATTTATTTATTTTTTTAAATAATAAATATTTATCTATGAAAAATTATTACATAGGTTTTGTTGTAGTACAAATTCAATTTGATTTTTAAGTGTTTTAGCTATCCCTTGCAAATAATATTCGTTGTGGTAAATTTGCATTAAAAGAAATATATAATGTACTGCACTGTGACTAATTCAATGCTAGTTTTTAAACATCTATTATTTTCAATTTCTAGAATACCCTGATAACTCTTTTTTTACTTTTGAATAAATAATAAAGATACACTTCTTTTTCTTTAATATAAGAAATGTTCTTGCAGCAAAGAAAATAGTTCTAAATTTTCTTTGCTATACTCAAAATGCGGCTTATATCACAAATAATTTTTACAACAGTAGCACATGTGCTGAAAAGGAATTTCAGTCACAAGAAGAAAATGCTGCGATGGTGATTTTGAGGAAATCAAACATGGCAGTTATGAATCCTCACACATGAGCTGCAATAGGCATTCTTCTCGGTATTCCAACTCCTAGAAATACATGAAATCAAAAATCACTTTTACGAAAAAATAAAAGAGTATTTTATGCTCAACTTTAATATTTACAAAATAAACAATCACTATGTGACTATGAAAATTTTGTATGAAAAACAGGAAAAAAAAAACTTATTATAGAAACATTTAAAAATTAATTTTACATTTTATTTTTAAAACGATTAATTCTTTAATTATTCTATTATTATTATTTAAATTCTAAGAAGAAAAATTATGCAGTAGCAAAAAAAAAAAAAAAAAAAAAAAAATAATCAAAAAAAAAAAAATATATTAATTTAATATTAAACATTATGAGTTTAATATTAAACATTTATAATAAAGCATACTAATTTGTAAAAATATAAGATTTTATTTACTAAATTTCATACATCAATTTCACAAGTACATTACTCAATATTAATCCTCATCAGATTTATTACAGTTCCTTTGCATGTCATTAAGAGAAACTAGGGTTTGAATACCCAGATATAATGGAAAAAAAAAAAAAAAAAAAAAAACATGCAAAAGGATGAAAATAATAATAAATATAGAAGGAAAAATTAATTTCATAGCTCTAGCTATTGCTGGTGGTACAAATACAACAAAAATAAATGCGCTGGGCCATGCACATCCTGTAAATTCCAATCCTTGAAGATGATCTTGGACTAAGAATTATTCCAATAGAGTGCTTGACGGACCCACCTCTGTTTGGGAATTTGCCTGAAAAAGAGAAAACATGGAGAAATGGGGTAGCTATCTATTCAAATGATAACTGAAATGATCAGGAAAATAAAAGATGGGGCAACAACAGGGTCGCACTCCCATTTTCAATGCCTGAAATGAAAACTAAACAAATTGATCAGAATATCCTCAATATCGTGCTATCATTTACTAAGTTTGCCGATTACATTTAAAATTGTTTTGAAAAATCAAACATAATAAAACCAAACCTATATATTTCTCTAAAATGATAAAACTTTCACACTCAGTCATATCATATAAAAACTCTTATGTGCTATTTTCCTGATATTAAGTAAAAACGTTATTTATTATTATTATTATTTTTAAGGATAATTGAAACATAAATATTATATGTACACAAAGTAAGAAATTTTGCAAGACCTTTACATTAAATTTAGCAGTGTGGTTTTACTTTCCATACATACCATAAATTTTAAAACTTAACTATTTTAAAATTTAATTTTTGAGGCATTTTTCTTTAGTACTTCTAAAATATAAGTATTTTAAACCTACATATAAACAAATTTTTATTGTTAAATTACCAAACTTTGGACATTAAAATGGTTTTAAATTGTGATAACTTTGTTAATTTATGTCATTAAAACTATTATAAATTAGATACTAACAAGAGACTGAAAATCATACAAATAAAATATTCTTTTTATGTTTCTGCAACATATTAAATACATACACAGAAAGAAGGATAGATTTTTTTTTTTTTTTTTCTTAAAAATTTTGGTTTCCCACAATCACATTCTTTAAGCTTTAAAGAACATGGAAATTAACTTACTGGTAATATTTATGCTTTGGAGACTTTTTAAAAGGTTCTACCACTTTACATTTATACAAGTTTCAGAGAAAAACTTGAAAAACTCTGAAGGTTCACAAGTGCAAATTGGGATCAAACCTGGCACTTTCCATCTACCACCTTCAAGAGCAGAACTTCTTTACTACTGGTGATGTGACTTCACAAAATCCTTCATATCTCAAACAAAAAAACAGATATCCATAAAACTTTTGCTTCAAAATATAGCTAACACAAATATCCAAAAATCAATTTCTGGAATTTTAGAAATTCAGTTCCCAAGGGGGGGGGGGGGAAAGGGGGCAAAACGTAATTTCACATAATCCTATATATATATCAAACAAAAAAACAGATATACGTGTTTGCTCTAAAATATAGCTAATACAAATACCTAAAAACCAATTTCTGGAATTTTAGAAATTCAGTTCCTAAAGGGGAGAGGGGACAAAACATGATTTCAAGTAATTTTTTTATATCGCAAAAAAAAAAAAAAAGATATATGTGAGATTTTTGCGCTAAAATATAGCTCACACAAATATTTAAAAACCAATTTCTGGAATTTTAGAAATTCGTCCCAGGGTGGGGGGATATGGGGCAAAAAAAAAAAAAAAAAAAAATAGAAATACAGTTAGACCGTTTAAAATTGGTACAGATAGGTTTCAGAGGCCTGCAATGAGGATATTTTCGAAAGTGTAAAGTTATTAGGAGGGGCAGAAAATAAAAATATAATTAGATCGTTCAAAATTGGTACATCGAGGTTTTTGATACCTACAAATCAACTGAGGATATTTTCGAATTTGTAAAACTTTTAGGAGAGCAGGGAAGGGGGGAGGACAAAGGGACAAAACAATAGAAATAGAGTTAGAGCATTCAAAATTGGCACATATTGGTTTTTGGGACCTACAAATCAATTGCAGATATTTTCAAAAGAGAAAAATTATTAGTGGGGGGAGGGGTGAAGGGACAAAAATATAGAAATAAAAGTTAGAATGTTGAAAATTAGTATTATTAGGTTTCATAGCATAATAAATTGATTGCGGATATTTTTGAAAGTGTAGAATTATTACGAGGGGCGAGAAGGGGGGGGGGAGGCGCCGGGGTAAAATAAAGAAATTCAGATAGAACATTGGAAATCAGTATTATTAGGTTTAAAAGCCTTAGAAAATTATTGCAGATATTTTTGAAAGCGTAAAATAATTAGGAGGGGTGGGAACAGAGAGTGAAGGAACATGCATGTCGTGCGCGCGTGTATACTTCCCATGTTTTTCTGTGTGTAGAGAAAGAGAAGTGAGGTTTTTTTTTAAATCTAAAATAAGAAATAAACTAAAAAAAAATGGCAATGCTTACATTTTTTTAATATACCAATGTATAATTGATAAAATCAGATGAGTTGCTAGAAAACTAGAACTATCAAAATTTTCTCGTCAATGTTCTTTAATATATTGGAGAGTTAAAAATTATAAAAGGAACTCTTATTTTACTGTTTTGGGTTTCTTAATACATTTTTCATAATAAACTTTTCATTGTTTTAAAAATTCAAAAATATAGAACATTAATTTCACTTACTTGTTTAAATATTATAATAATTTGTTTAGAACACATGAAACAGTCAAAGCTATTTTTGAGAAAAAAAAAAAAAAAAAAAAAACTCTCATATACTCTTTAAAGTTTTATTTAAAGTTATCTATATATATAAAGCTGATTGTTTGCCCGGATTTTTAGTTTGCTATACAAATCTATACCGTTTAACTGACAGCTACGAAAAGTGGTTTACTTATTACTCAGGAAAAAATCTAGCTAACGAAGTATTTTTTTTAGCCCATTCAGATAATTGGATTAAAGATATTAAATAAAAACCCCATTTTAACTTTAAAATGGATCAGAAAAAAAAAAAAAAAAAAAAGAAATGTTTGATGCCAAACTAATGAAATAAAATACATGTTTATTTTATTTTTGTCCAGAAATAAAATCTATATATTAATATGCAAGCATGAAATTTGTGGTACACTTTTAACATATTAATTATGGAAGTAAAGGGTTGAAAGTGGTATCATTCAAAAGGTATGATTAGCCACATTTGCTAAATACAAAAGTTATTTTCTTACGATGTCAAGAAGAAATTTAAAAATAATTTTATTTTTTATGCACTTTCACTTATTTTCACTTACCCGTAATCTTTTGTATTTAAAATTTCTTTCATTTTAATTGTCTGCGTTCATATAGCAACAGCTCAAAATGTTATACTATTGAACATATACACAAATTAAAAAAAGATTTGATTTATGAAAGTTTTTTTTTTTTTTTTTTTTTTTTTTTAAGATCTAATTTCTTTCTTTTCTTTTCTTTCTTTCTTTTTTTTTTTTTTTTTTTTTTTGAATGATTTACATCAGTTTGAATTTAAAGAGATATTAGCCGTACTATAAATAATTTGTCTGCCAACAGAAATGAGTATAATTTCACTTATTTTCAAACTGCTGTAGACATACTATTTCAATATTAAAAATGTTCTTTGCAGACGAAAAACTTTAATCAGTCAGACTGAGGTAAATTGGGTTAAATACATAAAGAAGTTCATACGGATATGAATCATCATGTAAATGAAAATGCTAATAATGATTTATTATTTTTTCAAGTGTAGATTTAATTGCTGCGAATATTGTTTACAAAGAAATGTTAAATTTCTGTATTTATTATTAAATTGCTTACTTAAAAAAAACTGGTTGAGTTTTGGCTACTGGGAGATACTAGAATTTTTAATTTTCATGAATTATAATAAAAATTAGAGAAAAAACAAAAAAATACTTATGCTACGAAAGTTGGTGCATTTTTTTTAAATCAGGAATTTGTGCGTCGATAAGTATTTTCCTAGAGATATTTGGCATTAGCTTAAAACTTTTATTTAATTAAGTAGTACTTTTCTTTTCTACAATGAAATAATATTTTTCATTTTTATTGACAGTTTATATCTAATTTATGAGGTTCCTTTATAGTCTCACCTTAATTGTAAATAGTCATAATTTGGATTTTATTAAGATTTTTTTTTTTTTTTTTTTAAAGGGAACAGCTTTTGTATCGGACCCTTTTGATAAAATTTTAAATTTGGCATCGAAGTAGCTTGGACGTTTCTTGCCAAGACCTGCAGTTACGTAATTGCAAATTCATTTCAATTCACCACAAAAATATCCAAAGATATTTAAAGTTGACAAGGGCTTCCCATGCTAAAGCTATGCCTTTTGTATTTATTTATTTATAATATTTTCTATTAAAGACTTTGGGGAATGTTTATGCAATTTTCTTTCCATTTTACACTTTCATCAGTTCTTTTACTGATTTAACCTGGGCAATGCCGGGTAGACCTTCTATTAGGAGAGACACTGCTTTTTTCTATTTTTAAGCATATTTATTTGATATTTTCAAAAACTTTGATAAAAAATAAATTTTAATAATTTAAAATAAAACAGTATTAGTATTGTACCAAAGAAAACTGTAAAAGTACATTTTCTCATTATTTTTTTGAATGACTTAAAATCATTAATTAATTTTTACTATTGTTTTAGATTTCTTCAGACTTATGAATATATAAGGAAATCATAATTAAAGTTCAAACTTGTGAATATATAAATTAAAATTTAATTCTGTAAAATAAAACTATTGGATCAAAGTTACCAAATTTAAAAATATCACAACTCATAATAATAGTTTAAAAATTCATTGTATGAATTAGTAGCTTGGACAACATTTAACAGACAATTGGATTACTGACAGAGAATTTTTTATTTTTTGGC
Organism: Salticus scenicus; assembly: GCA_963930645.1. Lineage (NCBI taxonomy): Eukaryota > Metazoa > Arthropoda > Arachnida > Araneae > Salticidae > Salticus > Salticus scenicus. The sequence goes on along the minus strand of OZ005659.1, from coordinate 221,087,347 downwards.
AACATCAAAGAACAAATTTTAATCTGTATGACTTTTGGTTTTGAAAATTTATCTTAGCAGCATCGTTTTTCTTGATATTTCACAAATAAATCTGATTTTTCTAAAAAGCTATTTTTTGATGTATGAAATCACATAAAATAAATTTGTTTATCATCAAGCAATTAAATGTTAGATATATGATACCTGATGAATTATTAAAAAACAATGAACATTTCAGCTATACATAAACATTTTAAATCGATATTCATGACATCATACTGCTATGTCATACAGCTGTGAAATTTGAAAACCTCTGTCTATCGAATACACAGTTAATGATTAGAAAATATTACCAAAGAGTAATTTAATAGCTGTTAATTATTAAAATCAATATTTTTTTTAAATCTGCATACTTGTAGTAAAATAGCTATACATATATATATAGAAAGATATATGGACACACACTCACATTTGCTTTCAGATAAAGATTAAATCTCAAACTTATTTATTATTATTATTATTTTTTTTTTTTTCCTAACAAATTTGCCCACATATTAAAAATTTTCAATGAAATGTATTTACTTAAATACAATTTATTAGATATTTTAAATGAAATAGTTTGAATATGAATGATTACATGCACTGCATATGCATATAATTAATTGCACACTCATATGAAAGTAAAAAAAAAAGAGGAAAAAAAAAAAAATAAAGGAAATGTAGGTTTAAAACTAAGCAATAATATTTGTAAAAATTGTCTAATTTGCATTTTAAATATTAATTTACATTCAAAGTATGGAAAAAAAAAAAAAAAAAAACATTTTAAAATAGTGAAAAATACAAAAATTTTTGAAGTTATACCGTATGTGCATGTTTGTTCTCAAATTAAATTTTTCTGATAGAAGGAAAAAAAAAAAAAAAAAAAAAAAAAAACTTTTATCAGGTGTGCAATAAAATATGTCCTACCCTCCTACAAAAATAGAAAGCACATTGAAAAGGGGGAAAAAAATAAGAGGGAGGGGAGAAACCAGGGAGCAATTCAAAAATCATAGGAAGGGCTCAAAAAATTTCATTTTAAAAATGGCTCATGAAAATTTTCAAGGAAATCAATTAATAATTAGGTGTTAATTAAAATTTACTAATTATTAATACTAATTACAAAAAATCACTAATAATGAGCATTTATGGAATTTAAATTTTGGTTTTTAACAGGGATGAGATTTACAAAAAGACAAAAAATCTTAAACTATATGAAAATGCAAGACGTTGAAATGAAATACTAAAATTTTGATGACAAATTCTACTATATTCAAGTGTTAAATATAGTTTGTACTCTTTAATCTATATAAAAGAACAAATGATTATGCTTTAGAACTCAATAATACTTTATTTGATTAGCTAATGTAACAAATTCACAAGGAAATGATTATTTCATTTGGTTTTAAAAGAAAATTTATGATATCCAAAGAGGTCTTGAGCCCCTTTCTTTCCTATGCCCCTGAAAGAATCAGATGTAATCAATAGCAGGGCAACTAATAGATAGAGCAAAAGGGCAACCAATAATAAAATGTAGGGGTGGGAATCGATTAAGAGTTTTAACTGGGTTAATCTTAGTTCATTAATCGATTAATCGGATTTTTAATCGTTTTTCATTTTTCTTTATATAATTTTATTTCAATGATGAATAAAACTCAAATTGTGTATATATATATATATATATTATTCATAAGTTTGACTGATTTTTTTTTTTTTTTTCAAAAATTTTTGTTTAATTAATTATATTTGTTACATAACTGAAATTTAAAGCAATTTTCAGAGTAATAATTGGTGACTTTAAGTGTTAATTTTATATAAATATTTTCACTTATTTAATTTTATTTATCGATTCATTTTCAAAGAAACATTAAATGATTTTACACATATTTTAGTTTTATATTTGCAGGTTTGTTTTATTTTATTTTATTTTTAATCTTTAGCATTTCTATTTTTTGAAAGCTTCTTGTTTCTGAGAATACTATTACCCTAGTCAACACTTTCTGTAGAAGGCTACAGACAGGTGGTGTTGCTCCAGCATGCACATGAAGCGGCATTTTGTTTAATAACTGCCCCCCCCCCCTTTTCTCTATCAACAAAAGTGCAACAACTTCTTTTGAGAGGTTTTATTTTTATTTTTTATTTTTTTGCTTTTTCATTATTTGATGGATGTTTGTTAGCAAAATATGTGAAAAAATATTTTGTAGGCAGAACAATATTTTTACTTTAATTCGTAGTTTGAAAATTGTAATCGGATTTTGAAAATTTTTAATCGAATTAATCGATCCAATTAACCCGATTTAAAAAATTCATCGGGACTAAGCATTGATCGATTAACCGAACCGATTAATCGGCAGAGCCCTAATAAAATGCAATAGTACAAAGCACAGAAAAATAAAGTAAGCTGGAGAATAAATAAAAATTAAAAACAGATAAAAGTTTACACAACCTAAATAATATATACATACAGGGAAGAGAAAAAAAAGTGGTGGAAGAAAAGGAAAAATAGAAGGGAAAAAAAAATACTAGCTGAACAAATTTTTTTAAGCAGTGTAAAACAAAGCAATGTCTTTCTGCACTTGAAATGATGTAAAAAGTGTTATGGTCTAACTTTTATTTTTGTTTTCAAAAAGTTTTTTGCTTCTAATCAATTTTGCACCAGTTACTGAAACTTCTACTAAATTTTTTAGTTAGAATTATCATACTGTGGGTTTATCTCCTTGAATCCATGGTATTTTAAATAACATGATATCTATATTCTTGTGCATTAGGAGAGCTACATTATATATGTAATACATAAAAGAAAAGTTCATGTGGATGGATAAAGGCAATAAAATAAACATGTGGTTGAAACCAACTGAGTAAACAAATATTAGAAGAAAATATCAAACTAAGATAGTAAATAAATAAATAGATAAAATTTTAAGGTTTCTTATTTTTCAAATAACCTCATGTATATAAAATAAAAATGTATATATATATATATACACATACATATATGAAAAAAAAAAAAAAATATATATATGTATCATTAATGCAGTTTTAACATTGTGTAATATTTTAATCTTTAATAGGAACGAATATGACAAAAAATTTTGAATAAGACAAACTGTAACTTAAAAAAAAAAAAAAAAAGAAATTAAAATGGCTAATCTTTAAATATTAAAACTACATTTTTCAGAAAACAGGAAAAGAGCAGAATTTATGAAACTATAAGAAAAGGATAGAATGGACAAAAATAATGAATATCTAAGTACTTCAAACTCTAGTTTCTACAGTCTACACAAACAAAAACATTATTATAAATCTGATGATAATTTTTCAAAGTAAAATAATACATTACCAAAACATGGATAATAATAATAAAAACATATAAAAATAACTGGACTTTAACTTGAAACATCATAAAAATAAACATTCATGTTGACTTTAATATTACTTAAAGACAATAGTATAAAATATTTAAAAAAAAAAATTAATGCTATACCAAAATTTAAATTTAGTTTTACATTGAAAGAATCTTTTAAAATAAATATACTAAAACTTTAAATGAAATAAAAATAACATGTTATAATAAAATAACGTAAAGTATATATTTATTTTTATTATAAAATTGCTCTAATCAAACTAATTATAACTATTATTAAATAAATAAAGGTTAGCTTGATAATTTGTTATTATTAATGTCAATGATTTAAGTGAATGTTTTCTAGAAGAACAATAATACATATAATACATATTTAAAAATTACCATTCAAAATTTGTGACTCATTTGGATACACTTGTTGAAGACATTTTTTTCCCTCACCTTAATTGAAAACTTAGTAAAAGTTACATTTTCAATAAAACAGATATTTTTCATGTGTGATGACAGCCTGTATGAATTACAGGAAATTAATTTTCTTCAAAAGGCAAAATGTTTTTAAATAAACAAATTGGCAAAGAATTTAATTATTTAAATCAAATCAAATGCTTAATCACATTTTTTTTTTTTTTTTACTAACAACCAAAATCTTTTAGATTATTAACACATAGTATCTAGTTGATCTTTACTTATAAGATGAAACATAAAACATTGACAATCAGGGTTTGCCATTTAGACCAAATGCAAAGTAAATTTTATGATGGAAAAACTAAATTGACTTTAACAAACATATGAAGTGACTAGGTCAGGAATTGTAGCTTGGTCCTCGGCTTAAAGCACCAGTGCTGTACAGCTAAAATAATCTGTGTATGTATAATCTGTGTAATAATCTGTGTAATTTTAAGTCAGCACAACCGGTTTCGAAAGGATGTAGCTTTTCTTCATCAGGTGAAAACACTTGCTAATGCCTTGGAAGCAAAAGCAAGACTGCTTGCTTTTGCCTCCAAGGCAGTAGTACGTGTTTTCTGCACCTAAAGAAGAAAGGCGATGTCCTTTCGAAACCAGTTGTGCAGTCTTCAATTTTATGGTGTGTGAAGAAGTTTTAAAGTTTAAATATCAAATAATCTGGTCATTGTCTAATTATAAGTTAAAGAACTAATGTACAATAAATATTCAGGCTTTAAAAGTTCTTCACACACCATAAAATCAAAACATTACCTGTTTTGAAAGGGCATGGCCTTTCTTCTTCAGATGCAAAAAAAATCTATGCTACTACCTTGGAGGCAAAAACAAGATTCTTGCTTTTGCTTGTTTTGATTTGATTTTACTGTGGATAAAGAAGTTTTAAAGCTTAAATGTCTGATTAGACTTTAGCTAGACATCAATTGACTACTATTCTTCTGATTAGATATATCTACTAACACTATTAGCCATATTATGGATATTACTCTACAGTCATTTTCTGTACATCAGTCAGCTGATGTGCATCATTAAATTGTGTCTATGGCTCACACAGGAGTCTGACCCTTAACGAACATTCATGCCTGAACCAGAATTCACTAATGATTGAGTTTAGCTATGGATACAGAGTTTATTCTCGATTGTTCATTCACTTTTCATTTTTCTTAAAATTAATTTGACACTTCTATCAAAAATATGCAGTTCACAAAACAGCTTTACTTATTCATACTTTGCTTTTATATTTCAACATATTTAATTTCATTCCTTTCATTAGTTTTAGCTGTAGATATTTCTAAACAGGGAGTGTTATTTTATGGCTAACCTGTATATATTATTCATTTCTAAAATCATGTATGCTTAAAAATTAACATGATAAAATATATTATTAGTACCATACAAATTAAATAAATTCAAACTAAGCTAAGATTAACTTTTAATAAATTTACATAAAAAAGTTTATTATTATTATTATTATTATTTCCCCCATGTACTCAAAAATTTAAAAAACACAGACACAGAAGGGTAGTAAAGTTAGATAAAAATATTTATAAATTTACGTAAATAATAAAAAATATAGTTATAAAAGCTATAAAATAGCATATTTAGAATAAAATAGCTACATTATTTCGCTTTTAAAAAAGAGCTACATAGTGCTTTGCATAAAATACTATTAATAATATCGCTGTTGTTTATAAATAAAAGAACAAGTCAGCAAAGTTTTTTTTTTTTTGTTTGTTTCTTTTTGACTAAATTACTTATATGAAGCATATGAACTAAAATAGACTAGAAACTCATTATTTTACAACAAATCTACATTATACATTTAGAACTATGAAAAATTAATAAAAAACAATAAACAGAAAAAAAAAATGTTACATTAATGTCTTATTACATTATTGTTCAATAATAATAATAAAAGTGTGTGTACATTTTATTTTTGAAAAAGTACACAAGTTATGTAAAAGAAAATCACTATACCTTGCCTATATAGCACATAATCTCCGCCGGACTTTTTCAGGATGTCCTGAACAGGACAGGACATTTTTCCAGAAAGTCCTATGGAGAAGATGTGCTATATTGGTGAAAAAGAAGGTATTAAATTTTTTTAACAATCCCATAAATATTAACAAATAAAATTTTTTAAATTCTACAAAAAGACTTTTTTTTTTTTTTTTTTTTTTACATTTTAAGAATAAAGATTGCAATAACAACACAATGAATTGCATCATTCATTTTCAATTATGCAGAAAAAAAAAAAAAAGTAAACTGAGTGCAAAAGAAAAAGGATATGGTGGGTTAAAAAAAAAAAAAACTACTGTGACAAAACAGTTTAAAGCAAAAATTGCATGCAAAATTAGTTAATAGAGATATAAAAACTTATTTCTATAAAAATATTTTTTTGACTTTCAAATGATTAATTATTTAAAAATACAAATTAAATCAGTAAAATGTTTATACTTAAAAAAGTGTGTTAAGCTACTTTATATATCTTATTTCACATTTTCTATGGCATTTAAGAATATACATGTTTTAATTTTACTTTAAAAATATAGAAATACCATTTTTTGGAAATTTATTAATGTTCACTTGTCACCCTCCCCCCAAATAAATAAATAAATACACACATACATATTTTAAAAAAAAGTATTTCGTAGTTCTCTCTTTAAAAAATCCTCCCAAGCATTGAATAATAACCGTTAAACAATTAATAATGTTAAAACGTATTAAATTTATTCAATAACAAACATTTCATGCATAAATAAAATTACAGATTCACGCACACATAAAAATAAGACTTCATTTTCAAATATGCAACGTATGGACTAAAGAATGAGAAGCTAAATTATAATAACAAAAGTAAGAATCTAAAGAAGTAAAAAGAAGACAACCTCCACAAAGCTTAATTTTTGTAGGTAGTACATAGTGTACAAAAGATAAAAAAAAGAAAAAAAAAAAAAGAAAAAAGTTTTATGTAATTTATTAACGCAAATAAAACAAATTGCTCGCATGCAACACAAAATCAATGTTTTTGGAATTGGGTGATTTCTTCAGAAACCTAATAATATGATGTTCGAACAAAATATCAGAAAAAATGGTTTGACTTAGAAATTAGTTTATTGATATTTATTTTTATATTTTTTTAAAGACAATTTTTCCATTGTATTTCCATCCATATAATTAAAGATTACTCAATAATTATTATCTCCTATAAAAATTTTAAAAGGATTGTAAAACAGGCCAGAAAGACTCTTTTGGCCTGTTTAAATCTTTTTCTCAAACTTTTTTTATTTTAAAAATTTCCCATCAACATTTCACAATCTAAATTAATAGTAGTAAGTTATGGATACTTAAAAGGTGTAAAATAATATTGCTCGAATTTTTTTAATTATTTAACTTATCACGATATATAATTTTAAATTTTGTCTCAATGTTTCTATGTCATTCCTCCTGGTTTAGGAAATTTTGAATAGAGGGAATTTTTTTACCTAGTGCTTAATAACACTGTTTATTCTCAACATTTTATTGGATTCACAGAGTTCTTTGATGATCTGATTCACAGAGTGTTTTTATCATATTTTTTAAGTTTTAAACAGTTGTATGTAACATTTCATGCTGCCACTCTCCTGTACAGCATTTCTATTACATATGAAAGAAATTTTCAAAAATAATACATATTATTATATGTAATTAAGCAATGATGGTAATAGATAAGCCTTCTGAAATTTAAATTTGGTTCAAGGTCTGAGTAGCAGGCCTAAATATATGGTCATAGAGAGTATAATTATGCATAGCCAGATTCTTAGCATTGTTGAAGTGAGTTCCCTGTATTTTCCTTTTTGTTAAAATGTCTTACAAAGAATACGTGATCTAAAGTGTTAATTTTTTGGAGAATTACCCAGTTATATTTATATTACTTTATTTTAGTTTTGTATGCTCTAATATTTTAAAATAACCATCATCTATACAAAAAACTAATACAATTGTATGGTTTGGGTTTGAAATTATTGTTCTATGTTCCCTTTATTCAAAGTCATCAGACTGAGATTTACAACTTCAAGTGGATGCTGAACCATGCTTGAGAACTAGGATTCAAATACAATATCACGGAAAGTGTCTTTATTATAATGAATGTCTTTATTATAAATGAACTAAAACATTTTATATTTTTCCCCGTTTTATAATAATCTTGCATTTTTTTTTTTTTTAAACATTATTTAGATAATTGCAATTAGAGCAGGCAGTTAACAAAATACACAATGTAAAAAATAAATTATATATAGTGTGATTCGTTTATAAATGAAAATATTATTACGGAATTTTACTTTTGTTCTTACTAGAAAACATTTTTATGTGCTAATGGTTGAATTTCTTGGAAAGATTACTGAAATAAGATTCAATCAAGAATAGTACAGGTTCAGAGATGAAGCTATCTAGCCTATAAAACTCTTGAAAACTCCAAATGAATGGCGAGGGGAGACTTATTAATGATGTATAATATGTGGCTATTATTAAAGCATTTATTTGTACTTATAATTAGTGATATTTAGAGAGTTCTTAATACATTATGATTTAAATCAAACTTTCCAAATGGGGAAAAAAATTCTATAAAAACAAAATTTGCAATGAAATTAAGAGCAACAATTTTCAAACCCCAAGAACACAATTTTCAAAACCCCCAAAAGTTTCATCCCTGATATTTTCCACAAAAATTAGGTGCTGAGTTGAAGTAAAAAAGCTATAAAAAATTATTGAAAATAAGTTTATATATGCAATATCTCTTAAAAAGAAGTACCCTTTTCAGTAATTCCATTATTGCAATTTTGATCTAGGGTTGCTAAGAAAATTTATTTTGATTGATTGATTTTAATGCTAATTTCAATTAATCAAATATTCTAATATGATCTTATTTCATTTATCATATGCAAACTTAAGTAAATGTAAATCCTGCATAAATTTCTCAGAATATGTATGTAATTTAAATTTGCAATATTTAAATCCATGCAATATTGAAATTACGTAAAATAAATGAAAATTTCAGATATAATATGCAAGTGTGATGTCACATTTTAAAACTTAAAGCTGCATGATAAATTTAATTTCCTCAGCATTAATAAATGAGGGTTAATGTAATTTAGCTATGACTTTTTCTCATTCAACATTAAAAACTTAAACTCCCCCCACGCCCCTTACATGTGTGAGATTTTTCAATTGTGACTTGGCTACTAAAAATTTGTCTTCAAATTAAATACAATATAAACTAATTTCTGTAATGTTTGTCAAGCTAATCTGAAATTAATAATCGAAAGAATTTCCCAGTTAAAAAGGCTAATCGCCTTTCTTAAATGAAAGTCAACCAGGAAAGGGTCATATGATTATCCGACTATAAATATAACCTCACTCAATATCATAAAACAAATTTTTTATTAAAACAGCCAGAAAAAGATATTTAGGATTTTTTGTAAAAGTAATTTTCTTTTCCTCTCATTTTCTAAGCACCCAGTAAATTCCATACCAGATACTTAGAATAGTTATATTTTCAATATGACAATATTTTGATCTTATATTTCAGGAAATTATTATTACTACTTTATATAATGTATAAAACCAGCTAGTGTTGTAACGTACCGGATAAGGAATATTCTATATTTGGTAAATGATTCAAGAAGTATATTCACTTTTGTTTGACGAAATTTTATTGATGACTGCATAATTTAATGAAACATGTTTTCCTAAATTATTTCTATAATTATTACACTAATAAAAAAATAAGTATAAAAATAAAGTAAAATCTGAATAAATATATCATAGGATAAGACAAATATATTGCGCACAAGGCAACATCAACAGCTTTCATTACTGTAATTAAAATACTTTTAAAAAATGACAAAAAAAAAAAAAAAAAAAAAAAAAAATTCAGCTGAATTGCTTTCTACATTATATATTGTACCATCCAGGATGCAGAAAATGTTCCAACCTCAAAAATTTCCCACACATAATCCAAATTTCCCTCAAAATGTCAAGAATCAGTTATGTTATTACAAAGCCATGTACTGTGTGTAATAAGTATTTAAGAGAATAAATATACACTGTAACATATAAAAAGAGCTGTCAGTTTATTTTATAATAGGGTGGCTACAGAAATTTAGAAAAAAAAGTTCAGAAATTCAGCTTAAATTACTTCAAGCCCTATTCATATATTTGTACATATTCTGCATCCCTGGTACCACCAAGTTTTAAGTAACTTGGTCGCCAATATTTAATAGTTATTAATAACTTTTATAGTAACCAAGTGCTTTTTTTTTTCTAGTATAAATTTAAGAAATAAATTACGAAGAAAATTTTTTCTTGTAATTACAAAAAGTATCTTTTCTTTTTTAATATATATAAAAATACTGGCAGAAAAAGAAAAAATAATAATAATGTAAGATGAAATATAAAAGGCATTACTTACCTTTTTATTATAAGTAATATTTTATAAAGCCACACAGGAAATAAAAATTAGTGAAAATAATGAATTCTAAGTAAAAATAAGTTAAAGAAATCTACTTTGTAAACTTAAATAAACACCTTAAATACTCATTCAATTAAATAGTGAACACAAACATCAGAACTATTTTTACTCAAAACAACAATGACCAGAACTGACCTCATTAACATCTTCCTCAGTTACCAGACCCAACATGTGTGATTCGGTCATGCAGAAGTCCTTCTCTGATGCAGTTTTGTTTTCTGTTTCATTTCTTAGTTCATTGTGAAGAATCTGAAGTTGTTTGTTGACCATCTCAGGCTGTTGCATAGATTTTAAAGCTTCTAAATCTTTCTTTAACACCTCATCAATGTTTTGGGCTTCCATTTGGTACCTATACGTTATATCAGCACTAAGTTCTATTTTTTCAGAGCGAGGTCGAGGAGGACACTTTTTTATTTCAAAATCCATATCCTGATTAAAATAAAATTTCATAAAAAGGTCAATTTATTAAGATACATTTTTTAAAAAAATATTTTATTTAACAAGTTTACTGATCATAATAAGTTTTGGTCAAAAAAAGCATTAGCAAATCTATACAATTATTAGTAGCTATTTTTCATCTGCTCTTCTTTTATGCAAGGACAATGCAGACCTGCCAACTTTGAAGGATTAAAATGAGGGAGATTCCATAAGTGGCATTTTCAGGCCTAGACAGCACTAACAAGTTTTTGGTATATGTCAGTTTTTAATAGTTTAATCCATGGCTTAAACATAAACAATCTATATGCATAAGTGAAATTTACATAAAAAAAAAAAAAAAAAAAAAAAAAATCTAATGATTATTAAAAAAATGCTATCTATTAAAGTTTTTTTTTTTTTTTTTTTTTTTTTTTTCAGTTAAAAGTGAAAATTATGCTTAAATATTAATGATTTGTAGAAGTTTTAATAAATTATATATATAACCAAGGTTGTCAATCAATGTTACACAAATCAAAAGAAAAGATTTCCTGAGTTTTTCCAGTCTCTTTTAAAAATAAATTATTATCACGCAGCATTAGAATGTAACACTGTTTATACGTCAATTGAAGATATCTAGGGTATATTAGTTTTATTAACTTACTAAAATTGGAAAAAACTACATAATTGACTTTTTTTCTTTATTACAAAACATTAAAATAAAAAATAAAAAAAAGTCTTGATTATGAAAAAAATTTCTAATGCTTTCCAAAAAATTCCAAAACTCCCTGAGTTTTCTAGGTTTTTCCTGAATTCCAGGTAATGAAACAACCCTGATAACTTTACAATGCTCAGAAAAACGGGAGAAATGTATGATAAGAGAGAGTGGAATACAGTCTTAAAATAAGGGAGTTTCCCTTGAAATAAAGGAGAGTTGTCAAGTATGACAATGTATGATTTTGCAGTACAATGCACCAAAAAAAAGGTGTTAAATTCTGATGAATAAATAAATTACAGAAGGTCCCCACACTTTAAGGAAATGATTCTGAAATTTAAGTTTTATGTACAAAGGGCAGATTTTGTGTAAGAATTAGCTTCTATTTGACAGTCCTGATTCTTAACTAGGGTCACCAGATTGATTATATGTTTTTCCCGTAAATTATACATTTTTACTTTCTTCTATATATATAAAAAGAATTTATTAAATCCCTGAAATTTTTTTACCTCTATTTTTGATGGATTTACACACTTTGAGATGCCCTGAACATGATTTGATCATTTATTGAAAGTATGTCTAGCTGTGTGACACCGTATCTGATGAACCAAAGAACAAAATTCCCCCAAACTTAGTATTTAGTCAGACTTTCACATATATTGGTACTGATTAGATTTTGGGATCAATCGCTCAACAACTGGTGTTGCCATCCCCTTTATTCAAAACTTTTAACACAGCAATATAGGACAAAATTTTGTATAAATGTACATAATGCGAATTATTTTTAACAAATGATTGTGAAATTAATAATAATTATCGATGATAGTAAACTAGAAAAAAAATTATATGTATGTAGGAGAATCATATAGGTGGGATCTGCTTAGTTCCCCATCACATATTTGTTATCATAAATTTCTACCACACGGTAGAATATATTTGTATTATGAAGAAATGAATTTAACCGATCGCTCGATCTAGTGACAGACTGAAATGCCCAATCTAGTAGGCTCCCAATCTTTAAATAAATTTCTACTACAAAGCATACTATATTCATATTAAGAGAAATGAATTTGAACGACTGCTTGATATGGTCACAGACTGAAATGTCCCACCTAATAGGTTACCTTCCATTAGTTCAATGATACATTTATCTTATCCTAATTTGTTAATTTTATTGGGGTTAGATTTGTATTAATTTTCATGCTATTCCATACTATTTTCAATGCAATGATCGCCATACTGCAAATTTGTGTGAAATATTGCTCTATTCTGGTATATTAAGAAAATATTAAATTTTGAATAACTTACGAAATTTTCAAATTAGAATATGATGTTCAAACCACTATCATAAATGATATTTTAGCAGTAGTAATTCAATATATTTACGATGGAAATATCCCTCAAAATGGACTTTTAAGCAAAACTTTGCCCTATTCTGCCATGTTAAATTCGTAAATTTCAAATAACATGAATTTTTCAAAGTAGAATATTCATAGTTAGTGATGTTCATGTCAGCATCATAACCAAGATGAAAAAGCTGGTCTAACATCTTGACATTAAAAGTATTCCTTTCAATGCATGTTTAAGTGAAATTTCGCCCTATTCTCCCATTGTTAAAAAAATCAAATTTTGAATAACTTACAAAGTTTTTTAAGTAGAATGTTGCAAATCAAAAAGGTTTTTGCCAGTGACATAAGTGATATTTTAAAACTGGTCTCTGACCTCTTTATGACTATTTGTTCTTTAGCTATCATTTACACTGACTAAAAAACTGACACTACATTAATTTTGTTATTTTAGAATTCCACACACTTGAAAACATGTAAAAATTTAAAAAAAAACAACGTCAAAAATTTTCACGATTACCTTTGTTCCCCATACTTATAGTATGATGGGGAACTAATATTGTTTTATTCTGCTATGTTAAAGAAATCTTAAATTTCCAATAACTTACAAAATTTTGAAATTAGAATATTCATAATTAATAATGTTCAAGCCAGTATCATAAATGATATCTTAAAAGTGGTCTGACATCATTATGATGAAAATATCCCTCAGAAATGGACGCTTATATGAAATTTTCCACTAGTATGCCATGTTAAGAAATTTGTAAATTTCAAATAATTTTTGAAGTTTTCTAAGTTAAATTTTCATAGTTAATCATATTAAAACAAGCATGATAACTGACATTTTAAAGCTAATCTGACATCTTTACAGTAAAAATATTCCTTTTAATACACATTTAAACAAAATTTTCCCTTATTCTACCATGTTAAGAAAATCGTATATTTCGAATAACTTATGAAGTTCTTAAGATAGAATGTTGCAAAATGAATTCTTGCCAGCGTCATAAATAATATTTTAAAATTGGTTCGAACACCCGTGATCATTTGTTCTTGAGATATCGTGTACACAGACTAACAGACTAACGCACTGACACTCTATGGCCGGACACCATACCAATTTTGTTACTTTTCAAATAACCTCAAAACGTGTAGCAAAGAAGAAAAAAAAAAGGTTGAACATTTTTATGATTACCTAATTTTTCCACACTAACAAGTATGATGGGGAATAGAAAGAGGGTTACTGATTTTAACAACAGATTAGTGAATCACTTCAAAGTCTATATCATAATATTTATCCTACTTGAGTAAAAGAAAAAAAAAAAAAAAAAACTTATATTTCTTACTAACCTCTTCTTTTTCAACAGACTGCATGGATGAACTCTGAGTAAAAGATGATGAGCGAGTATCATCCACCAACATATCACAGTCATTTACTTCAGACTTAGTATTTTTTGTACTGTTTTCATTTTTTACTTTGTGGATTTGAAGTCCTGACTTATCACAGGCATTTAATGAATTAGTAATGGTATTCTAAGGTAAGAAATTAAAAGTTTTACAATTACATTATTTTATATTTATAGAAACTAGTATTGAAATACAATTTTATTTTAATAGTAATAAATAAAGCTATATTTATCACTCTTATTTTCAGAAATATATATATATACTGACATATGTACCAATATAGACAATTTAAAGAAAGATAAAGAAAAAAAATCATAATCTACAAAAATTTAGAAATATACTTTTATTATATTCTGTTACCAGCAGCTGAAAATTATTATTTTCTAATAAAACAAACAACATTTAAAGCTTAATGGACTGTTCTTTAATAAATAATTAAAGGAAAAAAGAAAATCAGCACATGTAAAAGTTTCTGGAATATTCAAATTTGAATTTTAAGAGAATTTTTGGAAATTTTTCGGAAGCTGAAGTACGGGGGTCGGCTTATATACCAGTCCACATTTCTAGCAAAAAACGTACATTAGAAACAATGATTGAATACATATATTTTAAGCTTAAAAACTATATATAAAGTAAAATAGTGATATTAAACCTTATTTTTAAATAATTATTGCATATAAAACTCTTAGATTAACAATTTTAAATTTATTTCTAGAGTAGCTCGATGTAGTCATGTGTGTTTACATTTTTTTACCTGCTGATAGCTGACGTCATTGGGAGATTGCACGAACGGAGTAACTTCTCTGTCTGATTCGGAAATAGTATAAGAGAAACTTAAAAAAAACAGGACTCCCAATCATATTTTTAATTTATACAATTAAATCATCTCTGTTTAAAATGTTTCTAGGCTTACACTATCAAAAGAAGTGGCAATCTTCGTTTTCTTTTATAGAAGTATTTTTTTTTTTTTTTTGTTGAAGATTGCCTTGAGACACTGATAAAAATACTCAAAAGTAGAAATATACAAAATAATTTAAATACATCATTAAAAAAAAATCGACGCAATCGGTCTTTAAACGGCTTATTTATGCAAACATCCAGTGACTGCAGCATCAACGTTAGGCCTCCTGGTATCACAGCGACTATTGTTTTCAGCTGCCGGCACTTGTCCTTCACTGCGTGTGCGAGAGCATCTGTTCGATGCCTGTGCTAGCCTCCCTTCTGATTGGGTTGCCAGAGTTAAAACTATTGCCGTTGGCAAACACACGACGATCGTTTTACGCCATAGCTAAGCAAGGTAAGGAATTTTATTGGATAAGCACGCATTTTGCGCGATTTCATTGGACAGATTATCCTGGAATTAAATATGACCACGACAGTGTTTTCGAAGGATTTACTTATTTCAAAGAAGATGAGGAGTGAGATGAATCGGAAAGGGAATGTTCATTCTTTGTGTCCCTATAAAAAAAACTAGAAGAACTAGATCCACCAAAATCAATTGGGTTCGTGCTATGGTGACATATAATATATGTACCAACTTTCAGTTCATTCAAACAAAGCATTTAGACACTATTGTGTTCACTCACATACATACACCACTCTAAAAATAGCAAATATGAACTCGGGGGACCTCAAAATGTGTAGATACACCAAAATCTCAAAGTCTGATTTTTGACATGATTACAATACTTTTCTTACATATGTATGTTCAAAAAGTAATAAAAAGTGAGGTACGTATATTAATTATAATTTATAAACTATTTTTTATGTACTGAAATTAAATTGTAAAATTAATCTTTTTATAAGAATACTTTATGTTAGCTTTTAGTAATGTTAAAAATCACTTGACTAATTCTTAGTAAAATTTATGATTTATTATTATTAGTCTTCCTGTTTAATAAGTATTTGTCTGCCACTCCCTCAGAAAACTTTGTAAGCAGGGTTCACTGTACATCTCAAACACAGCGGCATTCTACATTACATTATTGTGAACTTCAAATAGTAATTTATAGAAGTCAAAATACTAAAAGTTTAGTGAATTGTTATTAAGGTTGATACTAACACTGCTGTTATATAATATTTACTCTTTTTGTAAAATAAAGTATGGTGTGTAAGTACCACATAACTTTCATTACCTACATATTATAAAATATTTTTTGAGATAGTGAAGGTCAGAAAACATCAAATTTACTTAACCAATCATTATATGTCTAAAAATTTCCCTGTAGTAACAAACTAATATGTATGTTGTAAGGCAAATAAATGAGTTTATATAGTCAGTTCAAAGAAAATCTATAGGCTCATTTTTGAGGCACCCATTTTTGAGTTCTAAAACGGATCAATCTAATCAAGATGTCTGTCAACTTTCCTGTAGTAACTTTGAATTGTGACCAGTGGCGGATTTAAGGAAGGAGGGGGGGGGGGGCTTAGGGGCTGAGCGCCCCCCCCCCCCCCAAAAAAAAAAAAAAAAAAAAAAAAAAAAAAAAAACACTGACATTCACAATTGAATATTGCAATTGTAAATTTTTTGTTGGTCTAGAATAACACTTTGAAAAATCTTAGCCCCCCCCAAAAAGTCAAGTTCTAGATCCGCCACTGATTGTGACTATGAATAAATATTTTACAGTTCTACACATGCTTAAAAAAAGAAAGAAGATTACCGTAAATGTATGCAAGCTTCCTGTAGCAACAGTTGTTGTGGTAGTAGTTGAGAGAGAAGTAGCAGTTACACCGGATGATTGTACACCAAAAGGAATTCCAGAAAATGGATTCAAATTTGGGAGAGGAAATGATGGATACCCCAAGCCAGAAGGAGGCATAACACTTGGATGACAGGCAGAAATAAGAGGAAAAGGAAAACTATGAGGAGGAATTTCTCCCCCAGGAGCAGTTGGGGGACAAGACCAGAAAGGATTACTATTTTGTGGATGAACAGTTGATATTGGAGGATAATACGGAACACTGCCCATGTAAACAACTGAAATTAAACAAAAAATAATATTAGACATACATAGCAGCAAGGAATAATAGATATTTCTTAATTAGAAAAATATATAAATTGGTGATAGACTTATATTATAAATAGTAATAAAAATGAAACAGAATATTACACACAGTAAAAATTATATAAACAATATCAATATAAATATCAATCTCTGTGCAAATATCAATCTCAATTTGCTGAGAATTGGAGGGTTGACGTATAATAATGCGAAACATAAGTAATTAGCAGAGGTTTAATTAAATTTTGCTCTGATATATAATATTGTACTATATTAAAGTTGTAATTATTTATAATGCATAAAATGTATGAAATCAAAATGCATACTTGAAACTTGAGTATAAAAAAAATACAATTCCAAAGGATGCCTGAAATGAGGAATTTTCATGCACAAAAATATGACTAAGTTACAAAAGGAATAATAATAGTTATCAATACTTTGCACAAAATTATAAGAAGATAATTTTCTTAAATTTATCCATGTCTAAAGAAATGTATATATTTTTTAAATTTTTGCAATTATCACAGGAATGAGTTTACTTAGTAAAAGTTTTAAAAGAAAACTCTTGAACAATAAAGAACTTTTAGATAACTATTAACGAGATGGTGGCTGTTATACAGCTTCTTTTCGAATTACCAGCTTAAAATTAAGAAAACTTGCATACATGTGGATTAAAAATATAGCATTGTTACATATAATGAAATTTCTTCAAAATTATTTAAATAAAAAGATGCAAAATTCAAAATTTAAATATTCTGGAAAATTTTTAAAATACTCTAAGCCTAGCTAACTTTAGATGAAATCTTAAAAAGTTCAGAGAAGACACCTTACTGATATTCAAAGATATCTCTGTATATGCATTTTAGATTCTGTCTTAATTTAGTCTTTAAAACATGATTTTATGATCCACCGCTTTATCTCGTACACATAAAACTAACCCTATAATAATTGATACCCTAAAAACCATCAAAATAGCGCCTTACAATTCACATAACTATGCCCTGAAACGCGAAGCTTTGGAAATATTAACCACTAATTCTGCAGTAAATGAGAGAGAGCACAGCATTATAGCTAAAGATTGGCAACATATAATAAAGACTTATCGACAACAAAGTGACGTAGGAAAAGAGGAGAGTGATGTGGAAGAGGATTAAGACGTGAATCAGTAATGCAGCAAAGAAAACATCTGAGGATGACTGCGAATGCAGATTGAAATATATCATATAATCAAAGCTGCTCAAGTAGAAGGATTGTCAAAGGTATATTAAAAGTTTATTCGTCCTTCTTAAGAATTACAAAACATTTATGATTTTATGTTTTGAAAAACCTGAAAGGTTGCATGAAATTTCACCATTCAAGCATAAAATATTTCTTATAAATTAATTTGTTGGCGGATCTTGGAACTAAAATCTTTTTAAATAGTTTTGTAAGAAATCTTAAAATACTTACTATTGTTATATTTTATAATGCATATGTACTGGATATTTCTTAATTTTAAGAATGTAATTCACAAAAGAACTTTATGATGTCCTCCATCCCATTTAACTTTCCACCAAGATCTTTCAATCCATCATGGTTTTCTTCGGGAGCTAATGGATATTTAAGCTTTTCTATTTTCACTCCTCTTTCTCACTCTCTCTCTCCCTACTTTCACTGATTCCAAATTATAAAATGATACTTCCTACTTGGGACAGAGAGGGGAAGAAGAAAACCATAATGCTGGTCAAAGATCTCAGCAGAAGATTTATTGACAGACAAAAGTTCTTCATTCCTGAGTTTAGTTAACCTGTTTCTTACAGGGCTTGAAAATTATATTGCCCGGCATGCCCGGGGCATGTAAAAATTCAGATTGGGCATGTACTTTTTTCTCCTTACATGCTCGGCTGGGCATGCAAATATTTAATCAAAACTAATTTTAAAACATAGTATCTTGCCTAAGACTTTTAATTAAATTAAACTGAAATAAACAATGTCAAGGTAGGTATAATATTAGTAAATTCTTTTCACTAGATATGTGAATGTTTTTATTAATATGCATTTGAATGAGATATTTGGGCATGTAACAATTTAATTTGGGCATGTAAAAATTTTGAGATTTTTCAAGCCCTGGTTTCTAAGATAACTGATTTTTAATATTATTACTGTTACAAACATTTTTGCAATAATATAAATCTGAGGTTAATTATTAAGAAAATAGAAATTAGATATTGGAAAGCTCATAGGTATAAATATCTAAGAATATGGAATCGAAATTCCATTGAAGTTAACCTATATTTTCATCATTTTAAATCCAATTCAATTAAATAGGTTTTTAAAGTTAAATTAAAAAAATAGTCATTTTTAACAAAGATGGTAATAAAAATAGATAACAATTTACCTGGAATGAAGAAGGGAGTGGGAGCTGCATTTGAAAAAGTATTTGGTGGAACAAGACAAGAATAAGAAACTTGCGGTATATGTGTAGGCATGGTTTTTGAATCTGTAGAGGTAGAAGGAGCTGATGGTTGTGAAACAAAATATGGTACATGTTGTGAAGATGAAAAATTTATATCAGTCTGAGTTGGAGTAGAAACTGTTAAATTATGATTATGCGAACACTTTTTATGTTTCCCATGTACTAAGTCTTTAGGTTGGAACCAGTTATCTTTCATAGGAGTATTACTGTGCACCATAGATTTACTTTTGCGTTGATGTTGTTTTAAATGTTTATGATTAATTCGATTGTGAGCTGAGAGAGTCTCTTCAGTTAATGCAAGACACGATGAAAACTTATCATTGTTTTTATTTACAGAGTCAACTGCATTCTTTTCCCAAGTCTGACTGTTAGACTCGGCGAGGCCATTAGTGGGAATGTTATGATTATTTTTTTCTACACTTTTATAGCCTGAATCACCAGTAGTAAAAGATGACATGTTGCACTTGGATGAATTGCTACTTGATTCTTGTTGTACTTTGCTATCATATTTTTTGGAGTTAGAGGGCTCATTTGAAGTATTTCCTAATCACGAAAAAAAAAATATATATATATATTTCAATACAAATAAATATACAGTATGTGATATATGCAGTGCAGGAAAAAAAATTATTCTTTAAAAAGAGATAGAATAAATTTTGTTATTTTAATAAAACAGTCAAAGTATCAGATTGACTTAGTTCTTTTAATTTTTATGGTTATTGGCAATCATATTTTGATAAACTAAAAGATATTTTATTTGCATAAAATCATATTACTATATGTAATTTTTTTTTTTCAATCATAATATAAATATGTATTTATGATTTTATTTATCTTTAAAGCATTTTAATTAAGCTTTATCTCAGCTATCCTAATCTGCTTTTTTTTTTCTTTTTCTAAATCTAAAAATGAGTATTATTTTTAATTAAGTATTACACATTTAAAACTAATTGCTGAAAATTAATCTGATTTAGAAAATTAACATACATGCACTCTTCTTTATTCACTTCTCTTTATTTTTCATTCTTTTAAAATGCGTATTGAAATGTTATTGATGAATAATAGTATAACATTCATTCAATAAAAAAATTTCCCAATTTTCTATTTAAATTTTAAAAAGTACCCAGGAGACTTACAGAAAAAGCATTTTTTACACTTTTAGACAAAACACGTTAGAATAATAGTCACATATTTAGTTATGTTTATCAATACATATGTAAGATATTTCTCAAATACTTACAACAACAATCTAGCAGAAATTCCCCCGCCCCATAAAATGGAGAGATACCATTTCAATTTTTGCCTGATGAAATTGTAGCAAAATTAAGATCAATTAAAAATCTACTATGTTTTTAATCCCTCTCTCCCCTACCAAAATAAAATAATAATCATCGGTTGTGTAATTTTAGCTGAATACTTTTCAGTTTATAGGTTTCAAAAGAAATTAGTAAGTTGTAACCACCACGAAATTTTCTTCTTATTTTCCTATACAACTTCACTCAGTACATATTATTTACAGAAATTATTTTCCATGATCAATACAGATGATTTTCATTGCAGAAGGATTTAACACTAAAGGCCCAAAGAAAATTAATTTTATGCAATTCAGAAAATATCTCAGGAAATGCATTTTTTTTTTTTAATGAAAAAATAAATAACTTTTTATTTTTTTAAAGTTACTTACAGTTAACTTACAGTTTTACTTACTTACAGTTTACTTACAGTTTTTTAAAGTTACTTTTTTAAAAGTTTTTTACAGCCATGCCTTTAACCACTTCACCGGCCACTGTTGTGTGTGGAAGGCTAAATTTCCCCCGAGTTATCTCAGGATAGCCAGTGAAGTGGTTAAAGGTATTCATGAGTTCTTTTTAAAGATACCTATATTAAAAATAACAAATTAAAAACTATAATCACCAGCAAAACATTATTTCAGATAATTTACTGGTATACATACCAGATCCGTTTCCAGAACCAGATGTACTTCCTTGATAATCGTCTCCACTAGATGATTTTTCATGTTTATTGGAATCATCAGAGCCATCAGAATATGTCTTAGGTTGACTAGCAAAAAATCTGTAAAATATACTATAGTAAATCTTTTGAAAACTGTAATATTGAAACATAATCTTGTTAATAATAAAAGCCGAAGTTTCTGAATACTAATGCTTGAAAATGATGCCACTGAAACTTGAATAATATATTGGAATAAAAATATATATATATTATCCATGTTTTAAAAAGATTAAATAACTTTTTTTAAAATTTAATTTAACAGAAAAAAATGGCATCACAACTAAAACAATGCACTGAAAAATAAATAAATAAAATTTTATTAGTGATTTTAAATAAATAAAAAGAAACGAAAAGATAATTAAAAAAGAAAGAAAGAAGATTAAAATAAACATATCACTTGTGTTACTTAGATCTATGCAGATATGTAATGTAAAAAAAAAAATTGTAATTATTGAAAAAATATCACGTAAATTAATGATAAACAATTTAAATTGCCATGATTAAAAATTAAAAAAAAAAAGTAATTTAATTTGCAGTATTTAAGTATTAATATATCCCGCCGGCAAATAAACTAGCGACTATTTTAAAGAATTTGACCTGAAGTTTATTTTCACAAATAATTAAATTTAAATTATATTTCATGACTTGATTTCTTTTATTTTAATAAGAAGCACAGTTTAAATTTAAATGATCATTTCAATTATTGTCTATTTATCAAGGCATTTGAACACTATTTTTGATTTGAAAAATATGGCTTGTTGGGATAATATGCAAACATCAAATTTGGAAATATTGACCCCTAAGCGGACAGCAGCCAACTAGTAATAATAACAATGATAAAAATAGTTAGTTACTTTGATTCCATTTTACATTAAAAAAAAAAAAAAAAAAATCAGTATTGCAGTGGTGAGTATCTTGATGTAAGCTCGCATTGCGAGCATTAAAACTATGGATAAAATTCTGTCTATGACAGAATTTAATTTGGTATGACAGAACTACTTACATTTCTATTTTAACACCTTTAAAAAAAATCTTAAAACACTAGTCTAAATAATCAGAAAATATTCAGCCAAGACCCGTTGACTCTGTGGTCAGAGTACACACCTACGAACCCGAAGGTTGTGAGTTTGAACGTCACTGATGGGAAGTGAAAAAAAAAAAAAAAAAAAAAAAAAATATATATATATATATATATATATATATATCAAAGTTTTTATGGATTTCACAAAATATTTTAAAATAGAGTAAAAAATTAAATGGTAAAATTGGATATTGGCAGGCATTTTCGAAGTGGAACACTATAAATTGGCAATGACGCAAGATGCCAGATTGAAAAGAATAGTCCTGTCGTACTAATAAAAATTAACGCAAGTGGAAACCCAAATCAAAATTTGTCTCCTATAGATTTTAGTAGTTTTACCCACAATGATGATTTATTTATACACAAACACATATAATAAATGGCTAAAAAAAAAAATAAATATACCTTTCTATATTCTCCTGATATCTCAACTGTTGAACAGTGGGCGGAGTTTCTGAAGAAACACTGGAATCATTAATATCTCTATAAGGGGAAATATCGCCCATGACAACACTGTCTGGATCCTGAAATAAAACATTCAATTTGTTAGACATTTTAAAATTTTAAATAAAATTCAGAAATGAGTAAGTAGCAAAGAAGTCTTTTCTAGTATTTTGCTCTCAATTTTGTATAATATTTAATAAAATATTCCTAAGAATTCATAAAACAATTAAAATATATAACCTTTTACTTATCTTCACGTTACATCTTGGTATACTAGTTTCATCTGGGGCGCCCCAGCTTGGTCACTACCTTGCTTTGGTGTTCGAAACTGTGGTCTTCTTGTTTTCTTGTTCTTTTAAAGACTTTTCGCCATTGGCGGTTAAGGATAGCACCTTCGTTGCCATTACAACTGTCAGAATTAGCTAAAATTTCAATAGACTCCCTGATCGCT
Source organism: Salticus scenicus (assembly GCA_963930645.1). Classification (NCBI taxonomy): domain Eukaryota; kingdom Metazoa; phylum Arthropoda; class Arachnida; order Araneae; family Salticidae; genus Salticus; species Salticus scenicus. The sequence goes on along the minus strand of OZ005659.1, from coordinate 221,063,673 downwards.
GCGTATCCGTGGTTATTATAGTTGGCCACGGATACGCAGCGATCAGGGAGTCTATTGAAATTTTAGCTAATTCTGACAGTTGTAATGGCAACGAAGGTGCTATCCTTAACCGCCAATGGCGAAAAGTCTTTAAAAGAACAAGAAAACAAGAAGACCACAGTTTCGAACACCAAAGCAAGGTAGTGACCAAGCTGGGGCGCCCCAGATGAAACTAGTATACCAAGATGTAACGTGAAGATAAGTAAAAGGTTATATATTTTAATTGTTTTATGAATTTAATTGCTTCATGGATAAAATGTTTCAAGTATTCCTAAGAATTTAAGTTTTTTTTAAAGAATGCTTTACTAAACATTTTTAAATCCCTATTCTATTAACTGTTTTTATATAATTAGAGAATGGTGGTGTATATGGCATAGGGGTTAACGCTGACTGACCACACAAGGTCAGTTCTCTGTGGGAATGGGGAAAGTTTTTTTTTTTTTTTTTTTTTCTTAAGGAGGTCTTAAGGGCTCTCTTCACTCACCGCCGCCAGAAGCCGAAGCTAATGTTATTCTATGGGAATTTTTTCTTTACAAATAACTTATTACCTAATACATATTTTTAAATTCTGTTTTCACATTCTGAAAATTCCCAGCTGTTAAATTGACGGACCTTTTTAAAAAATGTATTTTTTTAATTTTTAATATTTTATTTTGAAGCTGCAAAATACAAATTTTCAATATGTAAAATTTTTTCATTTTTCAATTTCAAAATAAAATATTAAAAATTAAAAAAATACATTTTTAAAAAAGGTCCGTCAATTTAACAGTTGGGAATTTTCTGAATGTGAAAACAGACTTTAAAAATATGTATTAGTTAATGAGTTATTTGTAAAGAAAATTTCCCCATAGAATAACGTTGGCTCGGGCTTCCGACGACGGTAAGTGAAGAGGGCCGTTAATCCATATTCACTCATGTTTCAGAGAAAACCACAGAAAACTCTGAATGGCTAGGTTAAACAATTTAACTTCAGATAATACTACAATTTTAAAAAATGAATTATTATTTAGGCTGATATATGTTGATAATCAAATTATATAAAATCATATTTTGAAATCAATTAATGGAAGTTTAAAGATTTTCATTCGATTTGTATCGAGTGTTTAATGCAAGATTACTTTTAGACAAAATATTAACCATTCATTTATTTTATTATTATTATTTATTTAATTTTATTAATTAATTAATTTTTGAAGGGTGGAAGGAATTTATGAATTAGACAATTTTATCAACAATTGCCTTAAATTGACAATAAAAACAAGTAATATAAAAGACATTTTTTTAAAGTTAATTCCTACTTACAAACACTATCGAAAAAGTTTTTTAAAAATAATTTTGAATTAAGAAATAAGAAGCGCACATGCAAAATGAAATAAAAATAATTATAAGATAAAAAAAACTTTTTATACACCATGTTTTAAATTTTCTGATGAATCATAGAGCTCTTATCAATGTGCATAAAATTTTTAAATTGATAATAACGTCAATTTTTGTGAGATGCATAATTTAACTTTTTATAATTGTTCACGTTTAATTAAATGTATTTATTTTTATGTCGAAAGAAAATGAACTTGTAATTTTTTTTGACAACAATTAAATTATAGCTAATATTTTATTGGTTATTTTAATGCTATTATTTTCATATTTTAATTAATTATAAGAAAACTAATAAAAAATTCGAAAATCAGACTTCGAAGTATTGTGTTGTCACCGTGTTCGGAGCAATACTGAAAGTTTCAAATTTCTAGCTAGTCTGGAAGTTAGTTAAAAATCGATTGCAAGATTTGTACAAGATATATATAGGGAGAGTGTGAACTAATAGTAGGAATTGAATAAAAACATTAATTACTTTTTAAACTGTTTGGTTCATATTAAAGAAGTGGAAATGTGTTCTATTTTGAATAATCAAAATGGATATCTTATGCCAAACTTGTTACATCTGTTTAAAATGTAAAAATTCTTGTATATTAAAGATGGGCAATTAAATGTATGTATATATATATTACCAGCAATACAATAAACTTATTTTCTTTACCAAGGATATTCATTAAAAGATCAGCATAATTATCAATAACAAACAAAAAAGAAATAACACAACTTAAATTTTTTTTTATAACTCATGATTGGTTTAAGTTAAATCTTTCAAAATCAAAACATTTCTTCTACCCCTTAAAAAAAAAAAAAAAAAAAAAAAAAAAGTAATAAATGAGTGCTTTTAAAAACTTTGAAAAATAAATAGTCAAAAGTAAATTTAAAATCATGTAAAAAGGCAATCTGGTGTGTAACAACATGATTTCTACTAACCTGAACTGATCTAACCATTCATAGGCCTAATAATTTTCCTAGTAGAAAATTAATACATATGTCATAAGGATAGATAAAGGAGAGTTTATACAGGAAGTTTAAAGAAAATCAGTAGAGCTCTGCTTTTTGAAACACTCATTTCTGAAATCTAAAATTAATCTACTAATCAAGATGCCTATCGATTTTCCGGCAGTAACCAAGTAATACATGCAAAAAGCCATGTAACTATGCAACAAATTTGAAGAAAATCACTAAAGTCGTGTTTGAGATACCTACTATCAATCCCATGTCTAACTTTTACCGAAACTTGCCAAATTCATCTATTTACCGGTGACCAACCAAATGCAAAAGGAGAGGATATCTAAAAAAGAATTAAAAGGGTGAGTTTGAAGAAAATTCACAGGACCATTTTTTAAGAAACCCACTTGCAAAACTTAAAATTGACCGACTTATTCAGGTCATCTGATAATTTTTCTGAAGTGTCTAATTATCTAAAAGGGAGTTTATACAGTAACTTCAAAGAGAAAATTGTTAGAATCATTTTTCAGGGTTCCCACTCAATTTCAAAAATAAAATTCCCTGACTTTTCCAGGTCTATTTTTAGAAAATTCCAGTTACAAAATTTGGTTTGCGACATAAAAAATAGCTCACGGTATAAAACAACACATAGTTTGCGACATAAAAGACAACATTATAACGTGACTTGCGATATAAATTGAATGCTCAAAAAGCCTTTTCCAGGTTTATATCATCATTTTTCCAGGTTTTTGAGCAATATTTACAATTTCCCCTGATATTTCCCTGACTTTTCAGTAATTTTAAATTCCGTGACTTTTCCAGGTTTTCCCTGTTCTCCCTAGCCCATGGGAACCCTGATTTTTGAGATACTGTTGCAGACTTACAGCCCTACTTCTAGTTTTTCAAATTTCACCAAAAGTTGGAAAAATCATTTGTATACCAGATTTGTCTAATTATGAGGTTTTGCTATTCTATCCCTTTTGTTTCAGGGATGAGGGATAAAATAGTCACAAGATTCCTTCCATATACACACTGACCAAATCACTTATTTGGACTCTGAAAGACCTTTAAAAAAGTTCTTTTCAAGTATAAATCAGGTGATAACTCAATGTCGAAAATTTTGACTAAATAGAATACTTCCATTATCTACAATTGCCGAATAATACAAGTAAAAAAGAGAGAAGGAAATTAACTTTATACTGAATTTTATTTATCTGGAACATAATTGAGACACATAAAATAATTATATGATAATCAAATTTACTTACTGAATTGCTTTTATTTTCCATCATATCTTGTTTATCAGCTAAGTAAGAAAAAAGAAAAAAATATACATAAAACAGTTATCAAGTTTTACAGTAATAAAACATATTACTAACTTCTATATTATTAATAAATCATACTTAATTTACAAAATTATGAAATAGATGTTACTTAATGATTTATTCTAGCCAATTACATTATATTAAACTATTAATAACAATAATAGCTGAAAATATTTATTATTAAGATATGTTATTGAAAAAAAAAAAAAAAAAAATCAAATTAAATCTTAAATTTTTTTAAACTCGATGTTAAAGCTAATAGTAGAAATAGTTAAACTTATTTCAATATTAAAAATTCTAATGCACATACATTTTCCTTTTTCATTTCCGCCATAACCCTCATCGATGCAATTATAAACGAATGAGGCCAGCTCCCGCTTTCTTTTGTTACATAATCTTTTAGTCTTATTGCTCGCAACATTCTTCATAGACTGCAAAAGAAATAAATTTTGATTAATTGTAGTTGCACAATAATAATAGATATGCATGATATATATTACATACTGAGTGAAAAAAAAAATTCCCCAAGCTACAGTGCGAAGCCAAAAATCTGGAATTGCCAAAAATCCGGACAATTTCGGTGGCGTTAATCATCATCATCAACAGCGCTTTTATTATTTTTTTTTTTTAAGTATAAATATATCTAAATAAAGAACCAAAAAAATATTTTATTTCCTAGTAATCTTCAAAACCAGCATTTGCAAAGTCAGAAAGAGGAGGGAGAAGAAGATTATAATAATATTAACAATTCTTAAACATTTATCTAATTGAGAACTAAATTCTATATTCTATTTCAATTATGCTCAAACTTATAGTTGAAAACCCTGAAGTACTAAATAAATAAATAAATAAATAAATAAATCACGGAAATGTTTTAAAAGTAGTATGTTTTTCTTATTTATTTTCTTTTATTGTAACTTGTACTAATTTTTGTATGCAAATATTTTAATAAATCTGTTTTTTTTTTTTTTTTCCCCAAGTTTAATTTTCAATTTTATTTATTTAGTGTTAAAGTTGATAATATATATATATATATATACTTAAAAATCTTAATATATATACTTAAAAATCGTAATATATTATTTTTTACTTGAATTTGCATATTATCCAAGTACTTAAGCCAAAATATTAATTTTTTTAGGCATGACCAAAAATCCAGAAAATCTGAAATCGCCACAATTTCGACAATTCCGGATTTTCGGCTTAATACTGAATTGTGGATAATATTATAGTTCAAAAAGTATCATGTGGAATTCACAATATATTTTAATAAACAATTCCTAATTACTGCCCATGTGATAAAAGTCAACATCTTAATTAACAGCCACAGATTCGAGCTCATGTATGTATAACAAATGTATTTCTCTTTCGATAGCTTCAATAATGCAGGGTATTTATTAGAGAGTGAGATTGCGAGACTCTCTCATATATATATATATATATATATATTCCTCACTTAAAAATTTAAACACTGCGAGAAATTCGTAGACTTTTTAGGGGTCAATTTGCACAAATTTTTATGCAGAAATAGACCCTTCATAAAAATTGATACTCTTAAAATGAATTTTTCACAAAAATCAGCAATTTTAACATGTACCTTTCATTAAAATTAGCAATTTTAAACAAACCCTTTACAAAAATTGAATAATTTAAAAGTTTTCAAAAATTTGAATGAAAAATTTAAAAATATGATTAGTGAATAATAATAATAATAATAATAAAACTTATTTCAGCAATGAAATACCAGTAAAACAAGAAATTTACCAATTTTTACGTAAATAATTCTTTTATTTAGTGGAATCAGCTTTCAAAAACGTGCAAATTATATCAATAAGGGGCCTAATAATTGCTTATTTAAATCATCCCCAGTGGAGGAAAAAAAAAAAAAACTATTTCCTTGTGATTATTCTTTTCATCTACATATATAAAATTAGTAGACACATTCTTAATCTGTTCTTGCAGTGGGTTACTTTAACTGCAAAATGATAAAAGAAATTACAGTCAAACCTCATTAAAGTGAACACTGTTAACGTGAATTACGTTTAACATGAACTGTTTCCACAATCCCCGTAAAAATGAAGATCAATTTAGTTATATGAAGATTAGATACTGATAGCATGAACTACTGATGACATGAGCAAATTTTTTGAAATTCACATTAACAAGGTTCGACTGTATAACTTTTTATTTTTGAATAATCTTTTTTTTTTCTTTTCTACACATTGTATATGCATTAGGATAACGATTTTTCTAATCAGTAAGCTCTAAAAATTCTAAATTTCAGTATACCTTGCTAAAATCTTGAATATTGTAATCTTATTTGGGACCCATATTATGATAATAGAAGCTAAATTCTAAAACAGGTACAGAAGTAACTTTACATGATATGTAATGTATTTAAAGTTATCCTCAATATTTCCAGGATATCTTCATCTTACTTGCATAATATATTAGGCACTCCCAACTTAAAATCTCAATGTGATCTTTTCTGTGTGTTGTTTTTCTATTAAGTTATCAATCATGATTGATTGCATTCAGTAAGCAGATTGTTGTCTGGCAAGCAGATTTATCAGAACTCAGTACTTATTTATGAATGTTTTTACCAAATTTAATTACACAGAAAATTTCTTTTTATACAAATTTGGTAAAATCTTTAATAAGTTTTCTGGGGATTCGGATATTTTTAATATTTCTTTTACTATTCTAAAGGTTACGTGTTTCCCACTTTCAACTATATAGAAGGAATATTTGCAGTTAATTTTATTTTTGTGAAACACTGTAAATGGAATTTTCTGTAGTGTACAATCTTATTGAATAAATTTCAAATACATCTTTCAAGCAAAAGAATTGCAATTATATCAATAACTACCTGCGAAAGAAGAGTCTTTATTTCTTTTTGAATTTTCTGACTTTCTTTAATTATCTCATCAGTAGCTGCATTTTCTTCGATTTCAGGTTCATAAAATATATTGACATTGGTAGGGCCTCTGAAATATGCAATCATTTCACAAAATAAGAATTTTTCATAAATATAAAAAAGGAAAATGCAGAAAAAAATTCCACAACAAACTTCAAACATTATCAAAGAATTACAGTTTGAAAACATATAATTTAGATCGGAAGATAGAAAGAAATATGTCCAGTTAAAGAAAGGTATTTAAACTAAAAAAAAAAAAAAACTTTACAAATGAATACAATAGGAAAGCTTGCAGGATAAATGAATCACTTTGGAATATTCTAGAGAATACAACAGAGGCTAGATGATTTAAATATGGAACAGAATTATTTTACTTTGATGAATTTTGAAAAGCTTTTTCTAATTTAGTGAAAATGGTTTTTTATTAAATTCACAGAGAAAAACATAGTGCAAAAAATCTTTTATAGCATGAAATAAATGTGCCAACAGTGACAATTTATTGATCCTAAAGTATAAGATATCTACAGGAGCAAATCTTTTTTAGAGTTGTAAAATGCAAAAAAATGCCCTTAGTTCCTTTTTTTTTTACATTTTTTAGCTTCTTAATAAAATATTTAAAATTAAAAAAAAATCAATTTGTGCAAAATATGAACTGATTTAACCAATTGTGGATTTTCTAAATTTGAAAAAATATATTAGTTAAACAGTAATTTTCATAACGAGTTTCCTTATAGCATAGCAGGGAATTTGGCTACCTGCGATAAAGGAATTGTAAAGAGAAGCCAAGTTTTAACACTACACTATACTAAATTTTAATAAATATTAGTATACATTTTGATATTAACAGATCCATATCTAAATGATATTTAAATTCTATATACCTTTGCTAAGTGCAAGATATTTCATTTTACATTCTGCAATATTTACAATTTTTTTTCTATAATCTGAATGTTTAATAATAAACTAGTTGCTGATATTATTAATAAATTTATTATTATTATTATTCCACTGCCCAACTAAGCATTGTAGTTTTATTAAAAGTAAAAATTTACAAACTTTAAAATATTTCATTAGTTTGCAAGCAACTGGTAAAAAATTAAAGAATGTTATTTTTAACTAAAGTTTAAACAACACCATATATAATATTTAATAGAATTCTATTAATAGAATTAATAGAATCTTAGTCTTTTTGTTTTCTAAGTAATAGATATAAAATTCTGTACAAAACAGAATTTAATTTAGGACGACAGGACTTTTATTTATTTCAAGTTTATTCTTCCATATAATGGCATGCAGGAACATATAAAAGCATGCAGTACTGTCTTGTATTCCTTAACAACGGCTATTTCACTTATTTCTTAAAGTTTCTTTCACATATTTTCTTTCCATTTTCTTTTAAGTATTTTCTTTTACTTGATGCAACAGAGAAAAAAGAAAAAACTTTATTCAATTGGTCTACATATACAAAAAGTAGTTTAAAAAAAAAATAATAATAATAACCTTAAAATATAATGCTGTGTCCCTTATCAACAGTTGGTTGCTATACTCATTTCTTAATTTTTTTTTTTTTTTAACATGTTTCTCTCAATTTTATTTTTAATATTTTTTAAACTTGTCGCCAAAAGATAAAATCTTTCATGCAGTCTATTTTGTCTGCAATCAATAGTCCTGTGGTCCTAATTATATGACAAACACAAACAATACAAACAAAGAAGTATTATCATATTTCACTTACTTTAAAACTCTATGCTGGCCAACAACAAATTCCAACTTATGTGACCAAGGGTTGATGAAGCACGACCATTCTGTTTCAAGCAATATGTAACCTCCATTCTGTACTTTAAAACGATAAGGTTTGCTTCTAAATGATGAACCATGTTCTTTGACAACTTAAAAAATAATATACTTGGTTGCAAACATTTGTTTAGGAATACGTCAAACAGGAAAAGAAAAACTCAAAATTCATAAATTCTATTGCAACATCAGGGTTCCCACTCTTTACCAGATAAAATTATGAATTTCACTGACCAGACACTTGTGAGATACGAATAAACTAATGATACTTCTCTTCTGTTTCCCCAAAAGAAGAAATAATAATAATCGAGTTGTTTTTACATTATTTGCTTGGAAAGAAAAAATCAAAAGTGAAAAGAAAATATCATGAGCAGGATTAAAATGAAAGTTATTTTGGATACAAGTAACACAAAAAGCCTTTCATCTAGCAAAAATGAAAAAAAAAAAAAAAAAAAAAAGGGGGGGGGGCACAAGTGCAGCATGAAATCAGCAATGTTGTAGATTTTTAATTATTTTACTTATGCCAACTTGCACATACCATTCATCCTAGTTTGGCCAATATGACCTAGATCAGGGGTAACCAATAACAAAAGTAAAGAATCACTAAATGCTTCATTATTTAAGTTTATGTTTAGCCTTATATTTCAATATGTTAAAAAAATAAATAAAAATTAAGAGACTAATTTATGTCTAAATTATCATAATTAAATTATTTAGATATGTCACTTTCGGTTTCATATTTTCTCTGTTAGTGTAAGCACAGTGCTAAATTAATTTGTGGAAATGTACTCATAACTGCCAATTTCTCACTGGAAGAATGAAGAAAGTTTTCTCTGTACAGTAAGCACAGCAGAAATATTTTTTTATTAACCAGATCATCCAGAAAACTGTAGTTATGTGTAGTAAATAAATAATAATAACACTAAAATAAAGAAGATTTGCAACATTGATTCTACTAGGCTAAGTCAATAAGCTTAGTTTTGAACATTATGTGATTAAAAAATATATATAGTAAATTTATGTTTCATTTCAACAGAAAAGAGTAAATTTCATTGTATATACATTACAAAATGTTGAGTTATATTTGCTTTTTCTTAGCAGTAATATTTTTTTTTAATGAATATTTTCAGTGTCAAATAAGAATATAGTACCCTAACAACACACTTCTCTATAACACATCTTGAAGATGTCATTTGGAAAACATGTGCTGTTAGGATAATATTCCATGCAAGATAGCAAGCATACAATCTGCAATAAGTTTTTTCTCACAAGTAAACTTGTGAAGCAACAATAACATGGCCACATGAGAAAGAAGTCCTAGATTTGCATTCTCCTTTATCAGTTAATGGCTGTTTTGTTCACTAAAACGCAGGACTATGATATATGTTATGTGACATTATGATCTGCTTTGCAAAAGCAATTTTAAGAAAATATTTTTATTTTGGAAAAAAAAATCTCATGTTATTTCGATTACAGCTGAAAATGTATGTACCTAATTCAAAAATATATCATCTATATTATATAGATGTTTTTTTTTTCATTTTTTGAAAATGGAAAAATGAAATGCAGAAACAATCTGAAAAACAGGAAGATTTCATTTTCTAGGAAGTAGCAAGAAGAAAAAGCATAAATCAGGGAGTCCTCTTGAAAATCAAGAATACTTGGCAAGTATGTACTTAACTTTTCTACCATGCCAAATGGCTTTTTCCATCATTCAGTAATTATAATTGTAACATTAGTAAATCAATTGTGAAACTCCCATTTCCCACAATATTCATTTTCTGAATTATTAAATATACATACTAAAATGCTGTTATATGCTTAGCAGGGGTGATTGTGACTCGAAGGTAAAAACCCTGAAAATTAGAGCCTCAAATTAAAAAACCCCCCAAAATATCACATAATACTCAAACTGTTTAGGCCAGAAACCCTCAATCCTTTTACTTTCCATTCACATATCACCTGGATAACAAATGAACAACCAATGAAAGTAAAAAATAAAAAAATAACTTTATAGGAAATATGAAAATACAGATGGGTTGAGTAAAAACCCTGAAATCAAGGATAAACCCTGAACACAAACACCCCTGGCTTAGAGAGTTAAAAAAAAAAATAAATAAATAACAAAAAGCATCACAGCCCAGATTTTAAGTAAGTAGATTACAACAAATTTTTAAGAAAGAAAAGCAAAAGTAGATCCCATATAGCCAAAAATTAGCCAACTTTCACTTAGATCACATCAAAAACAAGAAAAAAGTAGAAGTTTTCAAAGTGACAAGAGAGTAATTTGCCAACTGCAAATACATACTTGACAATTATGTGTTTTTGTTAACATAGTTTCATATTATTTAAAATCCATATCATTGCACAATATTAATATTATGTTTTCTATGATAAAATTTTAACATCAAAATCTTGAGAACTTCATCAAAGAGAGAGTGAGAACCAGGATATCATTATAACATTGAAAAAAAAAAAAATCCACTGCACTCAAAAAATATTATGGCATTTAAGTAGATAGTAACAATGAGTCATATTTTGTTAAAATGTAGTATGCAACAGGGCTATTTAATGGTTTATCATTAGAACTGAAAAAAATGTTTATTTTACTTTAATAACTTAAATAAATAAATAAAAAATGCTAGTTAACATTAAACATTAAAGAAATTATAATTACTTAAGACAAATTTCTTTTTTTCTTTTCTTTCTTTTATTTGTTCATTACCAATAATGAAAGCAGAACAGAAAAAAAAAATCACTTTTATTTTATTTTTTTCCCATTTATGAAAAAAAAAAGTTTAAAATTGAATGCTTTTGAAATAATTTCATTCAGTCGAAAATTCAACTCTAGAATGACCATTTTAGTATACCTTCTCAAATGTTGAAATGGATAAATTTTGATTTCATACCAATTTTATATCCAATTTTTAAAAATACTAATTTATCAAAAGCCATAACTACACCATTCATGTACTCAGAACTATCATAGATAACAGTCATAAAGCATTGAGAAAAATCATTACCCAATTCATAAATATCCTTCAATTGCGGCATGTCATCAATATGGTAGAATTTAAACACAGACATCCCAATCATGTCTTGAGGTAGATAACCAAGGTAAGGGATAGCACTAAAAAAAAGTTAAGGGCAAATTAAGATCAACAATGGTAGCAATAAATGTTAAAATTATATATAACACATTTCATTCAAAATAATAATAATAATAATAAAATGAAAATAAAATAGCATGTTGTATCCATCACAAAACTTTTATTATTTTAGGGTAAGTGCACCAGTGATTGACACTTTTAAAGCAATCTCTGATGTTTTTAATGTTCTAGTCACCAGAAAATATTTTTAGAAATCTTAAGTTAGTACATATGATATGAAAGACATTCAGAACCACATATATGTTTAAATAAATACATTTGATAACATTTTTTTTTTTTTTTTTTTATGAATTTTTATTTGACACCCACTCAGTGTTCCAGTAATTGACACTGACAGATTTTCATTTTATCAGTAATTGGCACCCTATGTTCCAGTGTTTGACACTGCTAGTTATTCATTTTACCAGTTATTAGCACCCTATGCTTCAGTGTTTGACATAAAATGTTAAAATTCTTATATGTAAAATATATGATTTTATTATTTTTCTTATTTATTATTTCGGGATAGATGTCAATTATTGGAGCATGCCAATCACTGGAGCACCTACCCTATATCTTCTTTCAATACAAATTTACACAGTACAAATTATTTATTAAAATTATGTTCCACAATGGAAGGAGATGATTTTCATCTCAGAGAAGTATAACACTAAAATTGGTCAATTTTGTACCCTACATCTGGATAAATGCTTTTTTTTTTTTTTTGATAAAGTGGTTTCTAAAATTGACAAAAGTTTACGTTAACACTCATTCCAACAAATATAATCCAAAAAGGTTTATTTCTGTGCACCCAAAATTGACCGAGATATTTTGTTTCAAAGGTTTTGATTTTCCCACATCTTTTCGGCCTTCATTAAGAAGTCAGTTAAAAAAATCCTTAATGAAAGCCGGGGAAAATGTGAAAAATCACAAACTTTGAAACTAAATATCTCAATCAATTTTAGGTGCACTGAATTTTTTGGTTATATTTGTTAGGATGAGCGTCAAGTTATGACTATAGGGTCTGGGGACTGAAAAAAAGTTAGTTTTTGTACTTTCCAAAAAACTGATTTTTTAAATATAAATGCTTAAATTTTTTAAAACATATAGTAATTGGAAGTTAATAAACATGAAATATCAATTTTTTTTTATATCTTTGTATCTAGAACATATATATATATAAGTTTACCTGTAATCAACATGACTAAAATGGCAAGAAGCTGTATGTCTTGTTGAGAATGATGTCATGGCTGGAATTTCTTCGGGAACTATTGAATGAATATAAAAAGTAAATGTCAAGATTTATTTTAAAAGATAGAAAACATTTATAATTTATACAAATAAATAAAAATTTTCAGAAATTGCTTTCAGGTAGGGTTCACATAAGAAGGTGAGATCGTGAGATTCTTCCTATAATAAAAAAAAAAAAAAAAAAAAGCCGACTAAAAAATATGTCACAAGGAGGATTTTCTTCCTTTCTCTCTCTCTCTCTCTTTTTTTTTTTCCTTCTTTTAAATAAATATAAAAATTGCTTTGAAGCCTATCATCCTCTGTTTTCAGATTATCTAAAAAAATTTTTGAGTTCAACAAAGTGAAAAATGTGGGTAACACTTCTCAATTTTAAACATTTTTATAAAAGAATATACAAAGATGTGTCCATTTGATTAATAAACACCTATAAAATGTGGAAACTAAGGGTTGCAATTAAATATGAAATAATTTTGGTTATACCAGTTATGCACTTCTGTCAAGCACTTTTTCAAAATCAAATTAAAAATAAATTTTAAAACAGATTAAATGATTATGACTTCACCAATTCCATTTGTATCAATGATGAAAATTTAGATTCTGAATATTTTAATTCAGCATTGAAGCAACATTGGTCTTTAACCAGAAAAGGAAAAAAGTTATTAAACATCTAATTTAACATTTATGTGATTTATAGAATAGTTCAATTTGCATATCTGTGATGAAAAATAAATGAACAAATAAACAAATAAATCTGTGAAATGTAAAACACTTAATTGCTCAATTTTGAAAAATCCCACTTTTTTGTTTGTTTGTTTCAGTAGGAAAATGCCCACTCAATAATTTTTTCTAGTGTGAATCCTATTTCAGAATTTACAGAATTGTAAAATTTTAATACTTTATTACAATAATAATTTAATATGTAAAATATTTTTTTTAAATATATATATTCATATATATGTTTGTGTGTTTCATAAAGATAGCTTCTTATGCCTACAATTGATATTTATTAATGTTTATTATTTTTTTATGGGTGAGCAATTTTTATCTTTACCTAGAAATAAAGTAAGATTGCTGGAAATAACACAAGAACAGAAATACCTTATTGAAAAAAAAAAAAAATAAATAAATAAATAAAAAAATAATAATAATTTTAAATTGCTAAAATAACATTTATTTTCGCAGCTTTTTGGTAAAATTTGAGTTTAAACACATGTAATTGCTTAAATGTGTATTTTCTTTCCTTTTTCCTGTTTTCCTCCACTGAACACTGAAATAGGCAATTATTGTTGTGCTAATTAATGAAATTTACACTTTTTTTTTTCTTTTTCGTGACTGATCATTGAAATACACAATATTCTCATCCAACTTTTTTTAAAAACTTTTTTAAATCATTTGAATTTTATGAAAGGTCTATTTTTAAACTGGCGGATTTTTTTGAAGGGTGTGTTTTAAATTTAGAAATTTTTGTAAAAACCTGTAGTGACATACATATTATTTTGAATAGGAAACCATCTAATATTACTTTAAATAAAATATATTAATTTCGAGACATGCTAAAAATATTTGCAGAAAATCAGATCTTGAACCGACAGACTAAGAGACAATTAAATTGAAGTTACAAACATTTTTTAATAAAATAAAATTTTATGTGACATACCAAGCTGTAAAATTATGTAAAATAAATGACTGAAGAAATATTTTATCATTTTCCTTTTTCGTTGATTAACGAGGAAATTAGAAAAAGATTCAGACATGGTCTGGAAAAAATTTCATTCAGGCCAGGCCAAGCACGAGTATACACAAAAAAATTGAGCCCGAGCCCGGCCTGTGCAGACCTCTAGTTCTTGCTGTCTCCCACTCTAATGGGAACCCTGATATGTATAATAGAGAAGTACACAGAAACAGTCCACTTTTGTCAATGTTAAGTTCAGACAAAAACAGATACAGACAAATTAAGTTTTTTTATTATAACTATATTCATATTAGACCTTCATTAAAATTAGCTTCCCTCACCCCCATTTAAAAAAAAAAAAAAAAATACTTAACCTATGATCTTTTAGAGGGAATTTTGAATATTTTCTAATAAGAATACCGCCGAAAAGAAAAGAAAGAAAACAATTATATTTCAATTTTTGGCTTAAGTTTTTGGTTTCAAGCTAAACTGATTGATACATAAACGGTATAATGTGCACAGTTGAAAGTAGAAAATTTCAATTGTTCTATACCAATGACGCAATTCTATCGGAGAAAACTTTTTATTTATCATATAAAATGACATTTTCCTTGCAATATACTACTCAGTGTGTTGTATGCACACAATAAATGTCATCCATTACTCATCGCTGCCCACCTCAGATAGCGTAACACCAACAGAAATGCTCCCTGCTAAAACAGTGCCAGAAATAGCTTAAAGTCAAGACGGAAGGAAATGCACAAGTTATTTTAACTTTTAGTATGCTCCTTTTTCTTTCTTGTCATTTAATAAATGTATCATCTACTTAACTCAGTCATAGTCTTGTCATACATTTTTATACCAAAATTACTTCAATATTGCTGAATTACAATAAATACTTATGAGGTTGTAATTACGACAAAAGGGAACAATTTTTCAGATGGAATAGCTGAATAATTTCTCAACAAGTGCAAATTATGATTAGGGCAAGAGCCAAACTTGCATCCTTGGTTTTGCATGTCATTACACTATCAACTGAGTTTACACAGTTAACGCCTAGCAAATACATTTGTACAATTTAAAGATGGAAATTTCCTTTATAGTTTGACCAATTTTTAAGATTTTATTTTCCACATTTGTTGAAAATTATAATCTTTCCCTTTAAAAAATTGTAGGCTATGTATGGTTGAACTTACAACTGAATAATTAAAAAAAGAATTGTCAAAACTGAAACTTCAGTTCAACAGTTATGTGTGGATATGTATTATTGTAAATGTCTCAAAACAAATTACATCCTTATAACATAAGCAATTTCTGTTTCAAGTAAACAGAAAACCACAGATCTGCAGAAAAGATTGTTGAATAAAAATAACTACAAATCAATTTAGAATATATATTATCAATTATCATATTATAATCATTTAACAGAATAGCTTTTTTTTAAAAAAAAAAAAAAAAAAGTTAAAATTTTAGAAATATTGTTAAAATTGTTAATTAAATTGAATGTAGGAGTCTACAAGAAAAGTTCTAAAGAAAAAAATTTTTTTTTCTTTAAACAGTATATTGTAACCATCACAAAACCTTCTTCTATATCATTTTATATAACAGCAACACCATCAGGTTAGCACGCACGAATGTTTAATCAACATAGCTTCATACAATAAAGATTTTACAATGGAGTTTACTACAATTTTCATCAATAAATATTGAGATATAGACATCTAAAAAATAACAGAAATTGAGTAATATTTTTTACAATATTTATCTATCTCCATATCAACTTTGGTACATTAATATATCCTAAAAACTGAGATATAGCCTTCTTATAAATGGAATATACTGCAGGATAGCAGCAACACTTGTAAAACAATATGCACCCAAGTTGTATCAGCATAATTTTTCATATCTATCTATCTCACATGCATAGTTTGATATATTTATCTGTCGTAAAACCTGAGATATTACTTTCCTGTGAACAAGATTAAATTGCAGCATAACAGCACCATTTGTTGCCTGATATGCACCCAAATGAATCAACATAATTTTGCATCATGACCATCATACATATCACACTTTTTGATACACTTATAGAAGCTAAGATATAGCTTACCCAAAAATGGGGGAAAATGGACCATAACAGCACCACCTGTTGGGTGATATTCCAAAATCTAATCAGCACCAATTTAAGTCACCAAATATCAATATTTGTCGAATTCCATTCATTGGTTCATAAGTACTGCATCAACAAAATATAGCTAACATGCAAAGACATTTTGTAAAAATGGTTAATTCATGTTTAGGATATGTCAAAAAGGTGTAAATTTATTAAGGACTAGAGGTCGAAAATTTTCCAGAATCAATGTTTTCTTCTTATATAAAAGAAAGAAAAAAAAAAAGACATTAACTAACATAAAAGGAATAAAGAGCACAGTTTCAATGACTTAAAAAGACCAAAACTAATACATATATTAAAATAATATTTCAGATACTAACTTGAATATGCTGAAGAAACAACTGATGCTGTAGCCTGAACACACAGTGTAGCTGCTGATTTTTCAACACACATGTCATCGAGAATTAATTCATTGATGTGCAGAGTTATTTTAAAAGGTTTATATTCAACCTTTCTCTCCTTCAAAGTGTAGCCGTATTTTAATCCTTGGTAAGCTCTATATAAAATAAATAAGTACACAAAAAATATTTTTTACAAAAATCATAAGTTTAAGAAAACACATGTCTCATAATAATAATAATAAAGCAAACAAAGTTAATTTAATTGAATATATATATAATTTTATTTTTGCTTCTTTTAATACCTGTTTTTGATAATTTTAAACTTAATGATAAATTTTCATTTAACATTTAATGAATTTACATAACTATATCAGGAGGTCAATGCAGGCAAAAACTGGAGTCCTTTAGCAACCAATTCATAAAAAGGGCCTTTCACAAAATTCAAATTCACAGAAATTGACAATTCACAAAACTCAAATTTTTAAAAAAGGCTCTTTTATAAAATTTTTCATGTTTTCAATATTATATCAAGTGATTGCTAAAACAGAAGGTTTTGCACAGTAATTTTTTTTCACAAAAACAGATAAAAATCTCAATGAATTTTTATTATTGTTGTATTATAGCAAAAATTACAAGCTGTATTTGAAAAAAAAAAAAAAAAAAAAGAAATTACATGTTCAATTTATATTGAGTTTATTTTATTTAAGAACTGATATATTTTATAAAGCACATTCACAGTCGTCAAAAACGTTCTAATCATCTATTTTAGTAGAAAATTTCTTTTTTACACCTATTAAACTCCAAAAGATATTTTAAAAAGAAAACTGTTTTATATACATAACAGAAAAAGAAAAAAAAAAAAAGTTGAAACATTTTACGATTTAATCGTAAAACTGATGTCATTCACAATTAAATTCTCAGACCTCTAATTTTAAATTACAGAAATTAATAACAGTATTTAGTCTCATACCAATTTTATTTAAAATCATAGTTTATACTTGTATTTTTATTTTCATAGATATCAATTAAAATTATGGATAAATCAGAAAATCTAAGTATAGTTATATATATATATATTAATAATGATAATAAATGAATATTCACCTCAGTCGACAAAAAAATGAATTAACCACAAGATGAGATTCGTCTAAAAGAAACAAATAGAAATAAGATAAACATTAAAAATAATAATAATAATAATAAAATGCATCACACATACTTTTTATAAACAGTATTTTTGTTTTTATTCAAAAAGACTTGGTGTAAAGTATTTGTAATTTTAAAATGAATAAATATGATTATTATTTATTTATTTATTTATTTATTTATTTATTTTTAAATAAGTAGCTTGTTGATGAACAAATTTTAAAAAGAATTTAGCAACTTTTTGATGCATTATTTAAAAGACTGGGTCTTGGACACCCAAAATTAGTCTAGGTTTTTACTTTCCCAAACTGGTTAAGGTTGCCCAAGAATCCAAAATACTTTATTTATAATAATAATAATGAGCTAAACTGAAAAAGTTAATGTTTTTTTTTTTTTTTTTTTTCCCTCACATCTTTTTAATATAGGGGTACAAATTTCAGGTTTGAATTATATAGAATTAATTTATTTTTAAACATGGATAATTATTTAGTTATATACTAATCTACATCAGTGCCAACAGATATGGGCAAAGGCAGAGAAGGGAAAGGATTACGGCCCTCCCCTAGACTTTCAAAATTATTTATAATTATTTTTATCTTTCATATTTAAAAAAAAAAAAAAATCACAAAATTATTCTAAGCAAAATTATTTACAGACAAATATATAAAAAATGTTTTTCTGTCTTTGCCCATGCCTGATTTTTATTTATTTATTTATTTTTTTTTTTTTTTTTTTTTTTTACAGTGCCTATGTTAAACCAGAAATTGTTTTGTAAAAATATGATTTTGCAGCAAAATGCAGTTTTTGATACTGGCAAAAACCATAATTTTTACCTCTGTATCCAAAATTTGGGAGAATTATCTGTTATGTATCATAAATTTAAAAAATATATAAATCACACATAAAATAAGATTTAAGAAACTTATGAAAACTTATAGCAATAAAATACAATTTAAAAATTCAAAAAAGAAGCTTTAAAAACATTTTCTGAAACTCTTAATTCAGTTCTAAATGAATGAATTGACTTTTGACAATGCAATACAACATCTCAAAGTAAAAAATTCCATTAGTAAAGAACATTCACAGTGAAATATCATAAAATTACCTCTTTTTCCTTGAATAAAACAGGCATTTAGACTTTGAGTCAAATGATTAGCGAATGTTATATGGTCTTTTTGAAAAACAAAATTCATGAAGCACTGACCATTGAGCATATCCTACAAAAGCAGAACAAGTTTAAATACATAAGGCATGTATTGGCATGAATTATTTTAAAATTATTATCAATTATTACTCCATTTTAATGTATTTAATTTTACTTTATATTTTTTACATATTAACCCTTTATGCACCATGACCATTTGAATATGACATAAACTTTTTCATTTGAAATAGCAGGACATACCTATATGCAGGGTGATATTAATACTTGGGCAAATTGGCCCTTTGTCCGAGGCGTCAAATATAAAGGGCCCCAAACTGCTAAAATTTTGTAATTTATTTTTACTTCTGCTAATAAGTTTTTTTTTTTTTTTTAAATATATATACCGTAAAATCCCGAAAGTAACAGGAACCGTTTTGCTTTTTGAAAAGCAAAACGGATAAATTTCAGGTGGGGTAAGGGGGGGGGGGGGTTTATAATCAAGATTCTTTAAAAAATTATCAAAAAAAAAAAAAAAAAAAAGAAGAAAAGGGAGGGGAGGTTATATTCGATGGAGGGGGTACTTTCGGGATTTTACAGTACTTACTTAAAAGGAAATATTAAAGGCTATCATTTCTTACATTAAAGGTAAAAAAAAAAAAAAAAAAAAAACTGCGTAATGACTCCATTGATAATGTGCATCCGACACTTTATGAAAAATTAGTTAAATTAGATATAATATATAAATATTAAAACTTAATTCAATGCCAAACTTAACTTGCAATGCCGACGTACTGTAAGTGCGCCCGAAGATTTGATGTAGCTTTGTTGGATGGAGGAAAAAAAAAAAAGGGGGGGGGGTTACTTTCAGGATAACGGAGACATTTCACTTTCAGCGAGAAAGGGGGGGTTATATCGATGGGGGGTGGGGTGTTACTTTCGAGATTTTACGATATATAAAAAATGCTTATAGAAGATCAAATCAAAACTGAGTTAATTTTAAAAATTTCAAATTTCTCGTTTAATAAAAATTGTTGTTTTTTCCTACTTCCTATTGGGAATTTTTGTTAATATGTAAATATATTTCTTTTTATGTCAAAAAAAAAAAAAAAATGTAAACTGTTTTGGCATCAGCTAAGTATGCTTTAAAGCTATTATAAGGTTTATTAATCAAAAAATGGACTTTAAGGTGTATCAGGAGAGGTCAAAACGAACCTCCATGTACAATTCTGTAGCTCTGTGGTCAGCCATTTGCCTACAAGGCAACCAACACACATACAAATAAGCATCTTTTATTAGACGTAGAGATTAAAAAGATTATTACAAGGTATAACATAATACAAACTACTTTTGATGGATATTAATACATCTCTGGTATGGGTCATGCTTTCACTAAATTAGACATGGTGCTTAAGGAGTTAATAGATTATTAAAGGCTATTAAAGAACAATAATAAAGGCTATTAATGTAATAATAATAAAGGCTATTAAAGAACACTCACTCAACCTGCTAAAGGAAATAAAGTAATGGCCTTTAAAATAATTCTTTTACACATAAACGTGTTTACAGAAAAGAAATATATATATATATATATATATATTTTTTTTTCTATTTAAATTTTTTTATCAGTAACTTTAAAATATGCACTTAATTTTTAAACCTATATTAGGCATAATGTTTCTAGCAAGCACAGCTCAGACATTTCATAATTTTAGTTTAATTATTAATAAGCTATAACTTATTCTTTTCCATTTTAAAAATTTAGTTTTATAAAACCATGTAAAACCATGCTTGTATTAAAAACTATTTTTCTGTCGGAAAACTATATATTTTTTAAGGTGTGCTTGTTGGACATGTGCCAGACAGAGAGTCCAAACACAATGTATTAACATCATAAAATGTGTCAAATACAACAAAATTAAACTTATGTACATGTGAAAAAATGCTTTGTTATAACATGTTCCAGAATTATAAATCATGCTTTTAACCCTTTAATGTACACTGTATTTTTTTTTTCTTTTTTGAAAATTGCTAAATTAATTTCAAAAATGGCTTTTAAAGACATATCTCAACATAAACATGTAAAAAGAAAAAAAAAAAAAAATGGCATTTTCAATTACAGACATTTTTTATTCGAAACATGTTAAATTCAAATAATAAGTAATTTAAGATATAAATAACATTGTAAGTGAACATTGCAAATTGGAAAAATGATAATAAAAATGATAGCTTACCTTGGGATATCCCAAATGATCTGTGATAGCACTCGATGCAAAAAGACACAATCCATCTCGTAATGAAACAGCAAAGTAAAATCCATCCTGATAAAAAAAAAAAAAAAGAATACAATAAATATAATTGTACTTTATTATAATAATTATTATTATTATTTTCAAAACCAAAAAACAAACACAAATCTAAGTGGTATGTTGTGGCCATCACAAAACTTTATTTGATATTTTCTATACAAATTCACATAGTACAAATTATTTATTAAAACATACTTGCCAACCAATTTTAATAAAAAAGGGGAAGATTTTTGTGAAAAAACCAGAAGATTTCATAAAAAAAGGGAAGATTTTCTTTTATTTGACGTATTAAACAATACAGTTTTACAATTTTAATATTTTGAAACAATCTATAAAAATGTTTTGTGCCCCCCCCCCCCCCCATTAAATTCAGCAATAAAGGTCTAAAAATAATTACATACATCAGAAATATTGAGCACTTCCATTACTTTATTGTTTCTAGAATTGATCATTGATCACAATCCTGGGGAAGGGGGAGAGGAGTACAAAAATAATTACAGAGTAAGAAATATTAAACTCTACTTCTAGAATCTAATGAAAGAAGTTTAAAATTAATATTTATTATCATTTATGTTGCAGATAGATAAAGATTAGGAAACAAAAGACTTCTGCAGAAAATTTCATTGCTGATCACTAGTTGGAGATAAATAAAGGGGGGGGAGGGGGGGGGGGGCAAAAAATAATTACATCAGCAAGAAATATTTAACAATTCTATCTCTTTACATGTTCTAGAATCTCATAAAGCAAGTTTGAAATGAATATTGACATTCATGTTATGGATGGACAAAGATTGGAAATCGGGAGTTTTCGTAGAACATTTGGGGTTTCTTTTTAAAACGAACGATATCAGCGACTTTTTTAAAAACTGAAGATTTCATCATCTGCCTGGAAGACCGGAAGATACGCTAAAAAACTGGAAGTCTTCCGGGAAAACCGGAAAAGTTGGCAAGTATGTTAAAATTATTTCGAATGATGAATGCAGATGATTTTCATCTTTCAAAAGTACAACACAAAAGACCATAAGAAAGTCAATTTTGTGCCGACACCTGGGAAAATGCTTTATTTTACTCTGATTTTATTTATTTATTTTTTGCACCTACATATATAAATAATTTCTGATGATGAATATCACTTTACTAATATAAATAATTCTTTTTAATTTCAAAATGATTTGTTAAAAATAATTTTCATTGTGCACATTTATACAAAAGTTTGTCCTGTACTGCCATATTAAAAATTTGGAAAAAGTGGGATCGATGGCAATGCCACCTGTAGGATAATTTTCATATAAGGTTGTTAGGCACTCATTTACAAAGTGCAATTACATATTAATTTGTATAGAACTCTGAGCATTAGTTTTTGAGCTAGAGCTGTCACAAAATTTGTGCCACACAACACAGATAAAAAGTCAGACACTTTCTAAATATAGTCAAATTGTGTTCTAGACCTCTCAAAATGTGTAATAGTCATTGAAAATCAGAAAACATGTATTATTATTTTTCCAACATTGTTACAAAAATGTGTAAATACTTTCCTTATTTTGATACTGCATCCAGTTATTACAAACTTAAAACATAATGAACTTCTAACAATTCATCTAGCTCTTTAATTATTTCATTTCTCTTTCTATCATGTTTTCTTGTCTTATGATTTCTTTTGCAAGAAATTAATGAATAAAGCTTTTAAAGAGAAGATTTTTGACTATTAACTGTGAAATCATGTAAAATATTATTTATTATTATTATTATTTTGATTTTAGTTTTGTAATCAATGGCGGTTTTGTAAAGAGCAATAATTCTGAGAATTTTGTAAGTTATTTTTAATAACACCTAAATATATACCGGCTGATACAAAAGTCCCAGAAAAAATAAAAATTATATTATTCAAAAAGTATTGACCTTGGTACTAGCAAATATTTAAATTAAACATTTGTTGATGTTAATCGTTCAAAAAAGAAATTCATGATATTGTTAAGAGATAAAACATTGTTAGTTAAGCTTTATTATGAGAATTCCCAATACGCAATGTCTAGCAGCCATCACACACTGAACATTTATAGTCCTAATTCTATAGTTTAATGTACTGTGCCACTAGGAAAAAGTAATTTTACAATTAAAGCGACACATGATGGATAAAAATTAAACTAATATGACAATAAATCGTTTGTTACTTTAAAAAAATCCCATGTCTTTAGTTGAAAATCGCATACTGCTACAGTCAATACTTTCTAAATAATACAATTTCCTTTTTTTTTTTTAATCACCTTGAAAACTAAAA
Source organism: Salticus scenicus (assembly GCA_963930645.1). Classification (NCBI taxonomy): domain Eukaryota; kingdom Metazoa; phylum Arthropoda; class Arachnida; order Araneae; family Salticidae; genus Salticus; species Salticus scenicus. The sequence goes on along the minus strand of OZ005659.1, from coordinate 221,039,817 downwards.
AATAATTTAAAAAAAAAAAAAAACATACTTCTCTAGGGACATCATTTTCACTTTTCAACTGCTTTAAGGAGATACTCTTCAAACATTTTGAAGCATTCTCGTTCCAAATAGCATCTGAACCTAAATTAATGAAAATAAATACCACTTAAATTAAACATTTTTGTATTTTTAAAAAAGGAAGATTTTTTTTTTTTTTCAATGTTCTATTTTTAAAAATCAGTATACCACCTCTTTTCACTATTTTTTCTTCAACAGAGTGTTAAATTACTATGAGCAGGTGAATAAACTGAGGAATTATGAATTTAAATAGTAGAAGAAAAAATTCTAGAATTTTTTTTTTTAAATATTTTTATAATTATTTCCTCCAAAACATACTTAAAATATAATTTGTAAAATAATGATAAAAAAATCTTTTAATTTTTCATATTCTCAGTACCTTGAACAAAAATTACTAGTGCATAATTTTTTGCTAGTTTATTGTATAAGTATTGAATATAACACATTTTCTTTTATAAAAGAAATAAGGTTTATCACTCCCCCTTAATTTATACTTTTTTTTTTTTTAAACCATTGTGTCAACTTCATTTTATAATATTTGTCCGTAACGCAGAAATGTATAAGGAAACATTCACATTAGATTACACTCAAAATAAACAATTTCAAATTAAGTATTTAAAATAGAAACAAAATTATATTAGTTAGTACAATTTTTTTTCTTTCTTCATGGGCAATATAAGTAAGCAAACTTACCATTTAATGATCTGATGCATGTGAGTATGGGTGAAAGATCAGTCAAGTTACTCTGATCATCCACATTATTAAAAGATTTCATTTCACAAGACGAAGATTTTACATTGTTTTCCTTATTTTCTTTACGGTTATCTTTTTGGCTGTGGTATGAACTAGAAATAAAAATATTAAATATTAGTTTAACAAAGTTGTCACACAAATCTTTAAAAAAAAATTCCTTGAGTTTTCCCTGTCTCTTTTAAAAGTAAAATAAGATGACATACAGTCATGCAACATTAGCTTTTGTTTTAGCACATCTAAAAGTCAACTGTATATATTTTTTATTAACTTACTACACTCGAACCTCTCATTAAGGGACACCCATGGGACCAGACATTTTGTCCCTTAAATAGAGGTGTCCCTTATTCAGAGGGTCAATGAAATTTTTTTAAATAGACTTTACACTCAGTTACACATCAATTAATCAATGCACTTTGGCAATGCAAATTACACACTAACAGGGCCCGAAATTTCAACTTAGATTACACTCGCTGAAAAAAAAAGTCACTCGCCACAAAATATTATTAACTTACACTACATTTTATGTATAAGGTGACCATAATTTTTTATTGAAAAAAGAGGAAAAATAATGCAATGTCTTATTTTATAAGAAAATAGAAGACATTCAATTTTCAAGAAAATGTCCTTTTAGAGGACACAAAATTGAATGAAAATGATTAAAAAACCGATTCAAAGCTATTTTACACAAGTGGTGGAAAATTTTTTATTTGAAATGATGAATTTGGATCAGTATACCTTAATTTAAATTAATAATATACGGATACGAGAGGACAAATCCCTAATTTATGTAGGTGTCACTGGACAATATAGATTTTTTTTTTTTTTTTTTAATTTTTTTCTATAAACAAAAACTTTTTTTTTTTTTCTGTGGTACTTTCATGCAATTACATAAAAAAAAACTGGTAGACATCTTTTTTATTACAATCATACATAAAAGAAAAATAAAATTGGCAAATGAAACAATAAAATTAATATTCGGCAGATGAAACGATTTGTTTTAACGAAGCATTCTTTATCAACATTTTATAAAAGTTCTCACAAGTATAACCTAAATTAGTCTTAGTAGTTAATAAGTGTTTAAAGTAGGTACATAAAAGGGATTTTTTTCACATGTCTACATTTTGTTCATTGAAGAAAATAGTCGCTTTGTGAGAAAGTTTTTGCCAGGAGGACATAAAATGAATTCAACTAACTTTTGCATATTTTTATGAGGTGGTGGTAGTGTTATCATTAAGACAAATTGTCTGCACTAGGGCTCTAGGCCTGAGTAGGAGAGTCCTCCGTAGGGTCTTTCTAAGAGGTCCTAGTCCAAATTTACGCTAGTTTCGAAGGAAACCACGGAAAACTCGTAACGGCAAAGCCAAAGAGCACGACCGGGTATCGAACTCAGCGCCTCACGTATACTAGCGTCCAGGACAGAACTTCTCGATCACTTTTGGGCCTATTTTTATGAGGAATGTTATTCATGTAAAAGTGAGAACACACGCCAACCCACCATGTATCAACCGGAGCACCACCTTCTTAATGATGTCATGACAATTTCAATAGTGATTCCGTGTTCTGGATCAAAGAACCATAAATATATAGGGAATATTTTATTTCTTTGTGATTCGAAGAATCTGAATAGACATAAACCGTAATATACTTTGGCAAGTTTATCAGAAAGTTGTTCTTTTGCGAACCTAACGTTGAAAAATGTTAGTGTTCATTATTCGATACAGCCGATTGAGCTTCCCAGTTTTGCGAAATTTTTTAAATTAAGGACTAAATCCTTTTCATTTGAAAAAAGAGGTCAGAGAACGAAAAACATAAAAAAGGACTTTTAAGTCCTGTAATTTCTTTCGTTTAAGAGGGCAGAGCGTTGAAAAAGAAGACTGTCCTCTTAAAAAGAGGATGTCTGGTCACCTTTCCTAAAATTAGCCTGATTTTGCGTTTTTAAATTGATAATTTTTAATTTTTTTTTTCTTTTTTAGCACCGCATTCTATCTACATTTAGACTGAAATTTTACTCGCCACAGTAATATTTCAACTCGCCAATGGCGAACTGGCGAGCGGAAATTTCGCGCCCTGACACTAATAAAGTCAAGTCTTTTTAAAAAGAAAATTACTTACATGATATAGTTAATTATTATATTAGGACCAATTTTACTGAACTTTCCTATGCACATAAATTTCTAATTTCTAGGGACTGGGACCAGAGAATTTGTCCCTTAAATAGAGGTGTCCCTTATGGGAGGTTCAAGTGTATATAGTTAGCAAAAATCAAAATTTATTTTATTTCATTATACGGCACTTAAGTTTTAAAAAATATTTTCATCCAAACTATAAAACTAGATAATTGACTGTTAAAAACTGAAATTAAACTTTATAATGAAAAGTTTTTCTTATGATACTTTATGCTTTAAAAGTTTTCTAAATTCCCTGAATTTTCCCTATTTTTGCAATAAATTTTGAAAGGACGATAGCATGAAAACTACGACCATGAAGGTATAGATTAGCATAGAAGAAGACACCTATTTTTATATGAAACAATATTTTCAAAATTATAGTGAGCTGCAAGTTGAATAAATGGGAGCTTAAGTTAGAAGAAATATCTTAAAAAAATTAGTTTAAAAATATGCATTTTAAAAGAAATAATTACAATACAAAAAGAAAAATTGCCTAAGCTTTACAATAGGGCACCCATTGGCGATTTGTGATGTGATTCAGTATATCAACACTTTGTAATAGTAACCTTTTTGTATCAGAACTTTGTTTTTCTTTTTGTGCCATCCACTCATGTATGTTTATCATAAAGCGGCCCAGCTGAATGATATTTTTAATGCATGTTTGAGATTCAAAAATAAATTTTTTGGGTGTATTTTATTATTATTATTATTATTTTTAAATAAATGGAATTATTTAAGGAAAAATTAGTGCATGGTAGTAATTAATGTAGTACAGATTTTCATGCATTTTTCGATGCATGTTCCATGAATTAGGGGTATCAAGTGATGTTTATTTGGTTTTAATATCGAGATACTCACTGCTGCGTTACATATTTTTATGCCTTTTATGATTCACGCACTATGAATTAGGGGTATCCAATGATATTTTTTTGGGTTTTAGTATTGGGATACTGACTGCAGCAGTACAGATTTTTATAAATTTTCTGATACATGCATTATGAATTAGAGGTATCCAGTGTTTTTTTTTTTTTTTTTTTGGTTTTAATATCGGGATACTGATTGCTGCAGTACAGTTTTTATGCATTTTTTCATTCATGTACCTCGAATTAGGGGTATCCAGTGATGTGTTTTTGGCTTTAATATTCGAATACTGATCGCTGCAGCACGGATTTTCATGCATTTTCAGATTCGTGCATGATGAATAAGTTGTATCCAGTGATTTTATTTATTTTTTGTTTTGTGATTGCTTCTGTACAGTTATACATCATTTATAACACTGAAATTTATGTGCTAAAGCTTGAAAGCCCTCTGATTATTATTATTATTTTTTTTTTTTTGTATGTGTGGTGAAGTAGCTCAGATTTCTATTACTGTTTTAAATTTTTTTTTTTTTTTTTTTTTTTAATTTATTAAATATAATTTATTTTAGTGAATTTCAAAACAAGCACCAGAGTGAAACAATTTATTTTCTTAAAATGTATTTTTGATGTTTTGTAAAGATTCAGAGTATCGATTTGCAATGTGATTCGAATTATCAACTCATCTAGTGAGCTGGACATCAGCAACAGCAATGGGTGCCTTATAGTAAAGCTGTTACGAAAAATTAATATACTTACTTGTAGCCACTACTATCAACACTAGAAGAACTGTTTTGATTTTCGTTGTTATAACTAAAATAAAACATATGAAAATTTAGTTAAAGAAAACTATTAAAAATTATTCTACATATTTTTAATATTTCTAAATTCTAACAAAAATTGAAGCAATGCATGAAAAATTTTAAAAGTAATAAACTAGATTAAAAAAAAAAAAAAAAACTTTCGAGATTCTTTTGAAAGAGAATATAAAGAAATCTATCAATCAAAACTACACATAGTCAATTCCCTCTGATCTACAGAGCTTGGGGGCCAAATGTTTTGTGGAATATATAGAGTTGTCTCTGTAGAATTTCCAAATCCCTATAATTCACAGCTCTTTCTCCAATGTAATCATAATCAATAAATACTGCAGTTAAGGGGACTCTCTACGTATCATCTCCGAAAGCCGAAGCCAATGTTATTCTATGGAAAATTTTGCCCCATTATAATTCATTAACTAATACATATTTTTTAATTCTGTTTTCACTTACCGAAAATTCACTACTTTTAAACAATTTATCGCTTTTTAAAAATTGAATTTTTTTTTATTTTTAAGATTCCATTTTTAAGCTCAAAAATGAAAAATTCTACATTGTGAAAATTCACATTTTACAACCTCAAAATAAAATATTAAACAGTTAAAAAAATAATTTTTAAAAAGCGACAAATTGTTTAATAGTTGTGAAGCTTCTGAATGTGAAAACGGAATTTAAAAATATATATTAGTTAATAAGTTATAATGGGGCGAAATTCTCCATAGAATAACATTGGCTCTGGCTTCTGGGGACGATAAGTGGAGAGGCCTCTTAACGTTGAAACAAACTGGTTTAAACCATCATAAACCATATGTGAAAAATGAAACTATAATGTTAAATGATTATATATGTATATATATATATATATTTATTTTTATTTCTAGAAAAAAGAAAGAACTTTTTATGTTAGGAAACATATCAATGCATCGTCTTATGGAGAGAGGGAACATTATAAATCTTTTTCATAAATTATCTAATTATAGTAATACAATTAAGTATATTAAAAATTCTTTAAAACTAACTAAAAAAAAAAAAAAAAAATCAATTTTTCCTGCTAATTATTAATTTTTTTTTTCTTCACTTTAGCATTATTATGGTTTAAAAAAATATTTAATGTAATAGGTTATTACTTTGTGAATTAAATAATAGGTTAATTTTCAAAATTATGTTAAAAGTTGAAATTTCAATGAAAATTTTTTAACAATCGAACATTAAAAAAATATATATATATATTGTATTTAATATTAAATTTCAATGCATATAAAAGCAGCTTTTCATACCTTTAAGGTAGTAATTTACAAAAGAGATATACCCTTATCCATATACCCTTAATTAAAAATAATTAATTTAAAATTGCATTATGTAATTCATACTAAAATTTAGTTCAATAAGTCATGCAATACTTAAAATTTTTAATCGTATAACATTAAAACATGCTATTGACTACAGACTACAACTCAAAATGAAAGAATATAATGTGATATTTAATAGCACAGCAATTTCATTCATTGGAGTAAAATACTTATGGCATCTTTTAATTATCAATTAGTATATATTTAACAGAGCTTTTTTTTTTTTTAGATAAGACTCTAAATTTTTTTTATAATTTAAAATGCAATAAGTACTAGTTCACCTTAGAATATACAAATTCCTATATTTCAAGTTTTGTCTTTTTGCAAAAATATTAAATATGTTCTTTTTTTTAATAAATAAAAATCTTTAGCATTCATAAGAAACAGATAATATGCTTCTAAGAATTATTTATAACCATGGGAGACATATAAGCTAAGCACTTTCTTTTATTATAATTTTTTATTTCCCTAAATATGACTACTTTATTGTTTAAATATACCAAGAAGTATAAAGTTTAAGGTTTTTGACATGACAGTTTAAACAGTCAAAAACTGTCATGCGTCAAAAACCTGCCAACCCTGTTTTAAATGTTATAATGGTTAAAAAACATACAAACTATCAGAAGAGTATTTTTTTTTTTTACAGAATTCAATCTTTTGCTATTTTTTATGCATATTTGACGAATGCACGGATAAGCATTAATAAATGATGGTTGTTCAATAAATATAATGATATACCCTCTCTTGTTGGATTATATTGAAGTACATGAATTAAAAAAATATAGCAAGTATTTATTTTTGGAGCTAGCGAAACTTTCCTTCAGTTAAGAAATTATACTTATAATAAAAATTGCAAAACTATACTGGTGGACAAAATTAGGAGATGGAACAGTTATTTAGGAAAATGTGTTTACCTCTTAATTTTGTCTACCAGTATATAAATGTTAATATTCATATAAATACACAAAAAACAACTTATAAATATTACAAACACCACAGAGCAATATTCCTACTTTGAATTTGTCAACTTCTCTATTATTCTGAATCAATGTTTCATGTTATTGACCATACAAAATATATTTTTTTTTTTTTGTCCAAATACTCTAAACACAAATTATTTGGTGTATCAAAAAAAAAAAAAAAAAAAAACTCAATAGAACAAATAATTAATCATAATGATTATACAATGATACCAGAATCCATCTAAGAAATTACAATCTGTTTTATATATATAACTTAAATCAATTAATTTCTACGCTCTTAGTTAACAAATACGCAAATAATGCTATTTCACAAAACTTTCAGAAAGCAACAGGTAGTTTGTCGAGTACAAGAAATGTAAATAAACTCTCAAGTAATATAATATCACATTCAGATGAAGGGAAACGTGAGAGTTTATTTATTTTTAATGAAAGTTGTTTTAACATGGCAGATTCATAATAAGTTTTAGTTTTTAAATAGATAAACAAATAAAACAGGAAATTGAAAATTAAACAGGAGAAATTGTATTTTCACAAATAATTTTCTATTGCATGACGTCAACCTTGGGAGATTTTTCGTTGAAAAGAATGAGAAAGGAGATGCTAAAATATTGTTGATAGTTAAAATTTTACGTAATTTCATTAAATAATAATAATACTTCAGAAAAAAAAAAAAAAAAAAAATGAATATGATGCAAAATAAATGAAATAATGATGCAAAATAAATGAAATGATGAAAATTATTTCAATGTAAATGAAATATTTTGCAATTCTGGTTCTTGTCACTCTATCACTGTCAGTGTTTACGTTCAATTTCAAAACACTCATTTTAATTCGCCATTCATCAATTATAGGTCGTTGTATATCCTCTTTTTCACAAATTATTATAATATATTATCATTTATCCTTACCCAGATCAATATTATTGAAGGTAAACAAATTCGGGTGTTGTCACTTAAAAACTGAAACACAGACCAATTTCCAAGGAGCGGACGCAAAGTAAGCTTAAAAAACAATGTAAGAAGTAAACATAACGTAACGTCGCAATGCAATAATCTTTTTCTCTTTGATACACAGCCACATCTATTCTATGCACAGCCACACAGCTATTGGCTACATATAAATGTTACGTCACAGTTAAGAAATAATCATTATAATGAAATAATAATGCGAAATTAGATATGTATTTCGCTTAAGACTAATATGGGAACTTTATTCTTTTATCTTTGATTAAACCATACCTCCTAACATGCCAAAAAAACCTATAAGAAACCGTAATTTAATTTCATTTCAATTTTCAATCAACCTATTTACCTATTTAAAGGTCTTTGACTTTTGTTTAGTGTCGCCATCTATTGCAAACTATCGAAAATAAATCGAATTTGCAGCTTTTAAATTCTTATTGGAAAGGCAATAATAATCACTGTTCCCAATCTGCTTTAAATATTTAATTAAAATGAAATGCAAGATGAAATGATCTGCATACAACAACAAATAATAAACTAGAATCTGTTTTTCAAACATACAATATTATTTCAGAATATTATTTTTGACCATACGAATTTAACAAACACTGTTCACCGTATCTAAAAGATTAGAAAAATATATAAAAATAATAGGTGTTTGGGAATAAAGCCGATTGACTGCTCTAGGGTCTTAGACTTGAGGGTGAGTGCCTTCCGTGGATGTCTTTCTAAAGGGTCCTAGCCCGTATTAACGCAATTTTCGGAAAACAAAAAAACATGGAAAACTCCGAACGGCTAGGCCGACGAGCGCGACCTGGGTAGGATCGAACCCGGCACCTCACGTCTACCCGCTTTGAGCGTAGAACCGCTCGGGCGCACTGAGAAAAACTATTCTTGTTTACTTTCTTCTACTATATACATAAGAAGAAAGTGTCTAATTCGTAAAAATTTTCGAACTACGGCTTTCCATGGTTTTGCACATTCTAAGATGTCCTGAATACGATTCGACCCTTTTTAGAAAATGTCTGTCTGTGGGTTTATATTCAAAATATTATGGACGCTGTATCTCACGAACTAATAAAACGAAACTTGATGTATAGTTTCGATTTTTTGTTAAATTGGTGCTGATTACATATGCGGATCTATCGCTCAACTAGTGGCGCTGTCATCCCATCCCCCCCCCCATAATTTTTCATATTGTAATACATTGAAAATTTCGGATAAATCTACATAAAGGTAAATGTTTTTAACTTCTTAGTGTGAAATTAAACATATACCTACATATTTACAATAATAATAATCAATCAAACAGGAAAATAATTTTGCATATGTAGAAGCAGAAGCATAACTTTCCCTTTCCTCAGAGATGATGGAGGGAACACCCGCCCCGGCGTTGAAAATTTTCAATATGGGTACCTTTAAAAACAGCTCGTCACTACCTTTAAGATGAATGGTTGAGTTTTAAATATAATAAACACACTCTTTCTTGGAAAAATCAATATCTGCTCTGTATTGTTAAATTAAAAATGGAAAAAAAAAAAAAAAAAAAAAAGCCTTTCGTATGACAAGTTCATAGTAAGTCATTTTTTAGTTTGTTGAGGCCATCATAAAACTTTCTTCTATATTTACCTATTATTCGTGCAGTACAAACTATTTATTAAAGCTATCATTTTCCATGATGAATGCAGACGACTTTACGATGATCGCACACACACTTAAATTGCAATCTATATTTCATTTAAAGTACAATAGCACAGAATTTTATTTATTTATTTATTTTTAAATGGTCATGAAAACAACTTATTAAGCAATGCAATCTCGAAGCAACTTTTTTTCTTTAATTATTAAAGACAAATTCAACATATTTATTTATTTATTCATGAAGCTTACACTTAAAAAATTCAGTTCAAGGTTGAACCAATATGGGGTACTACAGTAGTTGATATATGCTAGGTTGAACCAAAACGTACTACAATAGCTGCAAGCATGCGATTGTGAAACCTTCTACAATGATTTAGTACTTCTTGTTGAAAAAAAAAAAAAAAAAAAAAAAAAAGCACCAAATCATGGTAAAAGACCATCCCATCTTATGGTTACAGAAACAAAAGTACCAAATCATTGTAAAAGGTTTTACCATCTCATGGTTGCAGCTACTGTGCACCATATTTTGGTTCAACCTAAGAGAAAATTTTTAGCAGTGTACAAAGGCTTCCCAAAAAGTTGTTATTTATTCATTTATTTATATTTATATTTTATGTTATTCACATATTTTTAAAATAAATTCAGCTTTAGTTTACATTGGCAAAAGAGAAAAGTGACATCATTGATTTTTTTTTTTTTTTTTTTACCTACCCCAAAATACAACACATATACACACACATTTATACATAAAGTCAGCTGCAATGCAGAACTATATTAAATGAAGGTAACCTTAACTTAAAAAAAACTATTTTATAGGAAATGCAATACCTTTTGATAATTTATTCAATTCGTTAAGAATTCAATATAAGCATGCAATTCCCAAACAAATTTGTGAACCGGGAAAAAAGAAAACGTGTGCTTTTTGCACCTCCATAATTCTGCATGATATAGTACAGACAGACTAGTCCGTATCATTTTAAATTAAACTTACCAGCGAGCTCTTTTTCTGTATAATTTTCCTGCGCACTCTTTTGGAAAGATAAGATTCTTCAAACTGGCTTTAAAATTTTCATAAATAGTTAAATTATAAGTTATCATCTTAAAAGAAATTTATGGGCTGATTAAGTATATTGATTTAAATTTATAATATAATTGCGCAGTACAGTTTTGGCAGCAGTATGTTAGAGTCTTGAGTTGTCGTTCAATTAAAATAACTAAACTCGGAAGCAGTCGCTAACCATTTAATTAAAATCATGTCAAAAACCGACACCGATTTCATTGTTGATTTAGGGCGTTTGATTATACTGAAAGTACGTTTCGAAAGTTAGATAAAAAAGATTTTTACGAAGTTCACACGAATTTGTTGCCCTGTGGCATAAATTAAATGGACGTGGGGTTCACTTAACCTCAATAGATGTTAAGTTCAAACCACAGAATTATTAATATGAATTTAACATCTTAAACTATTCAAGAAACACGTGAGAAGATTTCCTTGAACTTAAATTAAACTCCAAAAGGCACCTAATTTACAGATAAGAGTAAACAACTTTTAATAAACGCCATGAAATGGAAAAAAAAAAAAACTTCACAGCAATTGTTTGTTGCCGCTTTGTTTGCACCACTCGTGCCTCTTTTGTTCTGACGAAGGGTCGTATTTTATTTCGACCCGAAACGATGGTTGCAAATTTTTTGCATTTTATGGTGTTTATTCAAAGTTATTTACTATTTATTTTTCAACGTCAGTCTTCTGGTACCTTTTTATCATTACCTAATTTACAGGGTATCCGAGTCAAATGTTTCTAGTTTGGAGAAGCCGCTATACTAAACAGAAAACTGAAAAACATCAGAAAAATAAAAAATTAGATAACAGGACTCATATAGTTCTAGTGATATTCTTTGTAGCATTTTCATAGTCACAGTCACAATCAGTGGCGGATAGAAAAAAAAGCACTAACATTCACAATTGAATGTTACAATTGTAAATTTTTCATTAATCTGGAATAACATCTTGAAAATTTTTAGCCCCCCCCCCAACCCCCCCCCCCCAAAAAAAAAAAAAAAAAAAAAAAAAAGTTAAATTCTGGATTCGCCACTGGTGGCAATAACAGTGGCTGTTATTGAAGCAGAAAAGTCTTCAACATCTGTTGGAAAATATCAAGGAGTTGTAAATGCTGCATTTGGGGTAGTGTGTAAATTTGCAATATGTCTATAGGTAATTTGCAATATATATATTTTTATAGGTAAATATCTGCCGTTACAGAAATCACATCAAATAAAAATGGTCCGTGGCGGAAGAATGAAAGAACACCATCACACATTGATTTTTGAACTGATTTCCCCCCCACTTCTTGTACTGCATGAGAATTTTCTGAGCCTCAAAATCTGCAGTTGTGCTTATTCACAACATTTCTCACGTGAAATGTTGCTTCATCTGAAGGAATGATGCGGTGTGGTTTAAAAAAAATCATGTTCATTTTTTATGTGAGGTAACATCTCCACAGCAAATGCAACCCACTGAGGCTCATTATTTGGTTGTAGTTAGCAAGCGCAAGAACACTTGTGTAGTACAACAAAGTAACAATTCTTGTGAAAATCTAAGAATTAAGCAATCAATTTTCCCTAATATCGACAACGTATCTCTAATAGAATTTCCTTTTTTTTTTTCTCTCTCTCTACCGATTGAAATTGATGGATATTCAATTCGGTCACCCTGTATTTTTTACTGCATTTGAATGGTCAGCTACAATACAAGCCTTAAGAGCAGATACAGAAGCAAGTTCTCTTGTTAAATTTTAGTTTAACCATTATTAAATATATAAATAATATAAAATAATCGCTATGGAGTATCACATTAAATTAGATATTCATTGTCTAAGCTTCCTATTTAGAGTTACACTAATAAAAGTCACACAGACGATTTAAATGTTTCCTAGGTAACAGTAAAATGGAATGTAAATTCAAAGAATGTAAAGACATATAAAAGATAATTTACATAGCTAGTTAAAGGAAAAAAAAAAAGTTAGAGTCGTTTTTTGAAATTTCCATTTTCGAGATCTATAACTGACCTAACTACTCAGGACACCTGTCAATTTTTCTGTAGTTACCAAGTAATATATGCTAACGAAATCTAGAAAGGTGTTTCTGCAGCAAAGTTGAAGAAAATTGTTAGGGCAATTTTTGAGATACCGATTCTCTGTCACACTGTTGATTTTCACTAAAACTTGGCAAAGTCATCAGCTCATCGGAAACTAACAATTACATACGAAAGAATATCTATGAGGAAGTTAATATGAGAAATTTGGAGAAAATCCGTAACGCTGTTTTTAAACGAACGCACTTGCGAGATCTAAAATTGACCTGCCTATACAATACGCCTGTGAATTTTCCTGAATTAACCAACTAATGCATACGAAAGGTCTTCTAAAAGGGTATTTATCTGGCAACTTTGAAGAAAATAGGTTGAACCTTTTTTTTTTCCTTTTTTTTTTTTGAGATACACAGTTCCACTCCCGGTTTTCCGAATTTCCGAAAGTTGGAAAAATCATCTGTGCATTAGACTTGTCTTAATTCTGAAGTTTCGTAAATCTATCTTTATTAGTTCTAGGGATATGATAGTCAGATCTCCCCCTCCTCCACACACACCAAGATACACACTGGACAATTTCTAAAAAACAATTTTTTGGACTCAGAAGACATTAAAACATGCAAACTCGATATCAAAACTTTTAACCGAATATGCTTCCATTACCGACGGTAGTTGGGTAATGTAATTAAAATATACATTTCATCGTCTGATAATGTTTGATACTTTTTACAAAAATCAAAAGAATACGTAAAAATCAACTTAATCAGTTTGAATTTATTGGCGAATATATATTTAAATAAAAAAAAAATGGATGCATAAGAAGAAATACCGGTTAAAATTCACTATTTCTTTTTCTTTTTATTAAAATTATTTAGTAATCGATAAAATCATTCACCTCGGCCAACACTAATCTTCCTTGTTATCATAAGTGCCAACAAAAAGGATTTCCTAAGAGCAAAACTGGACGGATAAGGGCCAGAAGTGGACCAATGCGTTATTGACTTGTTTACTTTGTGAGGCCCTTTCTCTTGATTAAATCATTCAAATTTTCTGAAACTGTAGTCAATTGTTTTTCTCCACATGTACATCACATCTACCAATTTTTGTCCCATTCGGACCACCCATTCCACCCCATCTACCAATTTTTGTCCCCACTTTTTCTTGGTGCGCCGTTTTTTTTTTTTTTTTTTTTTGTTATAGAGTGTATATATATTGAACTGAAGGGGGGGGGGGGGGTTAAAGGGGCCGATAATCCCCCTCACACAAAAATACATGTCAACTAAAACAGTTTCTAAAGCTATTTTGAACTGTTTTAAATGTACGTACAAATACTTCTTAACTTACACCTTGATCTCTAATCTGTCTTTACAATAATTAAATGCAGGGCAAGCGAAAGTTGTGTGGCTGCCACGTGCCACACCAGATTATACAATTAGCGATAAAATCAGAAGAAATGTCGATTACTACTTAAAAGTTATTGATAAATATAAATTCATTATGTGGCGAAAATATGTTTTTTATATGTTTATTTCGATTATTTTCTCAAATAAAAACACTTAAAATGGATTCTCTCTTTATTGGTTTTTACAAACCATACAAACAATCATTAAAAAACTTATCTGGTTTTCCTTGCCTCCTTTTAACGCATTCTTTATTTGAGATATTATATATGGATGCAATATCAAATATTTTATTTTACTTTTATTTTATTTCTCATAGTAAAAAAATCGCATGATTGAATGATAATTTACAAATGAAAAATGATGTTCTATGTGTGTTGCCTTGGTTTTAAACAGATATAAAAGACCTATGTATTATTTAATACAAATAACTTGGTTCTAATTTATAGAACTTTTAAATTATTAATATGGGTGTTTATTACTATATGTTATGCACTACAAGTAATTTTCCAGTTACTAATTTATAAGAAAACTTATATAAGTAAATCACGGCATTATTTTCTTTCAATAATGCAAATACAGTTTACAAAGATGTTAAACATGTCAGTAAATTTGATGATTATTTATTTATTTATTTATATTTCCTTAATAAACGATTTTCTTTTCTTTTCATAAACTTATTAAAAATCTTTCTTTACTTTGAGTTATTTATACTCAAATCATTTCTTTTTGCAAACTGATGTATACCTTTCCAAAAGATTTTTTGTTCTTGATAATGCAATAGCGATTGTGCCTTTGAGGCACAAACTATTTGCATGTGAAAATTAGAGCTTTGTATAAACGCTCTATACCTCGCAGCGATATCCCAAACTATTACAAATATAGAATCCATTATAGGATATTGTTTCAAGTTATTTTTCTTTTTATAAGTGTGCTAAATAATTTGTTTCGTTAAGGAAAAAAAAAAATGATACTATTAATAAATTATATAATCAGGTTAAAGTATAAATTAAAAATCCCTAATTTTGTACTGTGATGTTAAAGTAATTCATTATATATTCTGTTAGTATAGTTCAAAGATTTTCGAATATATATACATAAGAAAATTATTCATCAAATTTCACATAATCAGGTACGAAAATGTAACAAATGTAAGGACCAGTTTCGATCTTTTACCATTTACTTTATCTATCTATACATTAATGTATACATTCTCAATGCATATATATATATGTAAACTATTTATTCTTTTTTAAAATTTCTTCCTTTGAATAAGATATGTGGTCATTTATTTTAAACTGGAAGTTGTTTCAACTAGTCTAATAATATTTGATGTACTTATTTGTGTGAAAGACAAAACCTATAAGGTCTAATACAATGTTCACTGAAAAAATTACATGTCTGATATTATATGATTAATTTTGCAATGATTAATTTAATACATAAAATTTGGACAAAATATATTGATATATATCAGCGATTCAAAAATAAATATTTTAAATTTTATCTAAAGAATAAGATATATTAAAAATAAAATAACATAATTACAATAAAACTAACTACTGTCTAAATTTGAAATATCACAAAAAAAAAAAAAAAAAAAAAAAAAAAAAAAAATGTAAAATGTAAAATGGCTTTTAAAAGGTTATTAACAATTGTACATATTAATATTAAATTAATCGAATACTGAAATGTATAAAAAGTATACAATGCGCGCGCAAAGAAGAATTATACACGCATGCTCTAAATTTTATGGAACATTTTTAATCGATAGTTGATCAAAAATGCCATTCTCACTGAATATAGCTGATACACTCCCTCTTTACAGTAAATAGTTTAAGCTGTTACATTTCTGTATTCTGTGGCGAAAAAGTTGACCAGTAAATATCTATTAAAATCCAGGTATTAAAAAAATTGTTCGCAAATGAAACAGTGGAAGCTTTAAACTCATTTTTCAAAAGTAAATTTCAGTATGTGCGTAGGACGATTTTAATGAAATAACGTAAAAAATATTTGCTATGATTTTATGTATATCCAACTATAAATTAACCTGATTTGTCTAAGCTAAAATGTTTCTCATTATTATAATTTATATGCGATAAAATCAAAATTCATTTTTATTATAATTAACTTATCAAAATCAGGTTAATTTTAAATTTCATAAAAAAAATTTTTAGGCTATGACATTTTAATTTTGATACTGTAGCCAGTAAAATTTTAATTTTTTGTAAAAAAATTATAAATATTATATGAATATTTATAATTTTTTATTTATGATTAATAATGAATATTTATAATTAATGAAAATAATAAAAATTATTTTTTTTTTCTTTTGAATGTTTTAATTCGTTGTAAAATTAATGATTTAGAAATCAAACGACTTTATATATATATATATATAAACTGGGTTTATTTGACAAGATGCTAATTGAAAACAATTGATTTTATTATTTTATTTTATTGTCAACTCTAGTTCTAATGCGATCGATATCATGTAAATAGATCGGAGGAAAATTTTAATTGGTGTTATTTCGACGATTTAAATTTATGTAAAGTAATGACTTAAAAAGAAAAAAATAAATAAAATAAGTGTGCTAGAATAAAATCTTCTAACAGTTACTGAAACTTTTATTTTCAACTATATATTGATCTGCCCCATACTGGATTAATGTAAATATTCTTATTTATATATATATTATGAATGGTTTCGATTATTTTGTATGTGAGATATGTGCGGTGAATTATTGATTATTTTATTTATTTACCTTTTACAGACTCAGTGAAGTTCGGGAAATGTGAGGTGTGTGGATTGTTGGCTTTATTACATCAGACTTTATTTATTAAATCTTTTCACTTACTTTTATAAAATTGTTATCCTAAGACGTTCATGAAAAACACACAAAACTTTAACATTCGAAAATTTTAGCGCATCTGAAAAGTCTCAGATATACAAAACATGATTTCACGTTAAAGCAACCTTGGCGGAAATTCCGCCCAATCACTGTTCCATAGAATACAGTTCTGGCGTAACGATAAAATTTGGCGTCAATCCACCTGAGGGTTCAACGTGATGTTGAATCACGTTGTAAAAGCTCAGAAGAAAAATTACTCGACATCATATGCTGGGTCAATAATTATATCGTTTTTAAATTCCGGTTTAAGAAGTGTGTTTAGTTATGGTGATTAGAGAATCTGGTTACAAAAATTAATAATAATTAAAAAAAAAAAAAAAAAAAAAACTTAATGAAAAGTTCAACAAAGTTGAACTTTAGATAACCTGTTCGTTGGAGAATTAAGAAAGTGCATGTTATCAAAGAAACAGTTCATTGAACAGTCAAGGTTTAATAATAGCTGTGACTGGTTTTACTTACATGTAGCTATGTTTCAATTTTACTTTTATTAAGGTTTTAGATCACATGTTCAACATCCTAAACTGGGATAGAGTTTGTAGGTGATTTAATGGGCAGCACTATAAACATGATTTAAATAAAAAATTTTCTCAAAGCAATTTTATCTTTATAATAACTATAAAGAGTATCGCCCAGTGGCCGATGTTCGATATATTTTTTTTAAGTAAGCAACAATAAATACAAAAATTGAAATTTTCCGTGTAAAAAATAATCTTAGTAATTATTCTCTTCTTCAAAAATAAATAAATAAATAAATCACTATCAGCATCTTTATTACATGACAATGCATATATCTATGAACCTATTTGTCCCTCAATATGCCTATCTATTTGCCTCTCAATCCGACAGATCAAATTCTTTCTTCTGGGCATTTCAATGGCAAATAACACTCTTTATATCGAAACAATACGTCAAAAGTTAGAAAATAAAAAATAATAAAATTTTACGCACGGAGATTTAACAATTTTTTTTTATAGGTATTTTAAGTACAACAGATTATATGTAAAAAAGGAAAAAGTTTATTTTAAAAAAAGAGAAAGAAACTAAAACTTATTTTTTTGTCTTCTATAAGTAATGAAATAATATTAAAAGCAGAATTCAATTTAGGACTCAAAAAGACTTTATTTTAGTTTATTTTTCCTTAAAAATACATACAGTAACTGTGCTGCGTTTTTTAGCATCGGTTACTATATCGATTTCTTAAATTTCTTTAATACGATTTCCCTTCATTTTAGTTTTAATATGTATATTTAAATTATGCGACAGGAAGTAAAATGAAAACCTTTTTTTAATTAGTCCAATATACAAAAAGCGTAAGAGGAAAATAACTGATTTTTTAAAATTTATTTGATTAAAATTTCACTAACTCAATAAATAATTACTCAGTAAATTTAATCGTTAATGAAACAGTTCAATCGATTAATTGACGTTTGCAATGCTTTTATTTTTAATTTCAATAATTTGTTGGCATCTTCCTATTTTCCAGTTCGTGTAAAAGTTTTACATGTGGCTACTCTGCTTTTTTCTAGTTTTCTCTCTGGTTTCTTTGATGATTTGATTTAATAAATTATTTAATTTCTCATTCAGATTGGTTTTGCTGCCTCGATCGGGGTTGGAACAATATAAATTGCTATGATTAGCTATATTGTTTTACGAAATCGATGCAGCTTTCACAGCTTTATGAAGTACATGCCCCTTGACGAGTTTTTACTTCTCATTTTAAGCATTTTTATCCAATTATTATTTCTGTAGTCCTTTAGTTATTTTCTCTGTCATTAAGTTTAATGGTCCCTTTTTTATAATTATCATTCGTGTCGGCGTAAGTAATTTAAATTGTTTTTGTCTCTTATTGGTTCTTAATCTGTATCGCAATATTTTTGTGTCAGTCTTACCTATAAGTTAAAATCAGTTCTATTTTTGTTGTGTTGGTATTGTTTTGAATCTATTAATTGCTAAATTTTAAGGTTAAATTTTATTACGATATGTATCATTTATACATACATACACACACACACACACACACACACACACATATATATATATATATATATATAGAGAGAGAGAGAGAGAGATTAATAATTTTTTAAAAATCTCAACGATTTGTTTATATATGTAGTTAAATTTTATTCATTTATTTCTTTTTACTTTTTCAATGATAATTCATCAGAAGGAGTAGATAAAATGAGCTCATATTTATAAGCAAATTTATCTCACACTGGAAATAGAAATTCCTGTTTTGTTAGATAAAAATTTCATCTGAAATATATAAAGAAAGTAATGCTTAAAATAACATCTCAGAACAACAAAAAAATCTCTGCTTCCTATAAAATGTATTGATAAAGCCAACTGTAATACACTCAGCTATAGAAGAATTAATGTCAAATGTCAATATCAAATCTGCTGATGACGTTACTTCAGGAAGTGCTCGTCTTTAATCGTTAATATTTATTTGCATATCTTTTAAAGTGGCGTTGTTGAATCCGTTTTTTCTTTTATTATTTTTTTTTCCTGTTTTCTGAAGAAAAGAAAAAAAAGCGATTTTCTAATTTTTCCGTTACTTAGTTAACTTTAAAAAAGAAAATGTTTTATAGTTCATTTCTAAGAAAAATTATAATTTTATTTTCAACTTTTTTTTTTCTTTAATTATAAATAAAACTAATAACTTCAAAAAGTAATTTATTTTATTTCGAGGCAAGAATATATTAAAAATAAAGAAGAAATGAATGTATCTCTTTCAATTTGATAAACTCAGTGGGGGTCAATATATATATATGCAGTGATATGCTGTTACCAGCAGCACTTAAAAAGATATATGCATTTTTAAAATCATTTTTATATTTTAGAATTAGTTTAAATTATAATTATTATTCTTCAAATAGATTCGTTTGTAAACTGATACGTTTTTGTTTATTCTTTCTTCTCTCATCCCCATACTCTTAAAAAAAAAAAGAAAAAAAAAAAAAGAAAGAAAGAAAGAAAAGAAAAGAAAAAGGTAAAAAAGGAGAAGAAAAAAATGTGAGTATGCGATATTCAAAAATTTGATATACATATATGTAGATTTAATAGAGAACTTTTAATATTCAAAATGATTTAAAGAAAATCGTTTAAAAAAAAAAGTAAATAATTTTATATGTATAAATGCAAAAATGATGTATATTTGTATATGAAAGATAAAAAAGAAAAGAAAAGAGAAATAGTTAAAGGCAAAATAACAATTAAATTCTCGTGCAAATCTAACCAATAATAAATCTCGTTTTGATCCTGTACTCCTTTTCTCATATTATTTTACAATATGAAAACCTAAGTAATGAACCAAGTTTCTAAATTAATCTTGTAAGCCAAGCGCAGTAATCATTAAATTATCATTTTTCCATACATAAAATTGAACTTCGAGCTCACGTCAATCCAGAACCAGTCATTAATGAATTCGTAGATGCTAATTCAAATTAATATTAAGCATAGTATTAAAGGTAAAGGATAGAATTTCAGGAAAACATTAAATGCACACACAGACAGACATTCAAGGCTGGAAGAGTTATACTGAATGCAACATTTTTATAATTGTTTAATATTCTTGTACTTTCCTAAACTAGTCATTTCTATGAAAAGAAAGAACTGCATTAACTTAGTCTTTAACACTATTAAGACTTAAAATAAATACTATAAAATATTGAACTTTATTCTGTAAATATTGTTGATATTCAAATTCTTATTTTCATTCAAATATTAATTGCGACACACACACACACAAAACAAATAAATAAATAAAAAGAATAAATAATAAAATAAAATCGCTCACAAACTGATTTTGATAGGATATCAGACTGAAAATATGAAACAAAATAAAATAAATGATAAATACAATAAAGAGGTATTCACATTTTAAAAATATATGCAGTAAATATCACTTTACATTTACTCCATATTCAAAAAAGTATTGTCACTGGAAATATAGATAATTGTAAAGCAACAAAAGACATTTGAAAATTTCTATTATAATACTAACAGCATAAAAGTGCTAATGATATCGTAATCTTCGGATTACAAATAATTGTGTAACTAAGGGAAATATAATATTGATGTAACTTTGAGATGAGAGGTTTAATGATTTATGTCTTGAATATAGATTTCGCTTTTTTAAACCTTTATGCGAAACAAATAAAATGAAAGAAATACTCTGCTAACAATGTAACTTTGACAAAATATTAGGTTACACACACACTCGCGTGTACATAAGGTAACAGTGATGTATTTTAGTACGCTGTTGAAACATCCCTTTGAAGACATCTGAGACAATTAGAAACGATTTTATACAGTGGTATTATTATTATTATCTCCCCCCCTCCCGAAAAAAAAGCTGATTTTTATAAATTTGTTAGCAATAAAAGTGTACAGACTAAATAAAATACAATCTGATTAAAAATAGTAACACTTTACTTACAATTTACAAGGAAACCCTTTGTATGTCATTTGTTTAGAACTTTAAACATTTTTTAAAATGAAGATTTTGTTTTTCATAGATAATTTTGAGCCTTTTATTTATTATTATTCATTTAAAATGATCCTCTTTTTATTATTAATTTTATTATATTAATTTTATATAGATTCAAAGGTAAAACATAGTTCAGAATTTAAAATAGATATTATCAACATTTATGAATAAAAAAAAAAAAAAAAAAAAAAATAGATTTAGCATGAGGAACAACTGATAATGATATTTTAGAGATAAAAATTGTTAATAATTTTTTTAGATTTCATGTGTAAATTTAAATTTTATTTAATATCCTTGAAGTTTAAATAGTGTTCTGCTCTTTAGTAAAAATGTTTCAATTAACATTAGAAAAATATATGATATGCATATATTTTATTTTTGCCCAGTCAAGGCTATTAATAAATTATTTTTTATTTATACACAATGTGCATAGCTGCAATTGCGCTTACGCTATGTGTAATAATTCTTATTCTAATTTTAATTCTCATTATCATTCTTAATAAATTAATTGAAAAATAAATATATAAATTTAATGTTTAACATTCTAAAAACTGATTAAAATTAACGTATATAGTTAAAGAATGTGTAATGTGGGGGTAGATCGTTAGTGTTTTGCCCTCGTTTCTTATAATTGCCTTTGCAGGATACTTTTTGTTAAATGAATGTTCACATTTTGCGCCTGAATTAAATCAATTCTAGTTAACTAGTAACCTAATGGACATTTGTGGGTTTTTGTGGTGATTTATTCGACTATCTATTTTTTGTTCTCATTCTTTTCATTTTAATCATAAAAATTATACATATATGTATATAAATTCAAGTTAATAGATTCAGAATATGTGATGAAAAGTTTCAATACATTTTTTTAATGTCATATTTTTATCGGCCGGAATGCCCTGTTCCAAAATTTAATTTAGGCTACCATTAATGGGATGAGAAACAAATGAATATGTTAAGAAATAGAAGTTTTTATAGAAAATAAATAATTTAAACTTGAAAAAAAACACACATGTCAATTTTTGCTTTAAATATACCCATAGTAATCATTTATTTTTCAACTAAATTAAAACTCCTAAAACCCTTTTCCATATCGGACTAATAATAATAATAATAATCAAGCGGATTTTAAGAAGAAAGAATGCTTTATGCTTTCGCCTGTACAACGATTTTTACAGCATGGTAAGTTTAGCTGTTGGAAAACTTGGACACCATTGATAAACTACAGAAAAGCCTTAGTTGTATTAACGTTTTTTACAACTTTCATTTTGATTTATCTATTTTTATTTCATTGCATATTTACAATGAAAAATTCAAACATGTTTTATAATATGAGTGCTTAAATTTCTTTAAGTAATTTCTTGTTCCGTATCTCCTTTCCTAATAATAATAATAATAATAATAATAATAATAATCAAACTGATTTTATGAAAAAAGAATGTTTTATTCCTCCGCCTGTACAACGATTTTTACATCACGATAAGTTTAGCTGTTGGAAAAACTTGAACACCATTGATAAATTATAGAAATGCTTTCGTTGTAATAAATCTTTTACAACTTTTATTTTTATTTATATATTTCTATCTCATTGAATAGTTACAATGAAAAATTCAAACGTGTTTTATAATATGAGTGCTTAAATTTCTTTTCAAAAATTTCATTAAGTAAATTCTTGTTTCCTACCTCCTTTCCTAATAATAATAATAATAATAATCAAACTCATTTTATGAAAAAAGAATGTTTTATTCTTTCGCCTGTACAACGAGTTTTACAGCACGATAAGTTTAGCTGTTGGAAAAACTTGAACACCATAGATAAATTATAGAAATGCTTTCGTTGTAATAAAGCTTTTTACAACTTTCATTTTGATTTATATATTTTTATTTCATTGCATATTCACAATGAAAAATTCAAACGTGTTTTATAATATGAGTGCTTAAATTTCTTTTCAAAAATTCTTGTTCTATATCTCCTTTCCTAATAATAATAATAATAATCAAACTGATTTTATGAAGAAAGAATGTTTTATTCTTTCGCCTGTACAACGATTTTTACAGCATGATAAGTTCATCTGTTGGAAAAACTTGAACACCATTGATAAATTATAGAAATGCTTTCGTTGTATTAAAGCTTTTTACAACTTTCATTTTGATTTATTTATTTCTATTTCAATGCATATTTAAAATGAAAAATTCAAACAGGTTTTATAATATGAGTTCTTAAATTTCTTCTCCAAAATTTATTTAAGTAAATTCTTGTTACAAATTGTTTACATGGAAATTAGGCAATAATATTATTTTTACGACCTCTATTTATTAAAAATGTAATTTTATGATTAAAATTATAAAAATAATTATGAGTTTTGATTTTTGAAAAAGATTCTAACAAGATCTTTATGAATAAGATTTCATACTATGTAAATTAAATCCCATAAGTCCATAATCTCATTAACGATTTTAACAACACTTCTCTTTAAGTAACTAAACACATACGAAAACAATAAAACGTAAATGAATTTTTCTTCAGAAAATTCATGTATGCATTCATTCACGTTTTATAAATGATCATACATTTTAAAAAATTGTATAATTAAAATAAATAAATAAATTAAAAAATGAATAAATAAATAAAATCTGCGAATTAGTACAATAATTAAGGAAAATAATTTTATATATTGCTTGATGTGAAGTTTCAAGCTGTTTAACAAGCAGTTTTTTTTTTCTTCTCCTTCAACATTTTGTGGTAAATTATATTTAAAGATTTGTCTTGTTTTGAAAATGGAATAAATTAAAAGAATTTTTGTGCCATGTTATACCACTTTTAGTTTTTTTTTTTTCTTTTTAAATACAAGTTTTAAATGTAGCTATCTAAATTAAGTTTTTCTGCAACAATGGATTGACTAATCTTGCTTTCCTTCAAGAAACGCCTTTTTTTTTTTTTTTTTTTCGAAGTACTCTATTAAAAATGCCTGATATATTTCCAAAATAACATTTTTCAAATTTATATATATATATATATATATATATATATATATAACAGAAATAAAGGTAATGAACATTTTGATATACAAGTTCTAAAAAAAAAAAAAAAAAAATTAATTGAAATGTGAAATAGAATGCATAAATAAGCAAATAAATAAAAATAAAAAGTAAAAAATAAAATTAACTTTTCAGCGATGACATTTCATTCTGTTTTATCGCATACATTTAGATAAAAGTGCTAAATGATGCATGTTTATTGTTTAATTCAACAAAGACCTTATTCTGTTAGCATTTTTGACTTTGTGTTATCGTACGTATTCAAATATTAATGACACAGATTTATTATTTAAATACGTGTTTGAATTTACATTTAAATAAACAAACTAGTATAATGTGGCCACAACAAGACTTTTTTCTAGTATTTTCCTGTACAGATTCACGCAGTAGAAAATATTTAATAAAATTATTTTCCATGATGAATGCAAACAATTTTTATTCCAGAGAATTATAACATTAAACGTTCAAAGATTTTTTTTTTTTTTTTTTTTTTTTTTTTTTTGCCAGTATATGAGGTTTTTTTTTTTTTTTTTTTTTTGTTTTTTTTTTTTTTTTTTTTTTTTTCGTTAAAAAGGAAAAAAAAAAAATTGATAAATTTGTTTTAAATTATCGCATATCTATGCTACAACCATTTTTTTTTTTCTTTCTTTTTAAGATACTCACCCATATTGAAATATTTCATTCTTCCATGAGGGAGCGATTTTCCTACTTATACACATTTTTTTTTTTTTTTTACCATTATGAATAATTTTTATTCATTTCATTCGTTAAAAATAATTCTCATTATGTACATGTACAGGAGTTTTTGTCCCATACTGCAATATCAAAAATTAAGAAAAAAGTGAGGGGACAGAGCCACGTTCAGCGATTGGTCGCTAAATGTAATCAGCCCCAGTTTAGGTCAAAGTCCATCTAAATACCAAGTTTGGTTTAAATTTCGTTTATTGGTTCGTGAGATACAGCGTTTACGAAATTTGCGGTACACACAGACGGACAGACATTTTCTAAAAATGATCAAATCGTGTTCCGGATATCTCAGAACGTGTAAATCTATTGAAAACCTAAAGTCGAAAATTTTCTTCTCATATATGTAAAAGGAAAATTACTTTACTTAGTGTTATTAATAAGTTTTGCTTTATTTATTTATTTATTTATTTATTTTTTTTCGTATATATAAAAGGACGATATCCATTTAAGCTACGTTTCCCTACAGATAAATTTTATTATTACTACTTACAACTTATTTTCTGTAAACTAAAAGTTTTAAAAATTGTTCGTGCTATGGCTTGATCACAGAAAGATAATATTCATCAAAATTTAATACAAAACTGTATTGAGTACAAAAATGTCATATTCAATTAATAATTTCAACAAGGTATATAATGCAAACAAAGAAAAAAAAATACAAATATAAATGAATCAATAAAATATGTAAATTAATACGTCTGAATCAAACTAAAAATTTTGTTCAAATTAAAAAATATATATATATAAACTAAAATTCTCAAAAATTTGGGGGAAACGGGGGGGGGGATATAATAGTATATTAATTAAAATAACGTTGGGAATAATTGTATTTTAAATTATTGAAATAAATGATAAATTTAATATTTATTTCGAGCGTTTTAATGATAACATGTTAGTAACATGATGATTTAATAGTATAGCACTATAAATAAGTTTTGTTTTTAACTAAATAGGCCGTCAAAATATTTTTCTTTGAATAAAAAAAAAAAAATAATAATAATAATAATTTAAAAACTTTTTTGCAAATTTAAATGTTGTGAAGCTCAAATAATGGACTCTTCCCACCTGACGTCAGAGGTCACATGATAGAGGAAAAACAAATAGCAGACGAAGTCTTGTTTATATAGAGCGATTGCTGAAATAACATATTTTCTATTCTTATTTTTGATCACATCATCATTTTTAATCCATTTTATATCATTATTCATCATCTTTTGTTTGCTGTATACATTTACAATCATCATTTAGTTTATACCTGTTATTGATGTTCATGAAGACCATGTTTAAATACTCTTATTTTTGGTACTTAAATCAGTGACAGTGCAATATCGTACTACGTAAATTCATTTAGACCAGTAACTAAGTTAATTAACTTGTTGTAACACCTTTATGCAATTAAATGAAATGAAAACATTTTAAAATTTGAATTTATAATCTGTAAACATTCCACAAGAAGCTATTATTTATTGCTAGATCAGTTAATGTTACAGTTACACTACAATATACAAAAATCGATTCTTATAGGTAAAAATAAATAAACACATAAAATGTTTTTTAAAAATTATTAAATTTACAAATACAATTATTCTACTGTTTACAAATGCGCAATATTACTTTTATTTTATTTTATATTAAATATTAAAATTTTTGTTCTTAAGAACAATATCTAATTGAATTCGATTCTCAGAATTCGATTATTCGTTTTCCTCTATCACGTGATTGAGCAGACGACGGTGGGAAGAACCCATTCATTTCTTCAAAATAAATTTCAATATATGTCTAATAACCATATTACAAGATTTTCTAATGATTCAATATATCTCATAACCCATAATATTCTTAACTTTTATTTGTACATGTTACGAATGCTAAGATTAGTTTAGATTTTGAAGTGAATAAATTAAAAAAAAAAAAAAAAATCATAGTTCATACCTATGTGAGTAAATTGAATAATAATAATAATAATAATAATAAAAATTCCTATAAATACATAAATATGAACAAGTTTTAGCAGGCGGCCTTTTATAATTCATGTCCAATTGTGATTGAATTAATGAAAAAAGAAGTTTTTTTTAAATTACATTTAATTATAAAATAATCAAAGAAAAAAATCTTATATATAATATCTAATAGTAAAAATATTTTCTGATAAATTCAGGAGAACCATATTTAAAGAAGCATGTAGTTATCAAACTGCTAAAAGTAAAATTTGAAAGATTAAATAAAATTTAAAGAGTAACAATGACATCTAATTAGATAATTACACTTTTTACGGAAAAAAGAAAAATCTCTTAAAAGAAACGAGGTTGGGAATATAAAAGCTAGTCACAAAAATTATTTCTTGGACAAATCAAATGTCATTACCTATCTATAATATTCCTTTAAAGAAACAGGTTCAGAATATCCTCTTTTTTAATATATATTTTTCTTTTTTTAATATTATATTTTTAAGTGCTCAGTTCCTACCAAGGTTAGCAATATTAAGAGTACAAAATTCGAACAAGTCTTATCAACAAGGAAATACCTGTTTTTAAGAATTTTTATGGATAATAATATAAAGTATCTTTTTGTCACGCTTCAGATACACGTGAGACAGCATCGATCAATGCCTTTCGACTTCGGCAGAATTACTGTAGAGAGAAACAGTTGGTTGAGACAGCTAGCATAGCATAACTTAGGAACTTCCTTGAACTGAGAGAACGAAGTGTGTTTCAGAAATAACAACAAAAAGGCTAGATGAAATTTTTTTACTCGAATAAGTGTAAGTAGGTGGCGCACTTGAAGCATTTTTTAAACATCGAATTTTGCAAGTTTAGTGTTTTGAAAACAAGAAAAATTATGTTACAATAAAAATTTTAAATAACAGTAAAAAAAAAAAAAAAACAGGATTGTTAAAATATTTTGGGATCACTTTTTAACCATCATTCTATTGAGTAATAAAAAAAATTTTTTTTTTCATTTTTCTTTTACTTTTTTATTTCTCTTACTTGTATATGAGAGAGAAAATACTGTTTTTAAGTAAAATTTTCGAAATTGAGTTTTTATTGTATTTATATATTTTAAGGTCCCTAGAATCTGAAAAACTGTGTGTCTGTTATCAACGGTTGGTCTGTGTGTCTGTTATCAACATATCTCACGAACAAATAGAAACAGAAAGTCTAAACTCAGTATTTTAAACCTGCGTCACACAGAGATGCCAGACTAAACTTTTTATGGAAATCAAGCAAATAATTCGTGTATAGGGATATCCAAGAGAATTCAAATACATTACGTCTATGGGCGAAATTTCTGCTAGGTTTATTTACGTAACTATAGACCACACTAAACAAAATGGAATGGGTATATAATTTTTATATTCATAAAACATGTTTCGTATCGAATATAGTAGGAAAACCATTTACTGTTCGTTTACAGGGCTACCCAAAAGTATTCAGATATATTGGAGTTCTACGTGGAAATCGCTGTAAGCTTCTTTTGTATTATGTGTTTTTCTTACAGGACTGAATTTAAGTATAAAATGTGGTGCGTAAATAAATTGTAAATTATATACAAGGTTATCCAAAATTAAGCGAAAATATTCTTTTTCAATGAATCTAGTTGATGGAAGTGCTCTACAATATTTTACCATGGTCAAAAAAACTGCTCAGGAAGGATAATTAATTTCTCATTTCCATCCAGCAGACATGTATGTATATATATTTTTAAATATAATTGTGCGTTTTAAGTGCGAAAGTCAATTCTTTAACTGTTGGAATGTGCGTATGTCTGTTATCAGCATTACATAAAAACAAATATTTCCAGTAAATTTAATTTTCGTATTTTGAAATTCATATCAGATTATCAGAAAAGTTTGATCAAGACTTGCAGTTTCAAGGGGTGGTGCGGGTAAACACTTTGGAATAAACTTTTAAAATTTAATAATAACATTGAATTCTACATAAATATAATTACTACTATATTCAAGCAGGGGATTGAAGAGAGCAGTATCTCCTCCCCATGCACACACAGTTATATTTTGAATAAAAATGCTTTTAAACCTATTTTGAATTATTTTTAACGCAGTTCATATACAGTGCTTGTTAATTTATCCTTTGATCTGCAATCTGTCTCTATAGTATTGAAATGCAGGGTGAGAGAAAGTCGTGTGAGTGTCACAGCAAATTAGCTTTCAATAAGAGATTGATTAAATGGTTTCATTATTATTATTATATTTCATCATCATAATTAATGTCGTTAAGACAATAATGATAATAATAATAATTTAAGATTATTATTATTCGAAAGATATTAGAATATTTTAAAAGTACGAAACATTGGGAAATCACTTTTTAAAAGTTATTCTATTAAGATATAAAGTTTCCTTATATTATTATTATTATTTGAAATAATATTTCCAATAATGAAATTAATTACATGATTTCATTATTATTACATTTTATCATCATCGTCATCATCATCATTATTACCTTTTAAACAATAATTTCTTGGCAACATTTATTTATTCGAGAAAAAAAAAAAAAAATGCATAAAATCAAAAATTTGTGAATATCAAAAGCCGATAATTGCAACGCACTATGCTAAAGTTTAAAAAAAGAAGATAAATAAATAAGAGGAAAAAAAAAAAAACATAAGTGGGCAGGTGAAGTCTTATGCAACGTGAATCAAAAGTAAGTGGGGAATTATGATGCTATTTTTTAGTATAACTGATTGGTATCTTTTCTTGTCACGTTGCCGATGTTATTTTAAAATATCAGTAGCTACGTGTGAGAAGATCACGCCAAAAAAAATCCTTTGTTAATATGCTAGAAGATCTGAATAACTACGTTTTGTAAAAAGAAAGAGATAAGGCTGCTGATTAAATTAAACTGGTAAATGAATAAAAGTTGTGGAAAGCGATCTCAATGTAGGAATCCTTTTACAATATACAGAGGGTGTTTCTTGGTAAAAAATTTTAGGGGCGATGGTACCACCGTACTTTAGAATGTGGAAAAAAATGGGGAGGGGTAGTCAACAATCTATAGAAAATAGCATAATAAATAAATAAACCTTACTTTTACGAAAGCGGAAAAATTTACGCTTAGGCGCCATCTATATCAATTCACTATTTGCATTGCGACTATAGTTTGCCTGACAAAAATTGCTCGATTAGACGTGTTCTGTCACCCCTTAAAATTTTAACCAAGAGTTCTGAAACTATTTTGTACATGAAATAGCAAATATTAACTAAATAAGTTAGAATATATAAGAGAGGTGGAGGACTGTTTACTATATAGCTTAAAGATTTGAATAAACATATTTCCTAAATAATAAAGATTAAGATCACGTTCGTCAGCCTAGTCGTTTGGAGTTTTCTATGGTTTTTTTCGAAACTCACATGAATGCGATCTAGGACCCTTTAGAAAGTTTACCGCTCGGAGATTCTCCTCGGGGATTGATCAAGCCTAGATCCTACGCGTGTAAAATCGGTTTTAATTCCTACACCATAGCCACCAAATAATAAAGGAGCAGAGGTAGTTTGAAATTGTCTGACGAATTATTTTAAATTGTCTGCAAATAAATAAACCACGACCAAGTAAAAAACCACATCGACAAACTGTTACGAATCGCGACTCATTAAGAGTTAAATTTCGAAAAAACAAAATTTGATTATGATTTATTGCATGAACTTTTGGTTATTTAAGTGTAGCTGTATGGCTTAAGACTACATGGTTATTAACCGTGCGTGAATACTAGTCATCGGTGGATTGCTCTACAATTTCCAAGAAGTCTTTTTAAGGGGTTAAAGTCTGCATTCATGCGAGTTTCATAGAAAATTAAGGAAAATTTTGAATGACTAATCCGACGAACGTGATTTGGGTTCGAACCCAGCATCACCTGTCAATTAGTTTCGAGAGCAGAACTTCTCGGCAATTAGTGCAGCTTTTTAATCAGAAAAAATAAAAATAAATAAAACGAAATGAATATAAAACGAACATGAATGAAATAATGAAATAACATATTATGATATGCGGTCTTTTAGCAAGATTGCATCTATTTCCATCAAAAAATATACTAGGTGGACAGATGGTCTTATCTCTTATGTAACGTAAATCAAAAGAAAATTGGGAATTATGATGCGAGATATATTAGTACAACCCTATATATTATTTTATTCACGTTACGAATGTCATAGAAATATCGATGTCAACGTGTTGCAAAGATCACGTTATTAAATAACCATTTAGCTATTATTTTGCAAAAAGAAAAAGATAAGACTGCTGATTAAATTAAATTAGTATCTGGGTAATGTTTATATAAAAGTTGTAGAATGCGAATTCGCTGGGGAATTAAAAAAATAATAATAATAATAATAATATGAATGACCTAGTAGTTAACCAAATAAGTTAAAAAATCAAAGAGAGCTGACATATTATTTATTATATAGCACACTGACAGTAAAATACTTCGGAGAACTGATATTTATAGAATATAAAAAATTGATACTAATGAACAAAAAACCTCGAAAGCAAACACCACAAGTTGCAAAAAACGTATCATCAAGCGTTTCGGGTCAGAATAATTGTAAAAAACAGGCACTAATGTAGCAAATGTATGTTGCCGTTTTCATCTGCAGTCGTGCCTTCCTTTTTTCACCTGATGAAAGGTAGTGCTATTATTTCGACCCAAAACAATTACTGACTTTTTTTTTTTTTTTTTTTTCCAAATTTATGGCGCTTTTTTACAAAGTTTCATATTCATGTTAGTTTTTCTTATTTTCGTAAAATATATTTCTCAGAGAATAATAATAATAAATGTTTCGAAAATATTGGATAATTATTTCACCTTTTATATGAATAAACGAAAGTGATAACAAGGTTGTTCTAAACAAGGACAAATAGCTAGATTCTGAAAAATTAATTTAACGCAATTTAAAGAAAGATTTTTGAATTATAGAATGAAAGAAAAAAAATTATAATGAGAAGATAATTGTTTGGCATGTTGTAGAAGAAATTTTCAGACTGCATAAAAAAATATAACTTATTCATATTAATGCAAAAAAAAAAAAAAAAAAAAAGAAAAAAAAAAGTTAATGAAAGAATTATATTTTAAAATAATTATGTTTTAAAATAACTATTCTAAACTATTTTTTTTTTTTTAAATCCACATTTTATTGTTTTTTAAAAAGAATCCATACCCATGTCTTTGACGACTGAATAAAATTTTATTTTACGAGGTACTTTAACCTTTGTTTAATAAAACTACAACCCCATGCCTGATATAATATGGCAGATTTCGCAAATTTGTTTTATTTTACTTTATTTCTTTTATTTTTTGGCGAATTCGACTTATTACAAAAGTGTTTGCAAATTAATTAATTTTAAATTGCATCTAAATTTTACTACAAATACATTTATAATTTGTAACAGAGATCAAAAATTATCTCCCGTCTCTGTATTCCTCTCACTGTCATTATTACTACTATTTAATATTAAAATAAGCAATATAAAATGCTTACATTGCATTATCATGTCAATTTAATGTGAGTGTTATTATTTTTAGCTCCTATTTCAATTAATTATCTTTAATTTGATCGTAAACAGTTTTTTAAGTATAACATTCAAGCAAACATCAGTCAAAAACTTTAGGTATGAAAATAATATATTGATTTAAATTAATGCACATTTTTAGAAAATCTGGTGTGACGTTACTCGACTTTCCAAACATTAATTAATTAACGGTTGTATAAATAAATTAAAGTAAGATAAATAGTTAAATAAATAAAAGAGAAAATTATAATAGGGTGTTTCCGTATTTTTCTCCTCTTTCATTTAACGCTATTGTTTTTCAAATAATTTGAGTCTATAGGCCAGAATGAAAGAAATTTTGGTTATGTCCCTATAAAAAAAAACTATTAGTGCTAGATTCTCTAAAATTTATACAGTTCCTGTGATAGTGATCTATTATATATATATAAAAATTTTCAGTTTATTCGAAAAACGTATTTAGGTGCTGTTGCATTTAAAATAATTTGAGTCCATAGGCCTATAATGATAACGATTTTTTCTTTATGCTCCTGTAAAAAAAATTAAGTGTAAGTTAACCAAAATCCACAGAGTTTTTGTGACGGTGACCTATAACATGTATATAAATTTCCAGCTCAATCCAATGAGGCGTTTAGACGCTATCGCACTTTAATAATTTGGGCCCGTAAGGCCATTAGAATAAAGAATTTTTCTTTGTGTCCCCGCGAAAAAACTATAAGTGCTAGATTCATTAAAATCAGTAGGATTCGTGCTACGGTAACCTATAACATACGTACCAGCTTTCAGCTCAATAGATAAAAAAATTAGACGCTATCGTGTTCACTCTCTCTCTCTCTCTCTCACACACACACACACACACACATACATACATACCAAGTCGTTCTCGAGGGTTTAACTGTTCGGAGTTTTCCGTGTTTTTGGCTGAAACTTGCGTAAATATGGGTTAGGACGCCTTAGAAAGACCGCCACGGACGGTACTGCCCCTCAGGCCTAAAACCTTAGTGTGTTCAATCGACCTTGCTCTCAAAACACCAACCATACATACATACACACACATACATACATCACCGTAAAAATGGCAAAAATGATCTCTGGGGACCTCAAAATGTATAGAAACACCAAAATTAGTCGAATTTTCGTCCTGATTACAATACTTTCCTTACATATGTATATTCGGAAAAGGAAAGAAAAAAAAAAAAAAAAAAAGTCATCTAAAATAATAGAAAAGCTATTTAATTTATAGAATTTTTTTTTATTTTTTTACCATTTCTTCTTCACATTTGAGAACACATTTTTCTTTTATTTTTTCTTTCCTCTCAAGAAAAGTAGTATTTTATTATAAATACGCCTTGTTTCATTATATTTCATGTTAACTACTCTAATAGCAATTTTTGTCTATTAATTTAACAAGCTATATGAATAGACACTCCCTATATTAATACGATGCTTTTAGTTATTCGTTTCCGTTAAAGGTATCATGAATTTCGAAATCTTTTATTTAATTATCTCCAGAATCGTATTTCTATCAGTTTAATGAATAATATCTTGAATTTCGAACAAAACCTGAACTCTCGGCATTTTATCCGAAATGAATTTTTTCTGGAAAATATGATTCATGACAATACTGATATGATTTCTCAATAATCAAAATTCCAGAGGTTCTTTTTCGCTGATCATGTGTCCAATTTCCTAGACTGGCCACCATTTTCTCGAAGGCTATGATACTTTGCAAGTGTGTAACCACCCAACCCAGAGTAAAAAGTAAATTGGAGAGAATATCAGATGAAACAATCAAATCATTCTTCAGAAATTTCCTTCAACTTATTAGGTTACCCCGGCAACCGCCGCAGTCACGTTGTCAGAAGAAAACGTGCTTCGTTCTGTCACCCTACAATAGCGCGTGTTTTCTGGCTTGCTTTTTGGTAGAGGAATGTTTGTTGCTTATATTTTATTTTAAAGGATTTGTGTTTTGTTTCAAAACAGCAGAGAACAGGTTTCTGTTCTTCACGGGTTAAATGATGTTATGCTTGGCGCGTAATTTCATCACCACATAAGAGAATTTCATATTGATTTGAATTTTTTTATGCGATTTTACAATTAGATGATGCGGAGTTTTTTAACTTCTGAGAGATATGTATGACTAGAAATTAACAGAAATTGAAAACATATAAACATAAATTTGTTTTTTTTACGAGCAGTTTTCATTCCCAAATACTTTTATTTATTTGTAAATAGTCTACGATATGTAGATATAGATACTAAGAATCAATTTAGATTTATTTTTAAAAACTACCATTCGCATGAAACTCCGAATGTTATTCTTTAATAATTTTGTTGCTGACGAAATTTCCAGAAACACGCTACAATTATAATATTTTGATTAATATATATATATATATATATATATATTTCAAGAATTATAGTTTAAGCTGACTGGGCTTAAGAGCGGACAATACCTAATCTCGCCGGCAGCCTTCGCCCATGTTATTCAATGGGAAAATTTGTTCACATAATTACTCATTACCTAATGAATATTTTTCAATTCTGTTTTCACATTTAGAAAATTCATAAGCGTTAAATCAGTACTTCTTTTCCAAAAATTGATTTTTTTAAATTTTAGTATTTCATTTTGCGACTAGAAAATGAGAAAAATGCATTTTGTGAAAAATCGCATTTTTGAACTCAAAATTAAAATGTAAAAATTAAAAAAAATCAATTTTTCAAAAATGAGTACTCATTAAACGGTTATGAATTTTCTGACTGCGAAAACAGAATTAAAAAATATTCATTAGGTAATGTGTAATTGTCGCAACAAATTTTCCCATAGAATAACATGGGCGAAGGCTGCCGGCGAGATTAGGTATTGTCCCCTCTTAACGTCACATAAGAGCTGCCTAGTGGACTATTGGCGACGATCTAGGATTTACCCATAAAGGTGGTCCGGAAACGTGCCATCACAATTTTAATTCTCCACACACAAAAAAAAAAAAAAAAAAAAAAAAAAAAAACAAATTTAGGTTTTATTTTTTCGCAGTATGGTGTGGATGTTACAAATTATTGATAACACGAGGGGCGTCTTTCTGAGGAGTCTTAGCCCGTATTTAAGCGAGTTTGGGAGAAAACTAGAATATGGAAAATTACAAACCGCTAGGCCGTCGAGTGCGACGAATCGAATCCTGTACTTTTCGTCTACCATCATCGAGAGCAGATCTCTGAGTCACTTCATATATAGAATGTGAAAAGTGGTGTATTTGTTAAGACAGATTGATAGCACGAGGGTCCTAAGACTGAGTAGGATAATAGATAAATATATATATAGATCTATCATCCCCATGTTATCGAGCAAAAATTTTTGATAAAAAAACTTCTAAAATCAGCCATTAGAGAGTATTGAAAAAAAGAAAAAAAAAATAATAATAATAAATATGAATTTGAAATTGTATCTGGAGTTTTTCATTCACCTTTAGTAAATAAATTATTCATAAATTTTATTTACTAAACTATCCGTGTGTATTCCTGTGTGTGATTTACTCGGGGAAAGACAGCCATTAGAGTGACTTTTCTCGAGAAAAAAGGAATCACTTTTTCCCTCTCGCTGATCAATCTATGTCTTATTACAATATCTATGAGTAGTATGCCCTGCCCATCGTGGGGGTGGATATGAGTGAGTAACCTTACCCGAAGACAAACATTTCAAATTGCAATTAAATGTACCAAAAGGAAATACTGGTGTTGAGTGACAATGAGTAACAAAAATAATAATTAAAAAAATAAAATATTTTAACAGAAGAAGAAAATGCTACAACTTGTTAAAAAATAAAAATAAATGAGGGGGGGGGGAAGAAACTCGCTTTTTAATAAATTAGCAACTAATTGGAACGAGATCTTAACAAGAATCTAGTAGCTCTTCATTAGGCGAAAAATATAGGCACGAATTCAGAATCGAAGCAGCAACATACAGAACCGAATCAAACGCGAAGATTAAATGAGTGGAAAAAGGTTCCGAATGAATTATGATGTGACACAAATTACTGTACAGTCAAAAAATACATATATTACGAACATAGAGAACATACACACACACGAAATACCAATTAATGAAAATAAAATAAAAACTGGTAATACAAATTATTGTAAAATGAAAAGAAATTATGACAGAAATTCAGATTACACTACCTCGGCTGTCTTATGAAAGAAAAATGATTCTCTTCTCGTTTATGTGCGATCAAAATCTTAAAAAAAAGCTTTAACATAGTCGTAGTGATATAGTCAATCAATTAAAAAATGAAAAGTAAAAAAAAAAAAAAAAAGCGAATAAATTGCCATTTACATTTGCTTGTCAATTTTGCAATCTATAGTGATTGCTTACTAAGTTTTTCATTTGTTTCCTTTTAACGCATCTCTTAATACACAGCTTTTAACACACATTTTAATATAGCTTTTAACACACCTTGTAACTGTACTTCACAGCAGTAACTTCAGTTAGCATTGCTGCCATATCTTTCGATTTTGTCTGGAAATAAATTTGACGATATATATATATATATATATATATATATATATATATATATATATATATTTAAGCCATTACTACTATTCCTGCCCATTAATCCTGGACTGTCGCTTACTAAACCTTGTCAATAAATCCTCAGATTGGCTTTTTAACATAATTATAACCGAAAAACTTTTTTGTCAAAAACTAACAAAAATGCTCAAACACCTAACCCATACCCCTAATTTAACTTCTTAAAATTTCAAATAATACAGTTACCAACCTGAATAATAAAACCTACGTCGATTAAGATAATTTAAAGCCCACAAGAGAAGCCCTTCTTAATTTTTAATTCTTTTAAGGAAATGAATCATGCTCTCTTACTACTATAGTTAAAAAAATGAATTTCCTTAAAAGTCGTTCCCCTTTAAAGGTTTCAAATCCCGTTATAATGTGTGTCAAATTCTTCTCATGTAGGTCGGATAGCAGTATGAAGATAACACACGAACAAACTCACGTGTTCTTAAACATAACCTTTCAAAGCCTTATAGTATTAATATATTTGTTTATTTCAGTATTGCCAACTCTGTAGGGATTTCTCCCTACACGTATGGACTTTCAGCAGTTTTCTTCAGCATGTAATGTAGGGACAGAGAAGGAACTTTTTGGGAATATTCTACATTCTGGGATATTCAGAGGATGAAAGTACATCCTACGGAAATCTTCAGCACTATAGTAGGGACTTTTATCATCAAAATAGGGACAATCTGAGCTGTCCGTAGGGACATGGCAAAATTTGACTTGGTAACACTGATTTAATTTTATTTTTTCGATAAAATTGAAATTCATAGCCAGATCAACGAATATACTATTTTTGTTAAAACTTGTTTCAGTTGGTGAATGAGAACAAATTACAGTTTTTGAGAAGTTATCACCAGTTCTACTCCCTTTTCCCTTATCGTTTACAAAATTATTGATGAGGTTTGTATCTTTGTATTCAGCAAATTGCATTAGTTAGATGCCGATTGAATTAGTTCATCGATAAATGAAACTTTATAAGCCAATACCATAAATTTCAAAAGCTGGCAACAATTGTTTTATGTAGCAATAGTTAAGCAGGATTCTATCAACGGTTGAAAAAAAAAAAAAAAAATAATAATAATAATAATAATAGGCATGGCTGCAGTATTAAAAAACGCTATGAAAATAACCCAATGTTCAGTTCCAGGTTTTGTTACTTTTCCCTCTTAGTCGGTTTATAAATCGGCGTTTAAAAATATGTACGCCGAATATTTTGGTCAAAGTTATATAATTTCATAATTAAAGGAATGGTGGATGTTAAAAACTATTTTTTGTAAATTATTGACTTAGAGTTTTGAAAATTTACATACATATACATACAGTGAAACATAACAATATTAAATCTAACAAAGTTTCTGGGATATTGTTTAAATTTAATAAAATAAAATAAAAAAAATATATATGTATATATTTTAAGCATTAAAATTTTTTTATGCTAAATAATTTTTAATTTTTTTACGCTTGATTTCACTTTATAAGAGCTTAACAACATAATCTAAACATTTGTGGGTATTAATTATGCGGATTCATTATTTTAAATAGATGGTAATGAATAGGCGCGATTATTTTTAATGCGTGGGCGTGATAAGCAAAAATGGTTTTAAAAATGTTAATGAATTTATAAAGATCAAATTGGTATAGCATGTGCAAACACCATATCTGCTTCCTCTTCAGCGGGTGGTAGCAGCAGAAAAAACTTTTTATAAATAAGAAAAACCTAACATCCTAATAGATTTTGATACATATGCTGCCTTTGGTGACTATTTTATACACACATTTTTAATTATTATTAAAAGAAAGTTTATATATATATATATGTGTGTAAGTGTGTCTGTGTGTTTAATATTTTTATGTTTTGATGCTGGAATTTAATACAAATTTTCAGCATTCAAATACAAATATATATACATTTATATAATAAATTAAATTAAAATAAATAAATTACCAATCAATCCACCGAGTTATGCCCGAAAGTTCAGAATATATCGTTAAGCTTACATAGAGTGAAATTGAGGAGGGAGATTAAAAATAAGTTGGTATCGGGGGTATTTAAAATTTGCTAATTTAATTTAATTACATTTAAACAGTTTCCTCAGAAATTTCCATATACTTAATATTGCTATATTTTAATGAATATATATGCAAATTTTCATTAATCTAAGATAGCAAATTAAAGAAAATTATTTATAACGTCCACCATCCCCTTAAGCATAAGTTTGTCAAAATGAAGCAAGAAGGAAATTTTAATAGATCTGTAATAATTTACTAATTAAGGGGACTTTCTGCTTATCGTCTCCGAAAGCGAAGACCAAAGTAATTTTTCGGGGAATATTTCCCTGGTATAACTCATTAACTTATACACATTTTTAAATTACTTTTAACATTCAGAAATTTCACAAATGTTAAACAGATTATTGTTTTCAGAAAATCATTTTTTTTTTAATTTTATTTTTTTTATATATATTTAATATTTCATTTTTGAGCTAAGAAAATGGAAAACTTCACATTGTGAAAACTAGCATACACTTTCTGTGTTATTTAAATGTTATACCATTTAATTGTACTTCAATTTTATGTACAGTATTAATTAAAAGTACCGCTTTATGAGCTTTATAAAAGCAAATATACCTGTATAAAATAAAGTAAAAAGTTATTTTTAAAAACTCAATGTAGTAATATAAAATATCTTGTATATATATGGCATTAGTAATAATTTAGCACAATTTTTCTACGTCTGTATGTATTACTATTTCTCTAAAAAAGCAACACAGACACTCCCACTACACACACACACATATGTATATAAAATAGTTCATTATTATAATGTTGAAAAAACAAAACGCAAAATCCTAATAACTATTAAGATGTAAAAAAAAATAAATAAATAAATAAAATATAAACAATTAAAGACTACACATTGAAAGTAGTATGTTGTGGCCATCACAAAATTTTTTTCTATATTTTCCTATACAAATTCACTAGGTACAAATTATTTATTACTTTTTTTTCCGTTATGAATGCAGATTATTTTCATCTCAGAGATGTACTATTACATAAATGTCCAACGTAAGTTTATTTTTACAGTACAGGTGGCGTATTTCCTGTTTTCGAGAAAATTTTCAGTATAGCAGCGCCACTTATCAGCTGATATGCACCTAAATTGAATTAGCATAATGTCTCATAATGGCCTTTTCCCATATCAAGTTTTGCTCGATTACGCAAGAGAACCTGAAATATAGCCTTTCCTTAAATTGCGGAAATCACCTGCTGAGCGATTGGCACCAAAAAGTTGATAGGCACTAATTTATGTCAAGGTGCAACTACATATAAATTTGCATGTAATTCTGAGCAGTAGTTCCTGAGATACAGTTAGAACAAAATTTTTGTCACACACACACAGACACATAGATATTTTCTAAAAATGGTCAGATCGTGTTCTGGATCTCTCAAAACGTATAAATCCATCGAAAAACAGAAATCGAAAATTTTTACGAATCCAATGCTTTCTTCTTTTGAATATAGAAGAAAGTAAAAAGCGCAATAAAACTAAGATATGATGAAAAATTAAGAAAAGATGAAATAATAACAGTGAAAAATCCCCACAGACATAACGTCATCAGGGACGCTTATTTTTATAATGGTAACTCTAAAGTTTTATATTAAATCACATCTCTTATATATGCTAAAATTTGGCAATATACAATTTTATTATTATTATTGTTATTACTGTTATTATTATAACTTGTTTTCATCACATGTGATAAGTAGTGTTTACTTCAAAAACTTAAGAAAACCAGGTTATTAGTTACAATCTTGAGAAATTTTAAAGAAAAATAACATAATAAATCATAAATTTCTGAATTTTTGTTATTGGAAACATAATTGAATAAGGAATAAAAACTGATAAATAAATTTGAAATGATAGTGTCGTTTCAAGTTCATCAAGTGCTGTATGTTTATTGTACATAATAGCATAATTAATCACGCGGATTGCCAAATAATTTTTAGATTTAGACTAGAATAAGTAACGAGAGTGATAATTACCGGTAAAAAACTGATAATGAAATAATTGGTTAATCGTTTCATAGTGTCATTGTAGCGTGAAAATGTAAATAGAGAGTTGCATTTATTTTATTTCACTTTATTTATTCCCCCCTCCCCCCACCCCTAAAAAACCCCTTATCTCTATAGAGAATGGGGGGGGGGGGGGGCGCATTCTCTGTTTAATAAAATATTCACAATAAAGAATAGATTTACGATTTTTTTTTTTTTTTTCTGTCGACATCACAATTGCATATTGAATCAAAATTGAATTATAATTTTAGTTTGAAGGTCACCAAGTGCTGTATGTTTATTGTACATAATAACATAATTAATCATGCGGATTGTCAAATCATTTTTAGATCTCTAGACTAGAAAGAGTAACCCAGACTGATAATTATCGGTAAAAGTAAACAGAGAGTTATATTTATTTTATTTCACTTTATTTATTCCCCTCCCCCCACGCAAAAAAAAAAAAAAAAAAAAAAAAAAGCTTATCTCTATAGAGGGTGGGGGTGGGGGGACACATTCTGTATTTAATAAAATATTCACAATAAAAAATAAATTCATGATTTTTTTTTTTTTGCTGTAAACATCACAATTGTGCATTGAATACAAATTGAATTATAATTTTAGTTTGAAAGCCATCAAGTGCTGCATGTTTATTGTGCATAATAACATAATTAATCACGCGGATTGCCAAATCATTTTTAGACTTCTAGAATTTCACATTATTTATTCCCCCCTCCCCCCCCCTCCACGAAAAAAATAAAAATAAAATAAATAAATAAAAAACCGTATCTCTATAGAGGGCGGGGGACACATTCACCATTTAATAAAATATTCACAATAAAGTTTACGAATTTTTTTTTTGCTGTCGACATAACAATTTAACGGTTTGTGAAATAGTTATTCTCATGAAGGGTGATTTTTTTGGTAAAAGAAAAAGAAAAAAATAATAATATTTAAAATTTTCGTCGATAGAGGGCGTTGTACGTGAATAAAACTCAAATTTCCATGAGAAACTATATTTATTTCCATGAAAATGTTCACAGGCATATAAATCCTTTTCTATATGTTCGCCATCACCAAAAATTACAGTTTGCAAACGACTTACAACATCGCTAATTACAGCTTTAGTTCGGCTGTTCTTAGCTCAGGGAAAACAGCTTCACCCATAACGCTTTATCAACCAAATCAGCATCGCAATTAAAACTTCATGTATGCATAAGTACGAAGCAAAATAAGAAATTAACTGTGTTAATCATATAACCCCGTGCAATTTATAGGACTCTGATTTCCATATTTATCACTGCGTGGGACGAAAAATTTTACTTATTTATTTATTTATTTTTTCTTTACAAAAATAAATAAATAAATAAATTCCCCCTTCACGAGAATAAACTTTTTCACAAACCGTGTTAAATTCTAGAAAGCTATTAAAACTTCTTCACACACCATAAATTTTAAGTCAGCACAACCAGTATGTCTTGCTTTTGCCTCCAAGGCACGTGTTTGCACCTGATGAAGAAAGGCTACGTCCTTTCGAAACCGGTTGTGCTGACTTAAAATTTATGGTGTGTGAAGAAGTTTTAATATCTTTCTTTTGATTGTACGCCAGTTTTTGAATTAGTTTTCGTGTTAAATTCTACCAATACCTTCGATTTTTATCAATTTTTAAAATCTCTATAGACTTAATAGAGAACACCTGGTATTTTTAAAATTCCCTTTATCAACCCCCCCCCCCTCCAAAAAAAAAAAAAAAAAAAAGATTTCCGCAAAAATTAGATTATTATTATTATTATTTCGATAGTTAGTATTATACTTTTCTGAAATAAGAAACCTTTTGCATTCACTACGGAAAATAATTTTAATAAAGAATAATTTTAACAAATAATTTTAAGTGCGGCAATTGGTATAGGAACATGTAGAAGAAAGATTCGTAATTAACGCAACATACAAGTTTAATATAGTTATTAATATGGAAATCAAAAGAAAACGCAAAATACTTTTCCTCTGGTCAGAAAGTATACAATATATAGTTTAAAAATTGTTATAGGTTAAAAATTGTAAAAGAAAAAAAGGTTAAAAGAATAAAGTTGCCTTTGTGTGCATTGCAATTTTATCAGCTGTAATTACTTTTTCTTTTCTTTTAACTTTAACCTCCTTATTTTTCCCTTGAAGCTAATGAATTCATTTTGCCTTAGTATTACAGGTTTTAAGATTAATTTTTTTCCAGATGTCTTCCTTTTACAAGAATCTTAAAATATATTAAAATCTCTTTTTCTTTTTTGTTTTTTTTAAATAGTTTTGCAGAATTTTAATGATGCATGCATGTACAAAAACAGGTTTTATTGATGTTCCAAAAGTTTTGAACCCTAAATATACCTCTCATTTTACAAAGAAACTTTACTTAGGAGTTCCGAAAACTAAAACTGAAAGAAAAATTATTACAAACTGCTTTTATTTAAAAGAATTGAAAGAACCTTGAATTCTTATTCTATATAAATTTATTTGCGGTCAATATGTTTAAAAATTTGGGGCTAATAAAAACTGATGAGTTTAATGGTAAAATTGTCACCAGAATTCGCTAAAATAGGATAAAAAGAGATAGATTACTGAGCATAAAATAATAATAATAATAAATTGACTTAGTTCAATGTGAAGTCAGATTTAAATGTTTGGTGGCTTGAGGCGC
Source organism: Salticus scenicus (assembly GCA_963930645.1). Taxonomy (NCBI): domain Eukaryota; kingdom Metazoa; phylum Arthropoda; class Arachnida; order Araneae; family Salticidae; genus Salticus; species Salticus scenicus. The sequence goes on along the minus strand of OZ005659.1, from coordinate 220,995,726 downwards.
AATTATAGTTAGGATCCTTCCAAATAGTTCTTCTATGATTATACGTTTAAAGTTCGATAACACAGATCTACAAAAATAAACCATGTACTAATTTTTCCAACCTCCAACCCAACTAACTTTAGACCAATCTCACTTCTTCCTGGGACGTATCATTAGAGCCCGACTCAATAAATACAAAAACCAGAGAGAGCGTGAGAGAGAGAGAGGGATGTAATGGTTTAGTTTAATTCATTTAAATTTAAGTTAATTTTAAAGCTTACACATATTAAAAATGAATAAATGTTACACAAATGATCACAGATATATTATAGAAAGCTATAAGTAATAAAACCCTTAAAACATTTAACAAATAGTCATTGTTTTTTTACAGCTATGAAAATACTAAAAGAACTAATCCTGTTGAAAAAATAAAAGTACCTTATACAAAATAAATCATTCACTGAAATGTTTAATATTTTAAAAATCTATTAACTTACCGAAAAATGTATTATACTGTTCAAATGAAGATTGCTATCATCGTATATAAAGAGGTTTGCTGACGGATGACTTTACTCATCGAATGAAAACATCAAAGTAACAAGAAATATAATGTAAATCAAACAATAAACTAAATAAATTTATAGATGGCAGCACTATACCGAAAATAATTCTGTTTCCGTATAATCATACGCACAAGATGAATAAAATGTAATGTATATAACATACATGAAAATAGAGACCTTTCTACCTTCATGGTATATAATATACAAATGATTACAGATGTATTATAGAAAAGGATAAGTAATAAAATCATCAAACATTTGACAAATAGATGTTCTTTAAAGCTATTAAAATACTAAAAGAAAGAACTATTTTCTTTAAAATATATATATATATAATCTATATATTATTTCTCTAACGTGGACCAGTTACGATTATTATTATTATTATTATTATTAGAAACGATACGATTGTGATTTAATAAAACACGCGAGGATAAAAAAATAATACATAAGCAATATTTAAGCACGTGGACTCAGTTCAGCGATCTTAAAAAAAAAAAAAAAAAAAAACGACATTTGCCTGATGAGATTATTTTATAGAAAAGTCTATTTTTCAAAGTTACATCTTTACAATCTTTTCAAGCGTCATTTTAAACTTAGGAATATTTTAAAGATATAAACAAAATATGAAAACTTTTGTCATAAATTTGCTAAAAAACGCAATAATAAAAAATATAATCAAAATAGGTACTAAGTTAAAAAATAAATAAATAAATAAATAAAATAAAAAATGTCAAAATTAATAAATTAAAAAGCATCGCCAACATGGCGGCAGAAATTTAAAAGTTGCCATAAGTGTGCTATACCGTAGCCTACGGCGATGCGACTAGCGTCTAGTTTCATCGCCGTAGGCTATGCCTATACAGAAGCTTGGGACGTCAAACATGAATTTTATTTTGAAACTTTTCTTTGGATGATTTGGTTTAACTTTCATTAGCGTTTCATCCCACAAAAACTAATAATAATTTGGCTTCGGATGAATTAAAATTTATATCCGATGTTGAAATTGGTATTAGATTTATAAGTTGCAAATTTTAAAGGTAAATAAAAAAAGAAAGACATTGCTAAAATTTCGTGCGGGTTTGCCAGTACAAAATAAATCACTGTAATGGTAAATAAGGTTTTAAGAAATCATGTCATTAACTTACCAAAAAAAATATATTGTTCTTTTCAAATGATGATTGCTATCGTATCCGTATGCAAAGATAAGTTTGCTGACGGATAACTTTATTCATCGAATAAAAATATCAAAATAACAAGAAGTATAAAATAAACAATATATTTGGTACTAAAAAGAATTTCTAGATGGCAGCACTATATTAGTGTCAGATTTTTATAAGAATTCTAATAGGGGTTTCTAGAATTCGATTTCAGCCACAATTTAGATTCTAGATGTCAGTTACAGAATTTTACGAAATTAACACACATAACTGAAATGATGTTTTCTGCAAAAAAAAAAAAAAAAATGTGTGCTTAAACTTAATAATCAATGCACAGGGCCTTACAAAAGTTTTCTGACAATGCCATGTAATCATCCAAATTCTATCAAATTCCGAGCAAATATTCATGAGATACATAGAATAAATTGAATAGTTTTTACTAGTGTATATAATGTTCATGGCCTTTTTTACAGGAACACACAAAAGAATTTCATGACATTAGAGCCTATGGACAGTTTTTTCATTTAAGCGCATTTGAATGCGTTTATAATGCATTCAACAAAATGAAATTAACATACATAACGGAGATGATTAAAAGCATGTTTTCTGTAGGAAAAGGTATGCATAGACTAAATATTTTGTTTACAAGACCACACAAAAGAATTCCAGTTTCATTCTGTAATCACTCAAATGATGTCAAATTTGGTTCAAATATTAATAAGTTACAATTAATTAATTGTATACTTTTTATTGGTGGGTATAATAACTGTGATTCTTGTACAGGGACACACAAAAGAATTGCGTACAATTACGATCTATAAACGGCATAATTACACTTCATTAAGCATAACGAAATAAACTAACGTTATTAGAATGTTTTAAAGCATGTTTTCTGTGGAAAATGGTTGGTATACAATTGATAATTAGTTTACAGGGCTACACAAAATAATTCCGATATATGATGCAATCATCTGACATGAAGTTTGATTCAAATATTTATGTGTTACAAGGTATTAACACAAGGCTGTGAGTTACAAAGAAAAATATATTATACACATTTTATCCAGATAAATATAGACAGCGATATACAATGGGGGTTTGGGGGGGGGGGAGTGGTAGCCCCTCTCATAAACGTACCTGGTTATGCAGCGAGGTCATCATATAGATGTGTGTGTAAATTATTATTTAATTATTTTTAAATTTATTATTATTTAATTATTTATTATTATTTAATTATGTGTAAATTATTACCTATTTAATTATTACATATAATTATTTTAAATAGTATGGAATAAATAATGATAAGTTAAAACTTATTTGAGATTTGTGTGTTATAGCTTAAAATAAAAGAGTATACATCTATTTATTTATTTATTTATTTTTTTTTTTTTCATAATAAATTAAAAAAAAAACATAACAATTTACACATGAAGAAATATCAATCCGTTTTCGGAACGTTTTCTGCATATTCATGTAAAATTGGTTAAGATCCATTGGTTTAGAGAACAATTAAATTGATTAAAATGATTTTTAAGTCAATATTAAAGTCCAGGTTTTAGCATAGCATTTCATTTAAATTATTCTGTTCCATATGATTTTGGCCCACCGGCGGCCGAACGGTCCTGCGCTCAAAGGTGGTAGACGTGAGGTGTCGGGTTCGATCCCAGGTCGTGTTCATCGGCCTAGCCGTTTGGAGTTTACCGTGGTTTTCTTAAAAACTTGCGCAAATACGGGCTAGTGAATACGGGCTAGGACCCCTATGAAAGACCTCCTCCACCCACGGAGGGCATTAGTAGCTGAAAAATACAAAAGATCGTATTTCGGAAAGACGTATATGCACGCTCGGGGCAGTTAAAGGGTTAAATCAAACTTTAAATAGTTTAAGGCAATAGACCGCAATGCATAAATGTTATACTTCGGATTTCAACCAGGTAAAAAAAAAAAAAAAAAAAAAAAAAAAAAAAGCTAAGTCCAACTTTAATCAAATGTGTACAGTTCTTGCAATAATAATTTATAATACTCCTAACAATTTATACCTTAATCGAATGTAAAGTTTAGGCGCTAATGCACTTCAAATAATTCGAGTTTATAGTCAGTAATAATAAAGAATTTTTTTTTGAGTGTTCTTGTTAAAAAAGGGCAAAACACTCATAAAAATTTATACAGTTCGAGCGACAATGACCTATAACATACATACAATTTTTCAAAGAAACAAGGCGTTTATATTCTATCACATTTAAAATTGTTGAGTATATAGGCCATAATTATAAAGAATTTTTCTTCGTGTCCTTGCAACAGAACTATAAGTCCTATACATATAAAAATCCATACAGTTCGCGCTACATATAACATACCTCCAACTTCTAGCTCAATCAAACAAAGCCTTTAGACGCACTTGTCTCCCCCCCCTCCTCTCTCTCTCTCTCACACACACATACATCATTATAAAAAGAGAAAAAAAATCCTCAGGAGTCCCCAAAATGTATGCATACACAAAAATCTTACAGTCGAATTTTTTCATGATTGCAATACTTTCCTTACTTATTGCATGTTCGCAAACTAAAAAGATCATATTGAGGTTCCATTGGATACATGACATTTGGATTCAAACGTTACATTAGACAAAATACGTAATATTTTTGAAGGAAGTTTATGGATTACTTTCAAGATATAAGATTTTGTAATACTTTTGATGATCCTCTTCCGCTGCATTGTTCAGAAACATATGTTTGAGACAGTCGCTTCAGGAAGCCATTCTGCGACCGTTCAGTTTAAAGTATGAAGTCTTTTGAAGAGTTTTTCCAGATTGTAATTCGCATTTTAACAATAAAAGTAAGTTTTTATTGTTGTTGTATCGAGAAAAATCATTTTGAGGTTCAGGACTATATCCACAATTTTTGAAATAAATTGGTAAAATATTTCAAAGATCACGTCTTGTACAAAGGCATAACATATTGTTTGGCCTGGGCAATTTTTTGAAAAGTAGAACATAATTTGATATTAAACATTCCTGTGGGTTAGAGGTAACATTTAGTCTATTAAGTGAAATTGCAAATTTAATTGTAAATACATTAACTATAGAATATTCCGGAATATTTCAGTGAATTGATATTAATATTCAGTTTATTTATTAAAGAAGAAAAAATTCACTGTAATTTTTTTAATCGCATTTACTTATGTGTTTGAGAGAAAGTCTACCAAAGCAAATATTACATTACAGAAATGCAGAACACCCAAATAAATTTCAAAGAAACATTTTCCTTTTTTTTTTTTTCAAGCTATACGAGAAAATATTTAAAGATTGATAAGAAAGCAAGGTAAAGAAAAGTGAAAAATGAGAGAAAAATGAATGTTTATTAGCTTAAAAATTATTCTTATGCTAAAGTTACATAAAATTCCGTTAATAATATGATAACGAACAAGCCATCCAAATTTTATGTTCATATGTTTATTTGTTTAAAAATTATGTGCAAAAGAAGAGAACGAGAAAACAGGTCGTTGCTTTAATTTTGTCCACCAGTACAGATCTACTTTAGTATTGCCCACATGGAGCGGCTTTTAGTATAAAAATTTACCGCAAATTTTGAAGAGAAACGTATTATATGTATGACCTATATAATATTTCTCTAACGTGGACCAGTTTCAATTATTTTTTGTCGAAACGATACGATATGCGAGGATAAAAAAATAATATTTATACATGAACAATATTTAAGCACGCGGATTAGCTCAATGGAAAAAATGAGAAAAAATGACGACATTTGTCTGATGAGATTATTTTACGAAAAAAAAAAAAAATGTATTTTTAACAGTTGTTTCTTCAGAATCTTTGCAAGCTTCATTTTAAACCTAGCAATATTTTAAAGATATATACAGAATATGAACTTTTGTGTCATAAATTGACTAAAAAACACAATCATAAAAAATATAATCAAAATAGGAATTATTTTACTTTATTTTATTTTATTTATTTATTTATTTAATTAAAAAAATAATTATACCAAAATTAATAAAGTCATCGCCAACATGACGACAAAAGTTTAAAAGGCGTCGTGGGAGTCCTATACAAAAATTGTACTGCCTGTGGAAGTATGAAAAACATGGGTCGTGAACCATGAATTTTATTTGGAAACCTTTCTTTGAATGATTTTGGTTTCACTATTGTACAATATTAATTTGGTTTTATTAATAATTTGGCTTCTGGTAAATTAAAATTTTAATTAGCTGGTGAAATTGGTATAACATTTATGAGTTTCAAATTTTAAAGGTAAATAAGAAAAGAAATAAAATGCGAATATTTCGCACGGGTTTGTTAGTAATAGATTAATTCGCAAAAATCAAGATTAAGTAATAGATTAATTCGCATACTATTAAAAATTTATGGTAAATATTGAATAAGTTACTACAATTTTTCAACACTGATCTACACATACGTAATAGTCATGTCATAACTTATAACTCTTTCGCTTGTTCTGAATTGAAACGAGTTTTTCAGAAACGTTTTGACTGAAATAAAAATACATTTTACTAAGTAAAAATTCTGATTAAAATACTTACTAAGATGGTAATCTAAAAAATCATTATGGCACTTACATATATATTTATTAATGTGCAAACAGATATACAGTATATGTATGACTGTGTCTACTGTTTTTAACATTTTCTAATGTTGCTTTTTTTTTTTTTTTTTTTAATAAATTAAATAATATTTACGTTCGTCTATATTTCTTTTTCTGCATTTCGAATGATCAGTCAGTCAGTCAATTCAGTTAGTCAATCAGTCTATTTGTCTTCCTGAAGTCAAATATAAGAAACACTTTTAAAAAGATTTCACCAATTTGTTGATTTTTATGTATTTTTTTTTTTTTTTTTTTTTTTTAATCAACTTAGGTGAAAAGAATCAAACATTTGGTAATAATGTAGATTAATAAAATAAAAAAGATAATAATCATATGAGATACATGTAATATATTACGCTCTTAATTAATTTATCTTAATTAAACTTAACTCTTACGTTCTTAATAATAGTCAAAAATAAAAAGAATTGAATGCACATTTTTTATGGGAAATTCCAAAAAGAATCAACGCTTGACAGGACGATATTTAAGTTCAAATATTTATTTTATTTTATTTTTTTAATTGATTTTGTAATCAATGCGCAGTTAAATATGTCAGATTTTGAAAAGCAGTGTTCGCACTCAAAGCAAAACGTGAAAAAGTACTTTGGTAGTTTGAATTTCACTGATTTTCTGAATGATTTTAGATACTTTCCTAGTATTATTTATAGCATTTGAATTGGTTTTTAAGCAATGATTTTATTATGTTATGGAAATTCAAGTGTGCTATATACACGATTTTTAGGATATATATAGTTTAGGATACATAAAAGTTTTACAATCTTTTTTTTTTTTTTTTTTTTTTTTTTTAAATTAAAAGGGATAAAATATTTTAGATAGGTATTTAAAAACAAAATTTTAGAAACATAAAAGTAAATAGTTAAAAAGTTCTTGGCATGTAAAATTATATATATATATATATATATATATATATATATATATATATATATATATAATAGTGAATTATTAATAATGAATTATTAAACGTAGTAAAAGCCAAGCAGCAGATACAAGATCACTGAAACCACATAGACCAATCAGAATGAATATTTTTCAAGTAAGAGAAGCTCAGAAAGTTGAAAAAAATTTATCAGGGGAAACCTTTTTCACCCTTGAGCACCAATTTATATATATATATATATATATATATATATATATAATATCTTTTCAAATACTTGTTGTTCTGTAAGGCATTTCATGGTCCATGGTGTCTATTTCTAATTTATTATATATATATATATATATATATATATATATGTCGTAGAAGTACGATATCATTTCAATTCTCCTTTATTCAATATGTTTTTTTCTCCCCCCCCCCTTCTTCCTGTGATATTTATCATTTTATCTCTTGTAATGTTTGAAAAGGTTATATATATATATATTCCTCATTCAAAGGATCAAATACCAGGACGGATGAGTTGAATTAATCAATAAGCATCCCCATATGGAAGTGAAGCCTTACACAAGGTAAAAAATATTGAAAAAGTAAACTACCCGAGTATACACAAAAAAATTGAGCCCAAAATTTTAAGCCCGAACCCGGCCCGGTCCGAGAGCAAATAGAAAAAATCGGCAAACGAACCCGGCCCGACGGCTGGGCCGTAAGCCTGGGCCCGTGCAGACCTCTTTTTAGGCTTCTGTGGAGTGCCGTATTTGGGAGTTTTAGCCCGTATTCATTGAAGTGTTTGAGAAACCACGGAAAACTACGAACGACTAGGCCGACGAACATGATCTAGTTCTAACCAGTACGTCTCATTTATCAATTTCGAAAGCAGAATCTCTTGGCTGTTAGTGGGACAAACAATAGTAGGTTTTATGAAAAGTTGTAAAAACATACTGCAGTTTGATATATTTATCTGATGCATTTGTAAAATTTCATTTTAATACTGATTCTTATTCCTGGGTCGTCAATGGCCCATTTATCATTATTAATGATAACATTTCGTTATCATTAAAAAAATAATTGTGTTAATAAATAAAATAATTTTTTCATCATTTTTATTAACAGAGCTTACAGTTTAAGAAGATATATATGTATATATTTAAACCAAATATATAAAAGCAAACACACATATTTATAATTAAATTTATTTAATAGATATTCAAAAGTTTGGAGTGACACCACTCGTCTTTCTGAACATTGAGTAATTTACGGTTGTTTTAATAAATTAAAATAAGAGAAGCCTGCAATCAACGAACTCAATCCAATAAAGCGTCCAACGCCATTACACTTCAAATAATTTGAGTCCATGGTTCATAATAATAAAGAATTTTTGTTGTGTCCCTGTAAAAATCTATAAGTACCCACCAAAATCGATATACAGTTCATGCGACGTTAACCTATAACATTGTACATAAATTTTCAGCTCAATTGGATAAAATATTCAAATGCTATCGCACTTTAAATAATTTTAGTCTATACGCAATAATGATAAAGAATTTTTTACTGTGTTCCGTAAAAAAACTATAAGTTAAAAAGTAACTTATTCACCAAAATCAATACAGTTCGTGTTACGGTGACTTGTAACACACGTATCATCTTTCAGCTCATTCGAACAAAGCTTTTAGACACTACTGCGTTCACTCCGCACACATACATACTAGAGATGAGACGGGCTCAGCCCGAGCCCGTAAGCCCGAGCCCGAGACCGGGCCCGAGTCCGATCGGGCTCAAATCTTACGCAAGTCTTCGGGCTCCGGGCGGGCTCGGATTCAAGCTAAAAGTTCCGTTTATTTTATTCTTCACTAACTGGAAAATGTAAAATATATATATATATATATATATATATATATATTCATTTTGAGAGCACTTTTAGTAATGCCATAATAGTCATGATAAGTTATAAATCACAAAATAATCTTGCAAACCTCAGTAGTTTTGACTTTCCTTTTTCTAAATAGAACTATTTTTTTCGACGGGATGCATATTATGCCATAGTTTTATACAGTAATCCTTCCTCCTTTGTTATATTGGGCCTCACTATATCACTCATTTGGATAAATTTTTTGTCCCCGATAGGCGCGTTATAAACAATGGACTGCACTATAAATATATATTATAAAAATATATACATGTATACAGAGACACAGCCATTATAAATTGTTATAATAACATTTATAGTTATTTAAATTGAGGATTGGTAATAAGAAAATTAATTTGAAAATTAAAACGATATTTAATTTTACTATTGTGTATGCGTCGCATAGCGTACCACTTTCAATATCGGGCTCGGGCTCTGATCACACAAAATTTTTCGGGCTCGGGCGAGCTCTGTTCAAAATTGTTTCGGGCCGGGGCGGGCTCGGATTGCCAAAATAGAGCCCGAACTCACCTCTAATACATACACACACGAAAAATCGTGTAAAATCGTAGATATTTTTAAAAAGGGATCTCGTGTCAAGACCAAAGTTGGAGCTGTGCAATTAGACATCTTGACAGTCACAAATATAAATGTACAACGCTCTACGACCATTTGTTTTTGAACTATGCAAGATATAAAATACATTTGGAAAATCGGGATTACAATGCTTTTCTTACATACTATATATCTGTACTGATAAGTATAAAGGATTTAAGTCCAAAAATGTCGATTTTGAGTTAAGTACATAGTCAGACTCAGAAAAAAATTCTCTATCGATTGGTATAAAGGATTTAATTCTATGTCATTTAGTCTTTGAGAAAATCCATTGGTAAAAAAAGGACCAATTTAGAAATTTACCATTCATGTATGGTATAAAATATTTAATTCAATTTTTCCCGTTATTAAATGAAGGTTGACAACCACTGAATGGTATAAAGGGTAAAAATCAACGAAATAACTTTTCCCTAATCCATTCTTCTGATTTGTTTTTAGCTAGTTAAACTTTATTTTTCGTCTCCTGAAAAATCAAGAATATGGACTTAAATCCTTTATACTTATCACTACAGATATATTCGGAAAGCTAAAATTAATTACAATGAATTAGTTTTTAAAATCATTAATTTATTACGCATTTTAAAAATGGCATATTTCTGTCAATTATTTTAATCATTTAAAAAAAAGAAAAAACCTATTTCTTAACATTTCTTTAAAAAATATAATTAACACTCTCAATATCCCTTTTATTTAATTCGGCATTTTGTTCACCAGCTGATTTATACATTAAAAAATACATAAAAAAGATAAATTAATTACGATGAATAGAGAATATTTCTTTAAAAAAAAAAAAAGAAAAAAGAAAAAAAAAAAAGACTATTACGCTACTCATTTTCTTCTGTCAGACGAGAATTAATCCTGTTGCCAAACAAAAAATGTGAAGTATCACTTTAATATTTTAATCAATTAGCTGGAAGGAACACTTACCTATCGTTTTCAGCCAGTGAATTGGAGTCATCAAGAATTCGGGTAGTCATATGAATTTAAAGTTTCAGAAGAGTCATTTGAACTTAAAGAAATTAATAATTTTGCCGAGCATTTTGTCAAAGATCAGATTACGGCTAGTCCATTGAGTGGAATTTTTGAGTCAGATGCAGAGATCATGGAAAAAGGCATTATTAATATTATAATTTTATTTTTTTACTTATTTTTTTACTATGGTTACTTCCTATCTGATTATTAAGAATACAGCTTACTATCGCATCTATTTCTCCCTCTCTTTCTGTTTGTATTGAATACGCTTCACTTCATTGTAACGTGCGGAGAAAACGTGACCGTGGCGTAAGATAAAATACTAGCAGGTACGAAATACAAAGATTAGTTTTTGATTTTGGCGAGAAATCGCTTTCTAGGCGAAATTCGTTATAAAAAAGATAAATATTATGCTTGAAAAAATGTTAAAAAGTGATTCTCACTAATATTTTTCATATTGATTTTCTTCTTCTTCTTCTTTTTTCTTAATTAAAAGAAAATTTATAAATTTATTTTCCATTTTTTTTTTTTTTATTGATTTTTTTTTTGGTAACATTTTTTTTTTTTTTTTTTTTTTTTTTTTTTTTTTACCAAAAAATGATTCTGTCATTTTATTGACGAATAAATAAATAAATAATAATAATAATAATAACTTGTTCTGGACATCACATGACTTTCGTGTATATTTTACTATACAAATTCACTCGGTAAAAATAATATATTAAAATTATTATTTATAAAATTATCTTCCATGATGAATGCAGACGATTTTGAACCTAGAGAAGTGGTATAAAACTAAAATCCAAAGAAAGTCAATTTTATTCTCTATATGACATCTAATTTTTTTTTTTTTTTTTTTTTTTTTTTTTGGGGGGGGGGAGTTAAAAATTAAAAAGATCGATAACTTTAATTTAAATTATCGCAGATCAATGGTTCAATCATTCGTTTTAAAGGTATTGACTAGCTCTTTTGAAAGAAACCCATAATGAAAATTTGTCCCCCTCAGGGAAATTTCCCGGCTGGGGCGGGGGGGGGGGGGAAGCGATTCTCCTACATATACATTATTATTATTATTATTTTCTCATTTGACTATCACTATCATAAATAATTTTTTTTTCAGTTCATAATGATTATTAAAAAATAATTCTCTTTATCTACATTTATACGAAAATTTGTCCTATACCGCCATGTTTAAAATTTAGAAAAAGCAGGATGGCAACGCCACTTTTTAATCGATTTTTACCAAAAGTTGATTTATGTCAAGGTACAACTACATATAAAATTTTATGAAATTCTGTGCAGTAGTTCCTGAGATACAATTGCTATAAGAATTTTGTCACACACACACACAGGCAGACGTTTTCTAAAAATGGTCAAATAGCGTTCTAGACCTCTCAAAACGTGTAAATCCGACGAAAATCCAAGGTCGAAATTTTTTTACAAATAAAATTCTTCTATTATATATATATATATATATAAAGTAAAAGAAAAAAATTAAATTAAAAACTTTTCAATTATGTAATGCAAAAAATAAAGAAATCTGAACTACTGACATATAATCCTTTAAATTTAATAATAATGATAACTAGTGAATCTGCAGATCCGGAGCCTCAACGTCCTATTTGCAACACACATTTTTCAGCAGATTATTTTTATTTATTACTTATTATATAATATAAATATATATATATATTGACCCGCTATGTAAACACATACGTTTCAGAGGGGAGGCTGCCGCCCCCTCAACCCCCCGCTGTATCTCTCTTTCTATATTTATATGTATATATATATGTATATATATATATATATAAATATTCCTAATAATTGGTAGTCTTGTATTAATTCCCTGTAACTGATAAATACTTGTAACAAATTTTACGCAAAATGAATGCATAACATATCGGAATTACTTTGTATAACCCTGCAAACTAATTACTAATCCTATGTTCACAATGTCCCACAGAAAAACATGCTTTTAACCATTCTAATAACATTTAATTATGTTTAATGGGGTGCAACCATGTTAAAATACAATTTTAAGAAATAACAACTACAGAATGTAATAGTACGAAATTCTTTTGTGAGTCCCTGAAAAAGAGCCACCTTTAAACAAGTAAAAAGAATACACCTAATTAATTATAACTCATTAATATTTCGACCTAATTTGACTTCATTTGAATGATTACAGAATGTCAACAGAATCCCTTTGTGGGGTCCTGTAAATAAATTATTTAGGCTTTTTATACATTTTCTTTTTTTCTTTTAGAGAATACATGGTTTAAAGCAGCTTTATAATATATGTTAATTTCATTATGTTGAATGCTGCATAAATGCGTTAAAATGCACTTAAATACAAATTTGTTCACAGCCTTTATTTCACGAAATTCTTTTGTGTATCTCTGAAAACGAACTATAAACATTGTAAAAACCATTCAACTTATTCTACGATTTTCATGAATAATTATTCGAGATTTGACATAATTTGGATGATCACGTGACATTGATAGAACCCTTTTGTGAGATCCTGTACATTAATTAAGAAGTCTAAGCACGCGTATTCTCTACAGAAAATATGAGTTTAAGCATCTCAGTAATGTACTCTAATTTCATTTTGATGAATGCAGCGTAACGGTGTTAAAATGCGTTTAAACGAAATTCACCTCATAGGCCGTAATGATAAGAAAACCTTCAGCGTATCCCTCTACACAATTCATAAACAATACAGACATAAAAAAATAATAAACAAATCTAATAATTCGGATTAAAAAAACGGACAGATATAATGACAAACTTTCAACTTTATATATTTAGGTAAAAACTGTTTGCACGCTCATTCAAGGATGATAGATAAAAATTGGTAACGATGCTGCCTGAAAAAAATAGCATGACATGTAGTACTACTGCTACTGCTACTAATAATAAACTATGTAGTTTTTCAGAAATTAAAATCAATAAAAAAGGATAAAAGTTAATGAAAATACAATTTAAATTTGAAAAATGTCCATACTTTATAAAAAATAGGTTTAAACCAGTGAAGGCGATCTCAAAATTAAGGATAGATTAAAAAAAATTGTAAAATTTGAGATATGGACTTACGCCCTTTGGCTGGAGTTTCTAGGCATTATGCATACTTCGGCCATTGGGATCTGTAAAACAAGACAATAAATCTTTGATAAACCAATTTTTAATAATTAATCTTGTTTTAACATGTATTAAAAATACAAGTTTGTAGGCTTGGTCACTCATAACTTTCGTACAATCAGAATAGAAAGCTGGTTTTATTGTTACTCAGCTGTGATTATAAATGCACCAAATGAAATATGAATAATCAATTGAATGTATAAATTTTGAATTGTAAAAATCAATTACTTAAATCTTTTCAAATAGTTACAAGTTTGTATTAACCCTTTTGCAACAACTGAAGTTGGTTTATGTCATTTGGAAATTTGTGACTCTGCTAGTGGGCGTTTCTTTAGCAATTTGTATGTTACTATATTTCTTAAGAATATTCCCAAAATTCATATTTGTACAATTCAAAAAATATGTATGCAAATACTTTAATTAAGAAGATTGTACAGTCGACAGCAAAAGTATCCGAGCACTAGCAAAAATTCCTATGTAAAAAAGTACACTTAATACTGTTTTGTTAAATACATCCTTGTCGAATCCTGGTCTTAGTCAGTCTAAAAACATGATTCGACAATGTGCAAACAAAACAATATTAAGTGTACTTTTTTTATATAGTAATTTTTACTAGTGCTCGGATACTTTTGCTGTCGACTGTAGTTATAATGTGTATTCATTATGGATACAGAACACCTTGTTCTGAAATCACGTAGCTTGAAAGAATAATGCCCACAAGTGGAGCTTACCATCAGAAAAACAAAAATATGCGGTTACGAAAGGGTTAATAGATAATCAAATATTTACTGGTCGCACAAATAAAGAAAATAAAAAGATGAACACAACAGCAGAACTAACAAGAACAAAACTTTGAATAAACACCATAAAATGCAATAAACTCGCAAAAAATTGTTTCGGGTAAAAAAATATACGACCCTTCTTCAGGCGAACAAAGAAAACACAAGTGCCGCAATCACAGCGGCAACACACAAAGCTAAATTAAGTGAAGAGCAAAAATATATAAAGACGAATGTAAATAAAAATACTGTTGTTATCAGAATTATTAAATGAAAGAACAAAATGAATCAATAAATAAGATTAAAAAATATAACGAAATCAAAAAAACTTAAAAGTATCAAAATTAAACGAAAATCGAAGTTATGTGAGTGATTTCCAAGCATCAGTTTGACCAATATAGTAGCTCAAATTGCACGATGAACAAGGGATTAAATAAATGCCAGATCGGTTTTAAGTAGGAATGGGATCTTTAAGAGAAGATAATTTAATTTTATTGACGGGTTTGTAAATGACTTTAAAACCAAATGGTGAAAGAATTTTAGCAAATTTAAAAGAAAGTGATGAATAAAAAGGTAAAACAACTGGGATGAGACTGTGATCGTTCAATTTGAGAGCAGAACGTTTAGTATTCTTGAGTTTATATAAATCTTTATCGATAAGAGAGGAATTATGGCCTCGAGAAAGAGCAAGTAATTTTAAATAATTAATTTCTTTCGAAACACTAGACGGATCAGAACAAATGTGTAAGACACGAAAAACATAAGTATAGAAAGCAGACATTTTCTGTTGAGTGGTGTGGGTAGATACAGCATGCGGCAGAAGACAGACAATGGTTTTCTAAAGACAGGGGTTGAGAACCAATCCTTGTCTTTAGACACAAAAACATCAAGGAAAGGCAAAGAACAATCCTTTTCAATCTTAAAAGTTAATTGAATACATGGGTCGATCGAATAAACCAAAGAAAGTAAACTGGAAAATTTGACATCAGAGGGAAAAAGAACGAAAGTGTCATCAACATACCTAAACCAGTAAGGAAATTTATATACATTATAAGTACCTTATGGTACTTATTATTCCCAAAATGAGGGTAGGGCAATGGGCACCCCTCTCTCTCTTTTGCTTTACGACATTTATATGCACTATCTCGAAGAAAACTCTTCGGTGTATATAAATTTACTCACTGGCTAAATATTTATTTATTCATTTTCTTCTTTCATTTGATAATTCTGGTCACACCAGTATTTATATTTACATTCGTCTTTATAAATTTTTGCTCTTCACTTTTGCCTAACGAAGGGTCGTGTGTTTTTTCGACCCGAAACAATTGTTGTGAGTTTATTGCATTTTGTTTATTCAAAGTTTTGTACTTATTGCTTTGAAACGCCAGTTTTGTAGTGCTTTCTTACTACAACAGCAATCTGTTTTTTTTTTTTTTTTCTTTTTGCCATACAATATTTCATAACTTTAACAAATATAATAAAATAATTAAAATATAATTGAAAAATAACATTTATTTAGATTTCAACAGCAATATATTTTCTATTTAATAAAGAAGTTTATTGTCAAATGCAAGGTTATCGATTACCCATTTTGATTAGCTGATTGTTTTTTTATTTACATCTTTTTGCATTTAAAAGAACTACCTTTTTGTTGAAATCAAATTTTTAACGCTGTATCTGAGTTAATTGATGTTTTTAATTTTTTTTTTTTTTTTCAATTTGATTTGAGTGAAAAATGTCTTTGAATTAAATAATTGCTTTTAATTTAAATTAACTTTAGTTATAAATATCTAAATAATATTTGAGGTATGTTAAAACAATATTTTGAATGAATAAAATTTAAAATATTAAAGTTAAAAATTATTTTGATAAGTATAAGAAACTTTTTAAATACCACTGACACAATATCCAATTTTTTTAAAGTAATGACTTATTGATGAATAAAAAATAAAGTAACGAAAAGATTTCTAGAAAGAACTCTACAGAAAATTAATTAAAAAAAAAAAAAAGTAATTATTTTACAAAGTATAAAATTCGAATAAATAAAAATCTAGAAAATTTGCTTCACAGACATTCGTTAAAAATAAATAAATAAATAATAATAATAATAAATAAAAAGTTACTAATAAGAAGTAATAACAGATGGATATTAATTAAATTATTATCATTATTATTAAAAAAAAAAAAATAGTAATTATTATTCTAACAAAAAAATATATTACAAAGATGTATATTTGTAAAAATAAATAAATAAATAAGTAAAACTAGTAAATTTTGTTTAAAATAAATAAATAAATAATAATAATAAAGTGGAGAAAATAAATTTTTTATAACCCAATTGAATTATTTTCATACTCCCATACAAAATGTATACTTAATTTTAATTACTGTACATACAAATTAACGTTTATATTTATGTGCATTCAGTGTAAAAAAACATTTATCATATTACTAATGTGAGCTACCAATTAAAATACACACACAACAACAACAATAACAACAACAATAACAACAACAACAATGATAACAACAACAGCAATAATAATAATAATAATAACAATAATGTCGAATTCTTGAAATTCAGAATTAAATTACAAGAAGAGTAACATTAAGTATTAAAGAGGGGGAAAAAACTTTATGAATTTTTAAAATAAAATCCAAACATTTTTTTTTTTCAATAATTTAGCTAAACATTCTTTATGAAATGCGTTTGTAGCACAAGATTAAAAATACAGAATAAGAAATAATTAATAAATTTAATCGAAATTAAATACAATCCTGAATTAATAACTTTAAATATAATGTAAAAAGTGTCGGTTAGGAAATCCGAAATAATTAAAAGATAAAATTATTATTATAATAAAAAGAAAAAAAAAATATATATTTTGTACTTTGCTTCTTTAATATTGATCCAAAAATCAGTACTTTTATTATTAGACTATCAGCATTATAGAGAACTGTTTAAAAATAGGACTTAAATAATAGCAATCTAAATAATTTAGAAACTGTAAATAGTAATCGACAAATTAAAAATCCTTTTTCTTATATTTAACCCTTTATCTACGGTACTTTAAAGTACTGCTAGTTTAAAAAGCTTTTAAAATCGAATTTATGGAAGAAATGTCAAAGATATTTATTGTAATACAACTCACGACATGGCACTAGGCGACACATGTAGCCACTTTTATTCGAGAAAGGATTTAATAGAGTGCTCTCGCTATTTTTGCTTTGCATTTTTCAAGATCTTTACGCGTATTATGGCCACAGATAGAGTAATTGATTGATCAGCGAGAGGGAAAAAGCGATTCCTTTTTACTTGGGGAAAGTCACTCTAATGGCTGTCTTTCCCCGAGTAAATTACACACAGGAATACACACGGATAATTTAGCAAACAAAATTTATGAATAATTTATTTACTAAAGGTTAATGAAAAACTCCAGGTACAGTTTCAAATTATTTTTTCTTTCTTTTTTTCAATGCCTTCTAATGGCTGATTCCAAAACTTTTTTTCGGCATCAAAAATTTTTGCTCGATAACATGGGAGAAGATAGATCGTTATATATATTACTATATCTATGGTTATGACCATATCAAACGAGATATTTTCGCTCAACTTTTTACAAATCACAGCACGGTTGCGTATAGGGAAGATTCAAGGTCATTATAATTAATTCCTATATTACTTCAAGAATCTCCCACCAATCTTAGAAAAAATATATGTAACATTAAAAGTAAATTTTTATATATATATATACATATAAATTGAATAATTTAATATCATTATAATACTCAGCAATCAAAAGATAAATGAAAATACCAACAATACATGTACCATTTCACAAAATCCTCATTCATTACTCTGATGAGATATGTATAATTTTTATTGCATGTATCTTTGAATGCGCAATATACTCTTAAGTTACTACTCATACTCTTAAGTAAGTAAAAGCAAATGTTTCAAATACATTTTTTTTTCTATTTCATAATCCGATAGATAAAGGGTTAAGACGTCTTATGCCACTGAAAAATCTACAAAAGCTTCTATTTGATTTTTAATCTTGAACTGATTTTAAACATTGATTCATTAATTTAGTAAAGACATTGGCAAAACAACCGTAATAAAATGGTAGTTTTTGTTTGTGGATGATGATAAAAATAAGCTCTTAATACAAAATCTTTTTTTGAGAAGACTTAATTTCATGACTTAATTTAAAGTCCTAAACTTTTCAAAACTCAAAACTTGATGTAACAATTATTAATTGAAAAATTCCTTCCTTTGTAGTTACATCAGCATAGCCAACCGTACAATAACATTTGCCAACAATTCTAATTTTTAAATCAGGTTTTACACCAGTATTTTTTGATCAAAATACTTCATATTAATTTTACAACATTAAATAAAGTCATTATGGAAAATTTCTGGTAGGAAGTCTACCGGCTAAATAATAAACTTGGTACGTATGTGTGCAATAATTATCGTATGGTTGGCAATGCTGGCTTACATTGCTCTCAAAAATTAATATTTTTTTCAAACTTTAATCTTGAATGTTTATTTCATTTATTTCATATATATTGTTATGTTATAGAGCATTATCCAATAATAATAATGATAACAATAATAATAATAAAACATATTCAATTAGACATATTTTTAAAGTTAAAATTTCAAAAGCAAAAAAGAAGGTAAATCAAAACATTTGTATTAATTTATAAGTTCAAATCAACAGAAATGTTATTCAAAAAAAATTTGGATTTACGGAAACAAAGTAAATTTCTTCAGAATTCAATAAATACTTACTTTATTAATGTTGCTGATGTCAAGTGCAAATTTGTAAATAAAGTTCTATATCTGAAGGACCTCAACTATTTTTAAAAAGTCAGGCCTCTGTAAAAATAAACTGAATATTAAAGCGAAACTCAAGAAAGGACAAGACATAAAAAACTGCTGTGTTCCACATTAAACATATGATTGAAAGTAACTCGTACAAACTTGTATCAAGAGTAGTAAATATAGTTTTATAATCCCTAATGCGCATGCGTGCTTGCACATACATGCGCCGCCATCCACTCAGAACAGTTCACGTGAAATCATATCTGGATGCTGCTAATTAAGCAAACCGAGCACAAAAGGAGTTCCATTAAAATTAAGTGGGGGCAAACAGTTCTCCAGTTTTTGATATCCGATCTTGTAGATCAGCATCACAACCAATCCTTTTTCTTTCTTTCTTTTTTCCTTTTGTAGTCTTTTAAAATAATGAAGCATCAAGTTGAAAATGTGTGTCTTTAACATTTTTAATGGCAAATTTGGATATGCTTTACAAATGACCACGGATCATCAAATTTAATTGTTAATTAAATAAAATGACTCGAATTAGGATCGAATGATTTTTCTTTGGAAAGTGTAGGCGTGGTTTAAAAACATTTAACTGCTATCTTTTTCGCAGGTATAGTAATAACGTGTAGATTGATCATTGAGGGGCGAAACGTGATTCCACTTCACTCGGCGCAGACGCCCATTAAAGTAGTTAGAAAGTTTAAAGATGCTAGTATATCATAAGCAGTTTTTATAGCTTAGAAATACACATAGATGCTTTAGTAGTCAAAATTTATGAATGATTTATCTACATTAGCATAAAAAATAAAGCCTATACAGCATTAAGTAACTGTAGTGTGATTTTTTATTTATTTATTTATTTTTTTTTTTTAATAGTCAAAAATATGTATGTTTTGTTAATTTATATTATTCCTTTTTTTTTTTTTTTTTAATTAAACTTATATATATATCTTAAAAATAGCGGGCTTTACCTGCATCTGTGGTAATCATATTCAAAAGAATTCTGAAAATTATATATTACTTACTAATATGAGATCTTAAAAAACATTTAAAAAAAAAAAAAATTCTTGAAATATAATGACAGTATTTACATCATAATAATAACGAAGCAATTGATCATAAAAATTGTACTTTATATAGATTAGTGAAATTTTTTAGATACTCAACTATATGTGGAATATAACTTACCTATGAAAAGTTATTTCACTTCTTTTAATAAATTTATTTGAGCAATTAAATACCATGGACGACCTCGGCATTTTGAAAATTCATCAACATTTTATATAGTTCTATTCCAATTCTGTTTCTGTTGCCAAGTTTTAACCACTCTAATGACTTCCACAATTTTTCTTTTCAGAACCAAAAAATCTCTGGTCTTGGGGATGATAGATTTGTATAAATTACTATATCTATGGTCTATCAAAATTATTTTTAAAAGTAATTATTGAACTGAACTCTTAATGTCTTTGTGTGCGAGTGTAAAATGACTGTAATAAAAGGTAAATTTGGTATTGCAGAGAAACGAGATAAATAGAGTGATAAATGGTAACCTTGACAAGGTCCAACCTTAGTCATGTGACATGAACCATCTATGCGTTGGTTCCCTTAGTAACTGCTTATTTTCAATAAATTTCTATGGCAACGGTTTGGAGATTGTACTTCGCGAAAATCATAACCGCCAATGTTCTTGTTTACTTATGTAGTTTAATATTTTTTTGTTCTAAATCATTTTAGTTTTTACTTTACTTCTTTTTTATTTCGTGTAGTCGAAATTTAACCGGAAAAATATTGAAAAATAATTGATAAATTATTATTTGTTATTAAATTTAGCTCTTTTAAAAGTTTAACTTTTCTTTATAAACACTTTTAAACTTTGTTGGGAAATGATGAAAAAAAAAAAAAAGTATTTTATTATTTATTATTGTATGAAATATGTTAAAAATTATTTAAAAAACAATTTATTTCGGTTATAGGACTGTCGTGTTACCTAATAATAATGATAATTTGCCGAACTGAAATTTTAAATGCCAAAATAGCGATAAAAGACCAAACATAGCAACCTATTGATTTATATCACGTGATTCATGTTGAACTCATAGATATAGTAATAATATATAGATTGATCATTGGGGAGAAAAAAGTGATTTCTTTTTACTTGTGAAAAGACGACTATTTTATCAAAATATACCCGTCTTTCCCCGAGTGAATACCATAGATATAGAAATTTATATAGATCTATCATCCCATTGTTATCGTGCAAAAATTTTTGATGCCGAAAAATTTTTTTGGCATCAGCCATATAGTGGTATTGAAACCATTGAAACTCGGCAATTGTAATAGAATAGAATAGAATGTTGATGAATTTTCAAAATGTCGAAATATTGCGACTTTTAATTCTTTTAATAAATTTATGAAATGAAATGGATAAGTTATCATAAAATTTAATTACATTTGACTAAATTATGAAAAATATAATTTTTGGAATAAGTTTTTTAAAGTTTGATATTTTTTAAGATTTTAGATTAGTAAGTAATATAGAATTTTCAAAATTCTTTTAAATATACAGTTAGCAGCAGAAAGAAAAAGAAAAATGAATTTGAAATTGTACTTGCAGTTTTTCATTCACCTTTAGTGCATAAATTATTTATAAATTATATTTTCTAAATTATCTGTGTGTATTCATTAGGAGAAAGACGGCCATATTGTGGACTTTTCTCCGAGTAAAAGGAATCATTCCCCCCCCCCCCAATGATCAATCTATGTCACATTACTATATCTATGGTGAATACACACGAATATTTTAGCAAATAAAATTTATGAATAATTTATTTACTAAAGGTGAATGAAAAACTCCAGATACAGTTTCAAATTCATTTTTCTTTCTTTCTTTCTTTTTCTTTTTTTTTTCAATTCCACTTAATGGCTGATTCCAAAGCTTTTTTTCGGCATCAAAAATCTTTGCACGATAACATGGGGATGATAGATCTATCTATATTACTATATCTATGGTTGAACCACGGAAAGCTAATCCTTTATCCATTGAATCAGCACTCTAATTTATTTATCTCGTTGTTGCAGAGCACCCTTTATTTAGAGGTCTCACAACTTTTAAAAGAAAAAGGAGAAAATAAGTTTCTTTGAATTGAAATAAATTTTTTTAATTCTTGCTAAAATTAAACCAGGATTTGTATTTTGTTTAAGGCTTGCTTCCGATTTTGGAAAATTGTAAAATTAATGCTCCTAAATGGTTAATTCTATGCAAAAGTAGACAAAAAGGCCATTTTTTACGTTTCAACTAATGGGCTCTTCCCACCTGACGTCAGAGGTCACATGATAGAGGAAAAACAAATAGCAGACGAAGTCTTGTTTATCTATAGCGATTACTGAAATAACATATTTTCTATTCTTATTTTTGATCAATCGTATTTAATCCGTGTTATTTTTTTATACATCGTCATTTTTAATTCATTTTGTATCATTATTCATCATCGTTTGTTTGCTGTGTACATTTACAATCATTATTTAGTTTATATTTGTTATTGATGTTCATGAAGATCATCTTATATACTCTGATTTTTGGTACTTAAATCAGTGACAGTGCAATATCGTACTGCATAAATCCCTTTAGACCAGTAACTAAGTTAATTAACTTGTTGTAACACCTTTATGCAATTAAATTAAATTAAAACATATTAAAATTTCAAATTATAATCCATAAACATTCCACAAGAACAAGCTATTATTTACTGCTAGATCAGTTAATGTAACAGTTACACTAAAACATACAAAAATCGATTCTTACAGTTGAAAATAAATAAACACATAAAGTGATTTAAAAAATTATTAAATTTACAAATAAAACTATTCTACTGTTTACAAATGCACAATATTACTTTTATTTTATTTTATATTAAATATTAACATTTTTGTTCTTAAGAACAATATTTAATTGAATTCGATTCTCAGAATTCGATAATTCGTTTTCCTCTATCACGTGATTGAGCAGACGACGGTGGGAAGAGCTCATTCAATTATTTCTAATTTTCTTGATAGAAAACATATCAAACAATATAATGCATTATATGTACAATTTCTTTTCATATCAGTAATTAAAAAGGAATAATTAAATTTAAAAATAAGCAAGCAAAAGAAAATTTTTAATTTTTACACTTGTCATGTTTGTCACGCAATTAATTTTTTTTTATTTTTTTATTTTTTTTTTAAATATTTATTTCTTTAAATTTTAGATTTTTTTTTTTTTTTTTTGTTTAAATTACATATTAGATGAAAATACTGTTTGCGTATGTGTAATATTAACAATACCAAATTGAGCTTCTATTTGGTTTAACCATATGTTAGGTTTTTCTTCCCAGGAAAGAGGAATTTTTATGCTTACTTTGTTCAATTCATAATTTGAAGTGCTTGCATTCTCCATAGTAGCTTCGATTTGTTCTTTATTCATTTTGAGTGCGTTTGCAGGCTAATTCGGGTTACCAAAATTGTAAGTTATCGAGATATTCAATTTACCATAACTCATGATAATTTAAATTTATTTTTAAATTAAAATATTTTATCATCTTTATTTTAAAAAACTAAGAAAAACAGCTTCTCAAATCGAACACAATTTTTTTTTCTTTCGAAACCGAAATCAACAACTTTTAAGTGTTGCCATTAAAAATTACTTAAATTTGCTATAAAATTAAATAGAATAAATTTAAATAATAATAAATTTGTACATGTACATGGTATAGATTCCCCATGTTATATCGAGGAAAGACTTTTGATGCCGGAAAAAGTTTTGGCACCAGCCATTAGGGAGTATAAAACTCGGAAATAGTAATAGAATTGAATAATAGAATGTTGATGAAATTAGAAAATACCGAAATATTGCGCGGCTTTTAAATGTTCTAATAAAAATATATGAAATGAAATGGGGTAAATTTTTATCAGTTAGTTACATTTGACTAATTTATGAAAAATATAATTTTTATAATCGGTTGCTTTGTTATTATTATGAAATAATTACTGTTTTCATATTTAATGGAATATATATATATATATATTTATGTTAATATTTTTTAGTATTTTATTGTAGAAAGTAATATTTAATTTTCAAAAGTCTTTTAAATGTAGTTAGCAGCGGCGGAGGTAAAGCCTGCTAGTTTTAATAAATAAATAAAAAATGTTTAACTTTAAATATTAATTAATAGCTACAGTAAAAAACAATAAAAGAAAAGAAAGAAATAAAGAAAACTGATTTTGAAAAAGTATCTGGTGTTTTTTATTCACCTTTAGTACATAAATTATTCATAAATTTTATTTGTTAAATTATCCATGTGTATTCCCGCGCATATACACTCGGGGAAAGACAACCATTAGAGAGTAAAATGACGACCATTCCCCAAATGAAAAGATATCACATTTTCCTCGGCGATGATCAATCTGTCTTATTACTATATCGATGGTACGTGGAGGCTACAAGCTGCATTTGGCCGTTTACAAATCCCTTTAAACGAAGTTCAATATTATTTCAGATTTGATATCTGTTATCCTTGATGAAAAAAAAAAATGAAAAAAAGATCGTCAAGTTATCTGATGAAAACATATTTAATTGCTATTAAAAATAATAGTTATTTTAATAACGTATATTAATAGAACAACCAATAGTATGAAACAATATTTCATACAATATACAGTCGGTAATAAAAGTGTCCGAACACTAACAAAAATTCCTATGTAAAAAAAGTACACTTCATACGGTTTTGTTAAATAAATCCTTGTCGAATCCTGTTCTTAGTCAGTCTAAAAACATGATTCGACAAGGATTTATTTAACAAAACCGTATGAAGTGTACTTTTTTTACATAAGAATTTTTGCTAGTGTTTGGACACTTTTGTTACCGACTTACATTACGAAAATATACATCTGTCATGTATATTTTCGTATTGAATTTTCGATCGCGAAATACAAAAATTGCCAAGGAGGGGATATCAAATCTATGTCCATTTTTACTTGAAATACATTTAATGTATGAGGGGGACCAACGCCCCCCTCAACCCCTGTTAGGATATTGTAGCTACATTCGTAAAACTTTTAACGTTGTCATTAAATAGAAAAATAAATAAATAAATAAATTATTCTCAGGGAATCGCCGCCCACAACACTCTTTCAAATTTATTCGACTAATTTCATGTAGTCTTGTATATTATCTGTAAATTATATGTGCATCAAACAGTGTATTTAAATTTAGAATAGCAAATAAACAATAAAATAAACAAGTATCGCCCAGTAGCTGAAGCTCAAACAATTATTTTTAAGTAAGCATTTAAATAATAGATATAAAAATAAACTTCTGTGTAAATAATATTCGCAGCAAAACATCTATCCTTAAAAAAAAAAAAAAAAAAAAAATGTCACAATTAACCTTTTTATTTACATGATGATTCATATTACTATGGATTTTTCTATGTAGTTCACTCTATTTGCTTCTCAACCCGACTGATTAAAGCCCTTCCTCTAGGTATTTCAGTAGCAAGAAACACTGTCCATATCAAAACAATATGTCAACAGTTAAAAAAAAAAAAAAAAAAAAAAAAAAAATCTGGTGTGAAACAACCACACGACTTCCATTACCCACTTACACGTATTATATGCATTTTTGAGAGATAATGTGATCAGAAAACATAAAAGTGACCTAAAGAGAAAATCATTAGAGCCGTTTTTGAGATACCAACTTTTACAAAAAAGCAATTATTGACTGGAAAATAACAATTACATACAAAAGGATGTATAAAAGTGAGTTAATATGGTGAGTTTCAAAAAGAAAAAAAAAAAAAATCTGTACGGCCGTTTTTAAAGGAACCCGCTAGCAAGACCTGAAATTGAGCTATTTATACAGGACGCCTATCAATTTTCCTGAGCTAACCAACTATATCATTCGAAAGGACATCTAATAGAGTGTTTATCTAGCAAATTTGAAGAAAATCGTTAGAGCTGTTTTTGAGATACTGACTTACGGTCCCACTTCCGGTCTCCGATGTCCTACTTCCGGTTTTTCAATTTTCATCAAAATTTGGAAACTTCATCTGTACACCAGATCTATCTTAATTCTGAAGTTTTGTAGTTCTATCTTTATTAGTTTTGGAGATATAATAGCCAGAAGATTCCACACATACACACACACACTGATCAATTGCCAAAACCCACTTTTTTGGACTCAGGGGACCTTAAAACGTGCAAATCAGGTGAAATCTCGATATAGAATTTTTGGACCAAATACAATACTTCCATTACCAACGGTAGTAGGGTAATGGAAGTAAAAATTAAATTATTCTCACTTCTGTTGCCAGACAAATATAAAGTAAATGTGTAAAATAAAGCCAGAAAATATAAGCTGAGTCACGAGCGGTTGTATTGCATTTGGTTGTATTTCACTTACCTTAACTTTATTCCAAGAGAATTAGTTACAATTCAAAAAATGTTGCCTTCGTGATAAATCGACACGAAACCAAATATATATATTTATTTCCCATTTAAAAGCTTCAACTAATTCAAATTATAAATATTTACGAAATTTTATTCTACATTGTCATATTAAAAATAATGAAGAATGGGATGAAAGCGCCACCTTTTGAGTGAGTGAACCCTTAATGTTATTAAAACCAGTTTGAGTTACGGTTTAAGTAAATACAAATTTGGTTGAATTCCATTCATTGATTTGCCTTACCAGCGACCGAGATGCACAACTCTTAAAGGTGGAAGACAGGAGGCGACAGGTTTGATTTCCCGTTCAGAGTTTTCAGCAGTTTTCTCCCAAACTAGCTTAAATACAAGCTAGGATCTCTTAGAAAGACCACTGCGGAAGGCACTTCACCTACAGGTCTAGAACCCTAGTGTAGTCAATGGGCCTCAATCAAACAACTAACCAACCATCCATTGATTCGGGAGATACAGCGTCCACATAATTTTGCATACACAGGCATAAAACAAAAACGTGTATATTCATCAAAATCTAGAGGTCGAAAACTTTCACGAAACCAATACTATTTCCTCGCGTATGTAGAAGAATGGAAAAAAAAAAGATTAAGATAACAATCTTTATATATGACGAATAACGTTTAGTTTTTATTCTTACAATTTAAATATCGTTAAACCTTTTGCATTTTGTCTATTATGTATTATGAATTAATCTGGTAATTAGTTTTAAATATAAACATAATATGCTATAATTATAGGTCAATTTTGTAAATTAAGCATCTACGCGGAAGGAATAATTTTATAATAAATCATATTGGGACGCCAGGACCTATATGAGCTCTTGATATATAGTCGGTAACAAAAGTGTCTGAACACTAGCAAAAATTCCTATGTAAAAAAAAAGTACACTTCATACGGTTTTATTAAATAAATCCTTGTCGAATCCTGTTCTTAGTCAGTGTAAGGACATGATTCGATAAGGATTTATTTAACAAAACCGTATGAAGTGTACTTTTTTACATACGAATTTTTGCTACTGTTCGGACACTTTTGTTACCGACTGTACCAATTTCTTTTTATTATATTCCCTGTACGATATTAAAAATTTGGTGTTAGTTTGAACCAAAACTTAGTACTGAAATAACTACAACCAACCGATGGTTTAATCTTTTACCATGATTTGATAATTTTATGTTGGACCAAATACACTCCTTCTCATAATTAATTATAAGGACACCCGTTTTTCTATATTAACTAAACACTGAAAACTATTATTTAAACAAATATATTTTTAATTGATTTGAATTTCATTAATAGACTATATTTAAAAAGTTTTATCGTTTTTCTATCTTAAAAAACTTTAAATATGGTAAAAAGATGATTTTTCAGGTGTTCACAATTATAAGGACAGCTCGAATTTTAGTAATTTTTTTCATTTATTCTTTAAATTAATATTTTATGGGGTCTCTTTTTAGGGTTAAACAGTCAGACATTCTCTCTGGTATATATATATACATTTTCTTTTAATATTCAGTTTCAATACCATTTCAGACAGCATAGATGATATTCTGAATACATTTAAACTATTTAAAATTGCTTTTCACTTGCATGCATTTTTCAAATATGATAAGTTAAGTTTTTTTCAACTTTTAGGCCACGGGAAAGGCAATAATACACAAGTTTTTTTCTTCAAACTATTTCCTATTGCTTTAGAAGTGGAGCAAAAATGTAAGTCTTGTTGAAAAAATATTATTACCCCCCAAAATCTAACAAAAATCTGATAATTCCACGTTTAAAATTTGCGGATATTCTCTTGATGTTCATTATAATAGAAAAAATTACTAAATTCATTCTGCCTTCAGTAGAAGCAGCTGCCCAGAGCACAATAGATCCACCTTTAAAATGCCCAATTCATATCTGCCTTTAAAAAATCTGCTCTGTCTTTCGCTATCTTCAGATCGTGCCAGTAAGTGTTAAAACCATTTGGTTAATCAAGAATAAAATGTTTTTCATCTAAAAATGCAACATTTTACCATTTAATATTGTCTTTATTCAACTTTAACACAGACGTTCTTTCCCCCATTAAATGCTGATTGATTATTACAGGTCTTTTATTCATTTTAACATATTATTAATTAATTTAAACATGCATAAATGTGGACCCTAACCTTTCGTTAAAAATTACGAGCAAATTCAGCAGCAGTCATTATGAGTAGAACAGTAAGAGGAATCATGAGTCTTCGATCTCTGTAAAACAACTCTGATTTTGCCTCAGATCTCTCTTTTATCGAACCAGCAGTTCAACGTTTGATCACATTTCCTTCAGCAATTTTAGACCTTCGAATTGCATTAGAAATTCAGCGAATTGAAATTATCCTTCCACTTAAAAAACCCATTTATCATATTTCACTACTTGAACGTTCTTTTTTTCGAGGAATTATCAGTAATGTCCGTCCAAGAAAAATTGAAGGCTTATATATGAATTATAATCTAGCCCAGTAGTTAACATATCCGCTTGTCAACTGTAATTTATCCGCTAGTAAGTAAAATAAAACGAAAAAATCTGCATTGTCCCTATAATTATGAACATCTAAAAACGTGGAGAAAAAAAGATTTTGCATTATTTTTTATTAATTTTGTTTCATATTAAAAAAATTGTAGCAGTTTTGGTTTTTAGAATACTAGATATATTAAGTGCACTTGGTATAATCTTTTTCAGATTATTTTTACATTAGTTATTTCAAAATATAAAGTGTCCTTATAAATATGAGAAGAAGTGTATTGGTATCATGTTAAAAAAAAAAAAAAAAATTCAAAATTGGACCGAGACTGGGATCGAACTAAAGACCTTCTTGTCTCATGTCAAACACTCTGGCTTTTTGCCATACTTTCATGTCCACTAATTCTGTGTTTCATTGGTTTTGATAATGAATTGAAATTTTTAACAGTGTATTGTTATTGTTCATTTTAGTGTATTGTTATTATTATTATTATTAATTCTATTTTTAATGTTTTTCTTCCTTTTGTTGCGTTCTGTTTTGAATTTTGATCCTTTGTATTATTGAGGACAGTCATATTTGTACGGATTAAATTTCGAAATGAAGCCATATGCAACAACAAAATAATTTTATAGTACTATATATTCGGAATATTTTTCATAGTGAAATAAAATATAATGCAGTTGTTTGTTTAAGTTTTGTTAATGGAAATGTTTTCTAAAATTTAACAATCTCAAGAAAATATCCATTATAGAGCCAATTTTTATTTTCTTAACATTTTTCCATATGTGGTAGAGCAAGTATTGTTTATGGAAGAAATTTCAAAACTAAGTTTTTGCTATTTTACACGTTTTAAGGTTCATTGAATCCGAAAATAAGGTTTTTAGAGGTTGGTCTTTACGTGCGTTTATTTCAGTGAATGCCTCGAAAAGTGATTTTTATTTGGAAGCTCAATAGTTTTTTTTTTTTTTTTTTTTTTTTTTTTCAAGTAAAAATCTTACTTGAAATCGGACGAACAGTTCACGTACAAGAATATTAAAAATACACAAATCTGCTACAGGGGAAATTTCTTGTTGGTACATTTTAACATCACTAGATACTAAATAAAGTAATATATATATGTATTTTCTTATAAGCATATAAGCATGTTTCATGTATGGTATGAAAATCATCTTTAACATTCGTTTACAGGGTCACCTAAAATAATTCGGATTTATTAGGGCTATATCTGAAACATTTCAAATGGTGTCCTATGTGTTGTGTATAAAATTTACAGGCAATATACAGGGGTACATAAAATTGAGCAAATAGTTTTTTTTTTTTTTTTTCAAATGTAATTTAGGAAAGTGCTTTCAAAATTTATACACTGCGACGAAAAGATTTAGATATTTAGACAATGATGTCTATCAGCTTTAAAATTTAGAATTTAACAGTAGAATTACAAACGTCTGTAAACACATTCAAAAACTCTATTAAAATGCCATATACGCGGTTTTTTGATTTGCTGTAATATTACTGTTTTGGATAAAATCAGAAATTTGTTTGTTGCAAAAGTTCAGACGCATTTACAAGTTTCTATGAATTTCCATTGTCATATGCAAATTTAAAAAAGATAACGTGATACCGTTACAGACATCAAGTATTTAAAATTCTGCAACAATAATACTCCGTAAGTGAAGTTCTTGTGGCCTGAAGAAATTCAAGTGGATGAGGTTATAAAGATTTGGTTGTTGAAAGCTAAAGGTAAACTCGTTACGGTAATCGCGGCTATTTTTAATAAACCGAACAAATTTATTTTGCGATTTTTTTCGAATGATTGTATATTGTTAACCCCGATAATAGAGATATTGTGTATGTAAAGCAAAATGCAGTGGATGTAAAACAAAACGCAGATTTGGGAGGCCGCGTTCCCATACACTGAGGAAAAATTCTGTAACTGACATCTAGAATCTAAATTATGGCTCTAGAAAAATTAGTTCCATGTCATCCTTATAAATTCTAGTCCCCTTGGAAAGCGAGTTCTAGAAGCCTGTATTAGATTTCTAGAGCGTTTGCCTATATTATCGAGGGCAAAGTTATTTAAAAAACTCTGCAAATAAAGGAGATTACAAGAGGCGGGTTTCCGCAACTATAATCTTGGTTTATGACCCAATTCTAGAAAATCAAGCGAGAATTTCTCGCAATACAAAAGATTCGGAATATTCAGAATATTGTTTCACCATCTAGAAATGTGTAAACTAGAAATTCTCGATCATTTCGTCTATTCAGTTTATTGGCGTGCCTCATGCGCATAGCTCGGAAATCAATATTTCTAGTTAAGGGATTTAGAAAATGGCCCCTTATTCATTCTAGAGGAAATCGGTATATTTTTTTTCTCAGTGTACAGCACACATGGTACCAAATATATCGCAGATACATTGCACCGTCACATTCCCGTAACATCCCTTTGTGTTGCGAATAGTGCGTTACTACTATGGTTTTTTGCTATATTTTTACAATTTCTTCTATTTAGTCAAATTGAGCTGCGAAAAGTATGTCCTTGGGACAGCAATATTATCACAAAGTCGCATGTGTGCACCAGTGCAATATCCATGCGATGTGGTATTTCATATCGCAATTAGAAGACATTTCCACTTTTGTACGACATCCTAGAGATGCACATGGAGTTATGTGATGGATGCATCTGCGATGTGTTTTCCATGTTCTAAGAATCAAAGTGGATCGTGAGATTCAAAGATTAGTGTGTACTCAACAAACGACTGTTTATTAAGTTCTAAGGTCAACTGGACTCTCTGTATGAAATGATATGATTCGTAGTCGCATTTGTAAAACAGAAACAATTTTTTAGGACAAAATGAAGAAGAAACCAATTCTGAAGCTGCACTGAGAAAACAATCTGTAACTGACATCTAGAATCTAAGTTGTGGCTCGAGAAAAAACAGTTCCATGTCATCCGTATAAATTCTAGTCCCCACTGAAAGCGAATTCTAGAAACCTTGTGAGGTCTGCGTTGATGCAGACCCCATCTTAACTCAATGATTAACTTAGTCAATTTAACTGCTTAAGTATATTAGATATGAAATTAGCACAGATACTCATATATAAAAATAAAACCAAGAGTTTATTCAACCAGATTAATGGGAGGACGATCTGGAATTGCGGTAGCTCAGTCAGCGTATTTAAATTCTTTATCAAATAAATGTACAATGACTAATTTAGATAATTTGAAAATATCTCACCCCAGAATAGTAGAAGTTAGACGGATGCACTCCTTTACGTAAATACGGGGACTTTCCAACTGATTCGTGGATTCCCGGCCGAATCAGTTTCCATTCACAAATTCTCGCACTCAAGCACCACAACACTTATCAAACTACTTAACCTAAGCACCACTTAATCTCAACTACTGAAATATAACTTTCTCCACACTCTACTACTTAGCCGTTGTCTTAGACAAACGTCGGACACTACTACACACCTTTTTACGAAAACCATCTCCATCTTATACTACTTTCTACCAACTTCCTTTCTCTTCATTTCAATCAAACTTTCAAAATCGCTTCCGATTCATCTACCTCTCGCAACCTAATTCCTTCGTTGCAGCACCATGTCAACACAAAACTAATCCGACCTAAACTTTCGCCGAGTCACTGGCGTCGAAGCGATTTAACCATCCCAACTTAATACTTTGCTGGATCCAGCTTAACCCCTTCCGCTCCAGGCTAGCTGTAGTGTAAATATGTGAAATACTAGATTATAATTTTGAAATAATGCAATACATAACGAAGTAACAATGTGCATTTTGTTGTGAAGTCCCTTTTCAGTTCAGGCAGTTGCTCAGGACGTGCATCGGCAAAAGGATCCGACATAAATTTCCAGTCACCTACTGTAAGTGGTTTATCATCACTGTCATCGCTTTCGCAGTCTTCACTTGTTGTAAAGTCATCATTGGAATCTTCAAGTTCGTCATAATAGGGGATATAATCAGACATTATTCACAGTTTCAAACACCGGCAAAGCACACAAAATCGAGGAGCGAAAAATTACACACAACCGCAGCTGCGAGAAATCACGAAACAACTGGCGTAGCCAAAACTAATAGGTCACCGAGACTACTAACGCCATCTAGTTGTCAATAATGAAAA
This sequence comes from Salticus scenicus, assembly GCA_963930645.1. Classification (NCBI taxonomy): domain Eukaryota; kingdom Metazoa; phylum Arthropoda; class Arachnida; order Araneae; family Salticidae; genus Salticus; species Salticus scenicus. Next base: position 220,962,144 of record OZ005659.1, on the reverse strand, counting down.
TACAATTTCAAAAAACCATATCACAAGTAAACTAACTCTCTCTGATACCACTACAACGTTGGGCTTATTGTATCGTATACTTTCTTTGGACGTATGCACGTACGTCCATGGTATTAATGGCCATTAACACTAGGACGTACGCACGTACGTCCCTGGAGTGGAAGGAGTTAATTTCAAATAAACTGTGGTGACCTTCTACAGTCTCAACCTCACAACCTCTATTAGAATGATCGTGGGCAAAGTTATTTAAAAATCTCTGTAAACAAATGAGAATACAAGAGGTGGATTTCAGGAACTATAATCTTGGTTTATGACCTAATTCTACAAAATCAAGAGAGAATTTCTCGCAATACAAAAGATTCAGAACATTCAGAATATTGTTTCACCATCTAGAAATGTGTAGACTAGAAATTCTTGACCATTTCGTCTATTCAGTTTATTGGCGTGCTTCATGCGCATAGCTCAAAAATCTATATTTCTATTTTAGGGATTTAGAAAATGACCACTTATTCATTCTAGATGAAGGCGGTATATTTTTTTCTCAGTGTGCATCATAAGTCGCAAAGAAATTTGGGTGTTCGAAATTAGAGGAACAGTTGGTATTAAGGAATAGTCGGGCAAATTGGAATACGGTTATCCCAACTGTACGGGCACAACTTTTTATATAAATCGTATATCGAAAGTGGCGGTATGAGGCTACAACCTATCGGAAGCACATCAAATATTTTCACTACGTTATAAAATATTAACGATAGTTCATCTTGTGTCGGTAAGAAAACAGTTTCTGTGTCACAAAACTTGTTTGGTTTATTAAGATTCATACGTTTTTGGAGGTATTCTGTAATCAATTTACGAAGGAGTAAAATCGAGTGAAAAACTAGTGTCATTTCTACTAAAGGATTCAGTTAGTAATTTGATTCTTATTATTTTCTGATTGCTATTAACTTATTTCTAGGTTGATTTATTTTCCAAGATGGTGGTTTGGGCTATATGGAATATCAATTATTCCATACTATTTGTGATTTTTGTGTAAAACTTGAATGTGGATATTTTTTCAATACTGTTTATTTTTTTTTTCTTTCAATAATAATTTGAAAATAAAACGTTTATACTGCAAATGTTTATGATTTTCTGTAAAATTTCTATTCTATTCCATATTATCCTTCAAGCAAATGTGAATTCCATATTTTTCTTCATACCTACGCATACCAGCCGCTTTTTACATATACAAGCCTACAATACCTACAATAGCTTTTGTTTTTGTCAACAAATTTTTTGTGTGTAAGCTCTATTTTTACTTTCTCTTAACCATAAGGTAGAGACAGTATTACTTTTAGGTCAAATTTTCGAAATTGAGTTTTTGTTATACTTACACATTTTGAGGTCCCCCTGAATCTAAAAATCATGTTTTTAGCGGTTGGTCTGTGTGTCTGTCTGTTCATATCTTAAAAACGAATTGTAGCAGAAAGTTCAAACTTGATATTCTAAATGTGTATGATAAGGATGCTACACTAAGCTTTTCGTTGAGATCAAGCAAATAGTTCGTGTACAGGAACACCCAAGAGAATTGAAATACAATGCGTCTATGGGGGAAATTGCAGGGAAGTAGAGTTTAACATCTATACACTGCACTAAACCAAATGAAACGAATATATATATATATTATATGCGTAAAACTATGTTTCATGTAGAGTATGGTGTAGAAATCATTCACTGTTCGTTTACAGGGCTACACAAAAGATCTAGATTATAATGCGACAATACTTGAAAATTGACAGAAATGTATTTCAGGTTGTGCCGTGTGTTATTAATATAGGATTATATTTATGTACACCATGTGATGCGTACATAACTTTCAGAAGACAAACAGGGCTGCCAATATTTAAGCCATAACATTCTTTATTATATGTTAGTGGAAGTGCTTTACTATAATATACTATATCATATAATATTTTACCATGCCCAGGGAAGCTGCTCAGGAATTGAAATTAAATCCTCAAAGCCATATGGTAAATAATATATATATATATATATATATATATATATATATATATTTTAAGTTAAATATTTATCGATTAGTTTCTTGTATATTTACACATTTTGAGGCTTCCTGAATACCGAATTCAAGTTTTATAGTTTGATCTTTGCCTATGTCTGTTAGAGTAAATTAAAAACAAATAATTTCAGGCTATCCAGATGATGTATTTTGAAGTGAATACATTCGTTACTAGAAAAGTTTGTTCAAGATTGATAAGTTTCAAGGAATGATGCGTGTGAAAGTTGTCTGAATAATTTTAAATGAACTTTTGAACTTAATAACAGATTTGAATTTTCTATAAATGTAGGTACAATAATGAAATGGGGGGTTGAGGGGGTGGTTTCTCTCCTCAAATAGAATTATTTGTCAAATAAATCTGTTCCGAAGCCTAAGTTGAATTGTTTTAACATAGGTTTACATAATAGCACTCGTTATCTTACTCCTTAATCTCCAATCCGTACTTATAGTATCAAATTTCAGGGTAATAGAAAATCGTGTGAGTGACACACCAGATTATTTTAAATATAAAACCACCAAAACACTTTAATAACACTTGAAAGTTGGCTACAGTAGAATCCAGAATGATCCAAAATATATCAGTTTATTCAAGTGAGTTCAAACAGAAATGGCATTCCATATTCCCTTCCACTCCTCCCGAAATGGAGAGCAGTGAAATATTAAGCAATGAAAAAAAAAAAAAAAAGTGAAATTTGATTGATCCAGATGGTTGGGTACTGTACTGGCAGTACTTGCGTAAAGAATATCGATATTTGTTTGGGTTACTGACAAGGTGGTAAGCGACTCACTGATGGTTTAGGCAAGCTTTTTGCTACAAAGACATGTTATTCAAAATCACGTGTTCAAAATAATCAGATGAAAATGTCATTGAAAATTAACTAGATTCTTCATAAGTGATATTTTAAAACTGTTCCGACCGCTTTACGATCGTTTGTTCTTAAGGTCATTTCTACACAGACTAATAAATTAATACACTCACAAATTAACTAACATACTAAAGAACTTACTGACGTACAGACGAACACAATATCTATTTTGTGATTTTCATGTTCCACAGACCATAAAACGTGTAAAAATGCAAAAAAAAAAAAAAAAAGAGAATTTTCTCAAACACCTAACCTATATTTTCTATACATATTAGCAGATTGGGGGAACTATAAGAAATATATATATATATTATATATATATACGTATATTTATAATAGTTCTTTTATCTTACAGTGAATAAATAAATAAATAAGCACGACATTGACCTATTAATACAAAATAAGCTGAAATATTGTTTTAAATATACCAGATTAACTTTTTTAATACTTTCCTTTAATAAAATTAATACTCGCTTATAAAAATGAAAAAGGAAAGGAAAATGCAAAATATGAATTGGAGTCCAGCATAACACATTCAGGCGTAGGAATGTAACTCTCCTCTTACAATAAGATCGTAACGATCCTGTTACAGTTCTTAATGAGAGCGAAATCATGACCAAGTACTTGTGAACGGTTAGTCACGTGTTACTCTGTACAGAGCCATGAAATACTATCCGTGAGAGCATGAATCAAACCACCATTAAATGCAGCCCGTGTTCTCTTTTTCCGATATCGCTCTATATATTATTTCGAAATAATTGTTCACATCATTAAAATATGTTGGAAATGGTAATTATAATCTCTCTTATTCGATTATTATTTCCGGTGTTTTCGATTCAACGAAAAACTTCACTGTTGATTAAGGCACATTTTAAAAAGCTGACACCTTAAGTTTAGTACATTTGATTTTTATAAGAAATGAACTGGTATGGTACTCACACTACTTCTTCTTGCGCTATTGTATTATAAAGACAGATTATTGCAGTTTAAACCAAATTTTGAGAAGTTGACACCTTGCGCTCGGATATTTGATTTTTTATAATAAATGAACTTGTGTGATACTCATATCATTTTCTCACACTCTGTTGTGCTATAAAGACAAACTTTTACAGTTAAACATTTTATGTCGAAATTGTTGAAAATATATATATATATATATATATATATATATTAGGTCGTTGCAAAAGTTCGTGCGGACGCGGATCATTTTATTGTCTTCAAAGACGAGAGCTTCTATCGCCGTGGTATACATTTGTTATCCGAAAAATGGGCAAAGGTTGTAGAAAGTAATGGAGAGTATTTTGATTAAAAATTGTCATTTGATTTGATGTATTTTTATGAAATGAAGCAATAAAAAACCGCACGAACTTTTGCAATGACCTAATATATAGGGTAGGTGCTCCAGTGATTGGTTTGCTCCAGTAATTGACATCTATCCCGAAATAATTAATAAATAAGAAAAATAATAAAATCATATATTTTACATATAAGAATTCTAACATTTTATGTCAAACACTGGAGCATAGGGTGCTAATAACTGGCAAAATGAATAACTTGCAGTGTCAAACACTGGAACATAGGGGCCAATTACTGATAAAATGAAAAGCTGGCAGTGTCAATTACTGGAACATTGAGTGGGTGTCAAATAAAAATTCATAAAAAAAATAATTGTTATCAGAGGTATACATTTCATACCATATGTACTTACTTAAGATTTCTAAAAATATTTTCTGATGACTAGAACATTAAAAACATCAGAGATTGCTCTAAAAATGTCAATCACTGGCGCACTTACACTATATACAAGGTTCTTCTATATAAAAAATAGAATTTATTAATTTTTCGGTATAAGTGCATTGAAATTAATTATATCAAACTTTTTTTTCCCTTTTTCTTTCTTTTTCTTTTTTTTTTTTTTAATAATTAAAGTCCAAAGGTATCTACAATCATAGTTGCCAACTTTTATAATTTATTCCGGAGCATTGTTAGCCCCGCCTTCTTTTCATACCACTATAATTTTAGAATAATTTTCTTATTCAATCGTAGTTTCATATTCATGAAAATGACATTAAAAAATATATAGTGTGGAATAAAGGGCGGTGCTAACAAAATCCCCCGGAATAAATGATAAAAGTTGGCTACTCTGCTATATTATATTATTAATTTTATCTTAAAGTTAAATATAAAGTAGAATGTTTAAAATCATTTTTCAAATTAGAGTTACTATATATGGAATTTTGCTTTAAGCACATTTTCGTTAAATTAAAAATTCATGAAAATAGTTTGAGCTAAGTCAGGTCCATTATAGTGTGCAAATTAAAGAAATCGATAAAAAATAAAGGATTGTCAGTAAGATCCTGCCTAGTAGTTCAGGCAACAAAAGCCAAAATTTGACAAATAGAAAAAAAAAATGTAGTTTTAAAAATGGGCACACAGAGCTGCCAACCAAATCCGGCAAATTGTTAGTACCGCCCCTTTTTCTACACCACTTAATTTTTAGAGTAATTTTCTTCAAATTTATCTACGATGATTTCAGAAGAAAAATACTCTAAAAATTAAGTGGTGTAGAAAAAGGGGCGGTACTAACAATTTGCAGGATTAGGTTGGCAGCTCTGGGCACAGTCATAGCTGAGAGTGTCCTGAACAACATACTAAATGTCCTCGCAGTGGGAGGGGAGCAAGGGGCAGTGGGACACTTAAAGGGGGACACTTTTCAGTTTTTATTAAATATCTTGAAAACTATAGGATTTAGAGAAAAAGTCTCTGTTACAAAATTAATTTACGTGAAATTTCCTACAAAAATATTCATTACGTTTTCTTTGTATGATCAGTTATTTAGAGCAGGGGTTCCTAAACTTCTGTACATTGCGACCCACATGTTAGAAACCAAATCTTTAGTGACCCATTTCATCATCCAAGCATTGAAAATTTTTAGATCTAATTACCCACCCGAACCCCACTTCCAAAAAAAAAATAAAATAAAATAAAATAAAATAAATAAATATATAAATAAAAGAAATAAATAAAAGAAATAAAAGAAAATAAAAGAAAATAAATAAATAAATAAAAAATCTCTATAAATTTTAGTATTTTTGTTCTTTTTCGTTTATGCTTTATTTTGTTTTTATATCGTCGCATACTCCTAGCAAGTGCGAGAGAAAAATTACTTTTATGCAAATTTTCAAGGCATGCCTGTGCATACACAAATCTCGCTATTACAATTATTTCCTCCTTATAGCGTGAAAGATGTTTTCCCTTTCCCTTGTCGAAAGCTTGAAACAGTTCCCACTTCTCCCATTTGCTTCATATCTAAGTCGTATTACATTTATTTTAATGTATTTAACTTCTAAATACCATAAAAACAAACGGCATACGTTTCTGTTGAAAAAGCGTTTTGTCATATAATAGAAAAGGAATGTTTGTGAATCAATATTTATTAAGTATAATTTTACGAAAAAATTTTCTGGTCTGTGTGAAGAGTGCACTTGTTTTCGATTGCTGTATATAGTAGTAAAGAAGTCCTAGTTCGATTACAGCTATTTTTAACACGCTTTTATATTAGCTTAACCTGTATGCATGTATGTTTGTATGTATGTTTGTATGTATGTATGTTTGTAACTGCTCTGGGAGCAAACAAAAAATTTATATTGTAAAAAAAAACTCTTCCTACGTGGACGATGTGGCGTTGAGGTAAGGCGCCGCGCTACGAGCCTAAAGGTCCAGCGTTCTATCCCAGTCAGGGGAGTTTTTTTTAAAAATGATTTTTGTTTAATTCTAAGTTATTTTAATTAAAGATTTAAATGTATGTAAATATTATGGTGTGTCACTCACACGATTTTCTCTTACCCTGCATTTTAATACTAAGATAGATATTTTGTGCTTTTTTAGTTCACATTTCTATAAAAGCGTGTTCTTTAATTTTTTAAAACTATAATATTATTAGAGTTCGATAACACTGCTCGGCATGAAAATTGTCGCCAACACCCTTTTTGCAAATTCTTATATAAAATGACCTCCTGAATTCGAATATGATGGTCATTTTGTCCTATCACCCACCGTTTTTTTGAGGACGCCCTCCTATTTTAACCACTTTTCGGTAACATTATGGCTATAAATCTGATTTATAGTGGAGAAAAGAAATATTTTAATTGTTAAATATCTTCTGAGGGTCTAAAGAGGGGAAAAATTCTATAACATGAACCTTTGCAGCAAGGGTAAGATTTAGGGGGGGGGGGATTCGCCACTGAAAATTTAAGTTACATTTATTATATTTTATTTATCAATTATTATTATCACTTATAATACATTATACCTTTTTTATTTTTAAGAGTTAATATAATTATTTCCCATTCTCCAAATCAAATTCATGGCCATAAAATTACCGAAGACGGGTAAAAATTGGGGAAAGAGGTGACGTCCCGAGAAAACGGTGGGTGATGGAGCAAAATGAGGGTCATATTCGGATTCAGGAGGTCATTTTACATAAGAATCTGTAGAAATGGCATAGCTGCCAATATTTTAATTTATTCCGGAGTAATTTTAGCTCCGCCTCTATTTCGTACCACTTTTTTTTAAAAGTAATTTTTTCCTTATTTTATCGAAGTTATGTATTGAAGAAAATTTTTCTATAAATAAAGTGGTGCGGAATAAAGGCGGGGCTAAAAGTACTCCGGAATAAATTAAAATATTGGCAGCTATGAAATGGTATCAGGGCTGGATTTTTTTTTTTTTTTTTTCAGCGTAGTGTAATTGCATTTTGTTTCTACACTTGATTTTAATTCCTACCATTTTTAAAAATTAAACTTCACAAAAGCCATGGAGATATAAATGGAAGTGATATCTTTAAATCTTCGGTTTAAAGAATTTCAAA